>CM057454.1:187197500-187675000 GCA_016271365.2 Neoceratodus forsteri | reverse complement strand
TGACAGTGACATAAAATGGCCCTATGGTCAGATGTTTCCACACAACAGTCCTTACTGCTCTCACAGAAAATGCTGTGGATAAAAATAGAAAGTCTGTTCTGGTTTGCAAAACTTCTTTTGAAAAAGTGGCAACATTCCTACCAATAAATGCAGCAAAAAACATCTTTTAAAGCAACCATTCTTACCATATCCCTCAGAAATATGAAATCCAAAAAGCCATTCTTCCCATATCCTTCAGAAATATGAAACCATGGTAAAACTTTGTCATACTCATCCTCTGTCTGCCAAAGACAGCCTGCAATTAAAATATCCTAACACTACTAATTTGTTTGCAAGGAGGTAGGGCATCCTACCTGCAACAGAGCCACTCTAGCTGCCTTTGTTTGAGGGGCACAGATGTTGATGAATTGCAGGTCTTCTTCCCTGCACAACACCTAATAAGATGGCTCTACCAGGCTCAATCTCCACCAATCTTAAAATAAGTCAAGGTACTGTCACTTTCAGTCAGTAATTTTGACCAAAGGAATCGGTTAGAAAAATGGAGCATGGGGAAAAGCTGGCATGTTCACAGCACTGACCGCAGTTACTACTCTGTTGTTGTTCCTGAGCTTGGGACGCTGGCATGGTGCGAGGTGTGGACTCCAGTGCCTCAACGCTTAGGGCCACTGGGCCGGCAGTACTGTACATTGTAAAGGCATCTGCCCCCCCCATAAAAAACACAAAACCTTTTTGTAAATACTTGTAAATAGTTAATTGTTAATTCCCTTTCTTACCCTCCCCATTTCCAGGTTTTCAGTTTCCCTAACTTTTCCTGCATTTCCCTGGACTGTTTGAATTTTTTAGATGTTAGTTATAAACTTTTAGAAATGTTAATAACTTTTAGTATGTATATAAATAAATTTGCCTTTGTTTGACAAAATTACCTATTCTCATTACTGAAGTACCAACAAAAAAACAAAAACAAAACACACCTAGCAGCATAGGGCAAAAACATATTTTTTATTAATACAAACCAAAACATTCATTTCAAGTACTGTAAATTTTTATTACTTTCAAAATATAAACACACTTTGTAACATGCTTATCTTGAATAATGTTGATGAGGGATACTTCAGTGGTACTCAACATCTGTGCCCTTTCATGTTTAAATATCTTCAAAGACACAAGGCATTCTTCAAGATCATTTGCATCGCTTCTTCTCACAGTGTCTTCTTGAAAGGTAAGAAATTTCTTCTTCTCTTCATGCTTGTGCTGGTGTGGGGGGGGCCGTCACTGTTAAAACTGCTGAGACACACCAGTTTTATAAGGGCAAAACAAGTATTTTTGATTTAGCTTGACAGACTTAAAACCCTGAAAACACTAAGAGGACTATATACTTGTTATCTGTACATATCACTATTACTGTGTATTCACATTTTTGGAAATTAACATACAGCTCCGAGGTATAAACTTTCATGAAAAATATGAAATATTTGTAAACAGACCGATATTAGACAGATACATTTTAAAAACTATATAGAGTGCAGCTTATTGATTACCCTCATTGTAAAGGTCTTTTTGTCCTGAACAACTTTTCTGCTGATTGTGTATGTGTAGCGTGTGTAGTTTTCCAGATATTTAGATTTGTTTGGCATGTGTGCTACTGTGTGCACCCAGACAGAAAAAAAATGGCTGCTTGAAAGTGATTTTCCACACATGCCAAACAAATGTAAATATCTAGAAAACTACACAAGCTGCACATACACAATGAGCAGCAACATTGTTCAGAACAAAAAGACCTTTACAACGAGTATAATCACTAAGCTGAAATCATTATACTTTTTAAATTATGGCCATCTGAAGTGTTAGATTTGTTACAAAAATAATACAAATCAGGTAATTAAATTGGTGTATTTTAAAAACTATGAGGAGTTCTGCTTATTGACTACCCTCATTGTAAAGGTTTTTTTGTCCTGAACAAATTTGCTACTGTATGTTTTTGTGTAGCTTGTGTAGTTTTTCAGATATTTAGATTTGTTTGTCATGTGTGCAAATATGCTTAGAATTCTGCACAGTGCTTTGGGAATCTCACAGCAAAGTATCCTGGAGTTCCAGCACCAACATTCTAAAGGCAGAATAGAGTATGCAAGCAATAATACCCGACAGGGTGGGCGATATTGGGCAATACCGGACTGCCCAGGGATGTAATGAGGCCTGACGCCACAGGCGGAGGGCCTTATAGCCCTTGGAAGGTCCGGTATTGCCCATACCGCCCACCCTGGAGGGTATTATTGCACTTAGAAAATGAGCACTGTAAAAAAACTTTGTTTAATAAAAAAAAGTTAAGAAAAGATTAGTTTAAAATAACTTTTAAAATAAAATAGTTCCTCCACCTGGTTGTCATGGTTAGTTACTCTGTCCACACAGAGGCACACACACAGGCAGAAATAATGTAAAACACTTGCTTAGTTTGAAAACTCCCCCAGCACAACACACTTGAGCCGGCACACTGTGATTTTGTTTTTCTTACTGGTATGAGTCCGCTCCCCCCAGCACAACACATTAAGACCTACAGGCTGTGACATTTTTTTCTTACTGGTATGGGTCCGTTCTGCCCCCCATGCATTGCCAAGAAGTAGGAAATAATGAGGTCAGGACAGAGAGTTACCTTTCAATTTTGCTACAAAAAAGTTGAAACTGGTATGTTTTCTGCCCCTTTCTTTTTCTTTGCGATCAGGAAAAGCAGCATCAGAAAGGCGGTATTAGCGGGAGACAAGAGTCATGAGAAACAATCGAGGATTTGGATGGGAAAGGAAGATGGGAGGGAAGAGTACAGAAACACACTACTGCAGCTGCTACAGAGAAAGACATAGCCATGTACTGCTGCTATTGTTGAGCCTCCGATCGTGGTAAGCTGTGCACCCACTGTAGTCTGAGCCTACACAAAGCCGTTTTTGGGAGGTAGCAGTCAGTATAGCAACACAGTTTGCTTTTTGCTGGAGTGCCCGATCGTGGTAAGCTGTGCAACCAAGGTACTCTGGCTCTACTCAAAGCTGTTTTGGGGAGGTAGCAGACAATATAGATTTTTTGGTAAGCACCACACATAAGGCAGCTCAGCCAAGCAACACTTTTGAGTCTAGCTGCTGGGAAGAGTCGCGTGCTGCACCTTTAAAAGCCACAGTGAGAACGGACAGTTCTGTGAAGCTGATCCTCTGACTGGTTCCCTTTTGTTTTGTTTCTTAGCATGTGTGGCTATGCTTTATATTAAATTTTCACTGAACTAAGGCAGACTGGGATGTGTGGGATCTTCTGTCATGGGGGGGCTCCTACTGCCTCATTCAGTTGATCACTTTCTGTGAGATGCTTCAGCATGAGGTGAGACTGTGATGTATAGAGTTTTGTGTCTGCAGTGGAGGCAAAGAGAAAGAAATCACAGTCACAGAAAAGGAAGGTGTATGTTTGTTTTAATTTGACATAAAAGGCAGCAGGGGTACTAGTTAGGTTTATAATTGTATATAGAGAACGTGCTGTGGACTGACGGGTTTGAGCTCTTGGTGAGCGAGAGAAAAAAATGGTGGCTATTTTGAATTGTTAATGAGGGGTTTTAGCCAATGCAATTGCTGGCTGGGAAGCAGGATTCTTGTGATGGGGTTGGCTGGGCTGGTACTTTTAATAGGTGGCCATCTGTTGTCTGATAGATGCCCACCTAGAGAAGTCCCTCAGCCAATCAGAAGTGACAAATAGCTTTACCCATTTTCTAAAATGAGTTAAATGAAGTATCTTTGAACAGAATGCCAACACCATCACACCTGTCAGTGCTCTGGGACCAAAAAGAAGTTCCGTGTTACCAGAATGTTTTCATATCTGGAACCGCAAACAGTGTTTTGATCCAGGTATCCTGCAAGAATACAATATTGCCCGGTATAGTTTCAAACATAGATGTAGTTGACATTCTCTGTATGTCTTGATACTATTTATATTTAAGATTATAGGTGAGATTGATGGGCCAATACACATGATATTTATTTTTATTTATTTAGCTTTTGTTGACTGGGTAAGTGCACTAGACAAATCCTGCCTATTTTCAGGCACGACCTGGGGGAGGGGGACACAGATGAATGCCAACTGACCTTGAACCAGATTAAGCTGTTGATGGTATTTTTAGTGAATAAGGGAAATTTGGCCAGGACACTGGGAAAATTCCCTACTCTTTTCGATAAGTGCCATGGGATCTTTAGCATCCACCTGAACTACCACCATTCCAGGCAGATGGGACCTCGGTTTAATGTCTCATCCGAAAGACGGCACCTAAGAAGTGCAGCACCCCTCCCATGCTGCACTACAGTGTCAGTACTGGGATATTAACCCAAGTGCCATATGTGGGAACTGAACCCACAGCCCTCTGATCTCCTGGCCTCAGAGGCGAGTGTGCTACCTACTGAGCCACTGACACTGATAATCATAATACTTAAGGATGGTGTGACTTGGCATCAGCTCTCACCTGAGATTTTGTTCTCCTTCTGCTTTTTTCTTTGCAGCAGTGGAGTCATGGACAGATTCATCCCAATCAGGTAAGTGGTATCTCATAGAAGAAGACATTGGAGAGGCCTCTGAGTCCCACACTCCTCAGTGTCATCCCTTTGTTGAAAGGAAGAGAGTACTGTATATTTATTTGTCAGCACAGAGATAACTGGCCTCATTGTCTTAGATTTAGTTCTCCTGCTACATCCACTCTTCCTGGAGGAGAAAATCTCCATTTCCTCAGGGGGAGGAGAGGAGGCATTTCAGGCCGTGTTAAGGTTGGTGCAGCAGAATGCAAAGCAGGTTTATCTGTCTGCTGTATTGGTATGGGCAGGGCCTCATTCCTAGGAGCACCCTCTATGCCAGTGTCCCTGCACTCAGCCACCTCTGGAGCTGGAAGGTCCCCTGGGTCTTCCTGTGGGTCAGGTGGCTGAATCAAGAAAGGGGATGCATGCTGTCTTACTGAGGAGGAGGAGGAGTGAGTTGCAGGACAGCTAGAAAATGCTACTTTGTTTTATGTAAGATATGTCACCGTTGCATTTGAGCGTTGAAAAGTTTGTGACTTTATTCTTTATTTTGAGAAAGGACTAGCTGTCTTTCCAGAATACCTTTTCGGCCATTTCTTTTGCTTCCTTTTCCCTGCTGCAGCTTTTTTGCCCATAGGAGCTAGGAGTCCTGTGATGGCTGTAGGGTTCCACTCTGTGGGGGAGCAGGCAGAAACTCTGTGGAGAGCTATCAGCAGTGAAACTATAGCTGTAATAATAGAAAGTGAAGAAATAATAGTGAAGAAAGTAGGTAAACGAGGTGGCGTTAACCCTGTTCCTCTTCATTTGATTCTGGGAACCTCCAATACCTATACCTTTGGATAAAAGGCATAACAAGGGGAGTTTTCTCCGTTTTACATGTGTAGTGTGTACTATGTTGATATATGCTTGTTTGTTAATCTGTGCTGTATTTGTACTTATAATTTTATTTTTTCTGAATTGATACCATAGGGTTTTGTATTTTGCAGGATTTTGTAATCATTTTATATATTTTTAAGCTTATAAAAGTTTAAATAGGATTAATTGAAATATAAAGTGTGATACACCTTTAAATTTTTAAATTTAACCAAGTGAATCACGTGAGCTGTGAGTCATGTGATTCTCACGAGAGCTAAGTTAAGTGTGCAGGCACCAGCATTCTTTCAAGTGCAATGGCCATCTTGAAGGTGCACTAGTGGAAGAGCCTGCTGCGATTTTATTTGGCACCAGTTGACACTTGGCATTTTAATGCTTTTATTTGTGAAATAGCATACTTGTTTGCTGAACTGATTACTGTGTTCACCTGCTTGCTAGCCTAGTGGGCTCTCTTGGTCATATTTAAGTTTTGTATTTAAGTTTCCACTAGCATTGAGCTAGTGGTGGCTGTGTGCTGCAAAACTCCATTTGAATCGAATTAGTTTGAAGTAATTAGAAGCAGTTTTAGAAGCAAAGCTTAAACTGCCAGTCCAAGGAATTAAGATGCTTCAGCAATTGTGAGTAAAAATATTTATTTTATTAGTAATGGATTTACAAATGATTTATAGTCATAGTATAAAAAATTGCCTACTTAAAATTTTCTGCTAACAAGAAGATAAAATTTGATTTATATATCATTTAGGTTTGGTGAGGATAGACTGGAGTTAAAATTTTGTTCTAAGTAGTATTAAGCAATAGTAAAATTTTGGTTTGGTAAACCCCACTATTTTTACCACTTCATTTGCTTTGCTCAATTAATTTATGTCTATGATTCTGATTAATTTATTTTGTATTTTCTGGCAAAGGTTGGCTATCATGCACCATTGAAGGACACTTTTAGTCCAGAAAAACGAAAGAAATATATAAGCAGAGGAAATCTGAAACGGGACCCCTGGAACTATTTCTTGAAGTATGACAGAGTTTTTCAGCCCAGTCTAGTCCCGATATATATGTCTTGTGAAAATATTGGATAAGAGAAAATATCAAAGACATTGTGAATTGATACTGGAGGACTTCTTGGGACTTCAGGAGAAGGGTTTTCAAGCAAGGTGGAAAAGAATTAGTGACCCCAAGGTCTGGTGGTTTTCCACTTTTTCCATTTGGTGGATACCATTGAGTTTAAACTAGATTAATATCAGATCAACATTTGACTAATCTTGATTATATTACATGCTTTGAATACAAGTGGAAACTTTTTGTTGTGGACATCTTCAAATACTAATAATTAATGATTAACTCATAAGTAGAAAGGAACAATGAAGTATCCACAAGGGCTGAATATTTTAGAACTTTGTCCTGTTTGAGACTCTGGGTCTGGTTTAGGATTCATAGTATTCATAATCTACTGAAGTGTTTATTTGAGGTCTGTTGCTGTTTATCTGCTTATCCCAATCTATTCCATTGTAATCTATGAAATTCATTAGACTGAGATATGGAACTAATTCTGGTTGGAATTAGTAGTTAATTGGAAATCATAATATTTATGATGGTGGTAACAAGGGCTCAATTAGCATCCACTGATAGGTCAATAGTGAAGCAATTGAACCAGCCAGATTTGGGACTTCTTGATTTAGTCATGGGGAAAATAAATGGGACAAGATCGGACATATCTGGTGTGGTAGGTATTCATTTAGATTCAGTCTCAAGAATGCTAAAGGGATCTAAAAAGGAAAAAAGAAAGAGACAAAGCGAGGTGCACCAGTTAAAAATAAAAACTATAAGATGGTAAAAGAGATAAAACAAGCAGGGTGAAAAAGAGTAATTAAAAGCAAACAAGGGGGCAAACATGGAATTTATTGATACAAAACAAACAAGGGTCTCACCTTTATTGATTAAAAAGTACATAAAAAAGGTGACTTAAAAGGAGACAATGATTTTCTTATCGAACTAGATCAAAATAATATGGAAATGGATAGGGTGAGTAAAATTTCCACTTCAACACCAAATTTATTATCTACAAAAGCATCAGTTGTTAAAGATTTGGGCTTAACCCTCAATAAACTTTAATTTTTATCTGTCAAAGAGACAGAACAAATGCATACATTTTTGGACAATAAAACTCCAGAGGAACAGTACACTAATCATAAGGGGAATTTCAGGAGGGGACTGAATGGTGATAAACAAGAAAATAGTCTGGACATAATTGGATGGGCCTCATTGGAGAGGAATGAAATAGATGCTACCACATATATACTGTACCTCCTGTATCTATGACAAATATAAAGCTAAATGAGTATAAGAATAATAAAACAGAAAATGTACAGATGAGATGAAGATATTATTGTCCACATTCCAAACTACTATTCAAGGACTAAAACAGTTAGATAAGTGCCAGAAAATAAAATCTAGTAATTCAGAAAAGTAAAAGTTGTGATCTTAGATAAAACAAATAATACTTCTATGATGGAAACAACTAGGAAGGGTGGACAGGAGGATTCCTTGATGTATTATCCCACTGCTCTGAGTGAAGAAGTAGTGACAATTATGAAAAATAAACAAGCCGCAAATCTGATATTGATGTAACAAATGATAGTTCTTAGAAATGAAATTGATACATTAAAGAAAATATTGCTATTAATGGGTTCCACATGGATGCTGTATTAAAATGCTAACATACTAATTGCCAGCAGATTAGGCCTTACGGTCTATCAAGTCTGCTCGAACCTCAGATCCCTAGTTGGGTGCCAAGGTCCCCCCCCCTTGTGTTCCAGAAACCCCTATCATCCATTCCCACCACCCTGGGCCAGGCCATCATCTGATACATCCACTTTCTGTGTCTGTCCCACCCTTTCTTGAAGCCCTCCACTGTGGATCTGTGAACCAGCTCACCAGGCAGTGCATTCCAAGGGTCCACCACCCTCTCAGTGAAAAACCTCCTCCTCTTTCCCCCCTCACCCTTTCACCTTCCAACTTCAAACCATGCCTTCTGGTGATACCTCCCTGCTTTAGTCTAAAGATCCCCTCCATGTTTACCCTATTTATTCCCTTGAGGTACTTGAAGACCTCAATCATGTCCCTCCTGTCTCTTCTCTCCAATGAAAACAGACAGAGCTCCTCAAGTCTGTCCTCATATGTCAAATCCTCTAGTTCTCGTATCATCTTAGTTGCCCTCCTCTGTACGCTCTCCAGGAGCTGTATGTCCCTCTTCAAGTGTGGTCTCCAGTACTTTACACAGTACTCAAGGTGTGGTCTAACCAGTCCATTGTACAGTGGCAGAATCACTTCCCTGCTCCTAGAGGTGATCCCCCTTATGATGCATCCCAACATCTTGTTTGCCTTGCTAACCGCTCTCCTGCACTGCTCAGAGTTATTCATACATGCATCCACCATGACCTCTAGGTTTTTTTCCCCTGTTGACGCCGCCAGCGTCTCCCCTCCCAGGGCGTACCTATGTTTAGGGTTTCCCCACCCAAGATGCAACATCTTGCGCTTGGTGATATTGAAATTTAATTTCCATGTGTGAGCCCAGCTTTCCAGGGTGTCCAGGTCCGCTTGCATTGCCAACTTCCCCTCTTCCCCCTCAACTACTGCTCCTATCTTGGAATCATCAGTGAAGAGACTAATTTCATACCCTATACCCTCCCTGATGTCTGATATGTATGCATTAAACAGGATCAGACCCAGGACTGAGCCCTGTGGTACCCCACTACACTAAGAATATTAAATTTAATACACTCACATAGGGAGTTCTTCTCTGTCCCAATAATTGAGGGAGAGGAGGTCACCGAGGATGTTGGGCCTACAAGACCAGATTTTTCCATGATTGTAATTCCTAATTTTACACCTAAAAAAATAAATAAGAAGCAGGAGAAAGGTAAAAAACAAAGACAGGAAAAAAAGACAAAACTAAATAAGATGAAGAAAAAAGAGAAGAGTCAAAAATTATTGATGGGAAAACAAAAGAACTTGAAAGAAGGAAACAAAGAAGTGGATAAACTAATAGAAATGGAAAAAAAATCAAACACATAGAGTAAAGAGGTATTGAAGATTGTGTGGCTCCTGATGAACTTAATATGAAATGCGATATAGATCTTTTAGAGCAAATCCAGAACTGTGATGGGGGGAAAAGGGTAATAACCCATTAATGGAAACTCCAATGCATGGTGTGGAAAATTATGCGATATCAAACAGTACCCCTCAGGAAAATATCAACAAGCATACCGGGGGGGGAGAGATTTGAGTAAGGATTGCTGTCTTAAATTATATACTTAAAAAAAGATAAAGATGAGGCAATGGGTACATTAAGAACTACAGTAATAAAACTACTGAATGCAAATTTGGAACTTAATATAGAAAGTGGGGATACTATTGAAGTTATCAGACCACTTAGTTCTGGATTTGCTGAATATGTGCTGATAAAATGGGCTCATAGGAGGATTGTAAATTATATCTGGAGGAATGGTCACCTTGTGGAAAAATGAAAACTGCATCTAGAACTGGTGGAGAATTAAAATCAACCTGCCACAATGGAGATAGAAAGTATCACAAATGACCCAGTAACATTAACAATGTTTGGGTTTTCAAGGATTTTAATGAGACAAAAAAAAAATTGACGGTGTCTATGTGCAATTTTCTTTGCAATATATCAAATGTCAGATTGGGGAAAATCGGTATTATAGATATGTACAGGCATGAGAGTTTAGGAGGAGATAGTCAGATCGATATACTGTGTAAAAATGAACAAGTTACTAACAGAATTTTAGACTGCTCTAGGAAACTTGACCAGTTTGGAATGCATGTGGTAAATCTAAATGAGATAATGGGTCAAACTCAGATTCCAACAGAACACAAAACATAAATATGGTCAAGGAATGACCAACAAGTGAGGATGACAGAGATACACATTTGGCTATGTTGAAAAACACCTTTATTGAGTAGGGACACTCTTCCAGGGAAATTAACAGGATAACAGAATGGGCAACGCAAGTACCAAGACAACAACTACTTCAATATAAAGAAAAGACAGCTACAGACAGAATACCCTTAGTAGTCACATATCATCCAGACCTTGAACGTCTGCATAAGTTATTAAAGACCTCCACCCAATATTTAGTGAGGATGAAACCCTTAATTGTATTTTTAAGGAACTCCCACTACTATATTTTAAACAACCACCAAATTTAGCCAGCCTAATTATTAGGAGCAAACTTTCACCAGAACAGGATACCATGTCACACAATGGCACACGACCCTGCAATCAATGCCCCTGTAAGACTTGTGAGCTCATTTCTACCTTGGACTGTGTGGTTACATCACAAAACAGACAATTCCAGGTGCATGGGAGTTATACATGCACATCACGACATGTTGTTTATTTCATTCAGTGCAAGAGATGTCCACAAACAGGTTATGTTGGAGAGACAAGCCAACAGCTCCGCACTAGGATGAACTTGCACAGACATACTATTACAGCAAAGAAGACTGAAAAACCAGTGGGGCACCACTTCTCCCAGCCTGACCACTCAATCTCAGATATGTCAGTAATGGTCTTAAAAGGAAATCTCGAAAACACACAACAGAGATGAGCTTTTGAGATTAAACATATTTTACATCTCAATATGGTAGCAGATGGGATGAACATTGATCTTGGTTATATGGGACACTACAGAAACTGACATCCACAGACCTCTTCTTCTTCAGACTGGCATATTATAGGACTTCAGCATGTGTGGGATGGGAGTGCGTGTGTGTGTATGTATGTGTGTGGGTATGAGTTGTGAGGTACATGATACAACAGGTGTGGGGCTTGCTGTCACTTTGAGGTAGGCCTCTATTTAGATACATGGAGTTATAGTGTGTTACTATTCTTACTTCACACACATAATGAATATTAATTCCTCCTTACTTTTTATCCTTGCCAGGGAGTGGGGTTGATTCTATGGCACCATATTCAGATTACCTAGCCTGTTACTGTACATACAGGAGTGTTATCATAGACAGTCACATATTTTTTTAACTCTGTACATATTGGGGTGCATGATCTCATTTGCATAGGGGTCCTGGATAGATATTTTTTACATTAGGCTAATATTGTAGTAATTTGTGGATATGTAGGTATGTTAGACCTCTGGTCTTACACACGTACTTTATATTTACTTCTAGTTACCTTATCCTGGGGAAAGTGGCAGTTTTATTTCATGGTAGTTCTATCCAGAATCCTTGGAAATGTTACTATGCAGATAGTAGTATGGTTAAATAGTGTCATGTTTTTGCTCTGTAGGTATTAGGATACATGAGTCCTTTTACTCAGGATTTCATAATAAGTTGAATTCCTTTGGGGAACAATTGCAGTGACTGATGTGAATAAAGGTTCACTAGGAGAGTGTGTGTGTGTGTGTGTGTGTTGTGTGAGAGAGAGAGAGCATCTCCTTAAAGCTAGGTATACCTCTCCCCCCCACACACATTATGGTGATATGGGGTGGGGTAGAGTGCATTGTTTGTGTGAAGAGGAGGAGAGAAATTACATTTTTATCTCTTTTTCAGATTCCTTAGACACTTGTGGTACATCAAGTTGTTACATTCTCACTGTATATTGACATCAGTACATATCAGGCTACATGGTCTTAATTCCTTGATGTTCCTTGACTAGAGTTTTTTGTTTGACACTAATACTGTCAATTTATATTTAAATTATCATTTACAAAGTCCTGTCACTACACTAGAGTTTTTTGAAATTTATTGGGCCTTATATCTAGCTTGAGAGTACAGCTGGGTGACGGGTCCAACTAGGTTTTACACATCATACAGTGTGCATTGATGTTTTTAAGACAACTCTACTGGTAATGTGTTGTCTATAATGCAGGCATTGAAACTTCTTGGAGCCCTAAGACAATCTTAGTTTGTCTTTAATCTGAGTCAGGGTTGCCTTTCAGTAATCACATCCCTATACAAACTATGACACTCATAGCTTGATTTAAGAGTCATCTGCTCCAGCAGTGTTATCTTATGTCAATTAAATGTATATGCAGTAGGAATCGTGCATGTGTGTTCCACCAAGCACCTTTGACCCGGGGACCCTCCTGGCTGAAGGCAGTATGGAACTGTTAAACTTCTCTGACATCATCTTCTGTATTTTTTAAATGAGTATTTTAAACCAATAGGAATTTTTTTCTGTTTTTTTCTGCATGATCTAGCTGTTAAAAGTATTGTATTTTCCAAACAACTGCCACTAGCTTCTGAAGAAGGACTGGTTGGTCCAAAAGCTAGAGCACTTTGTTCTTGTTGTTACATCTATGTTGGTCCATTAAAAGGTATCAAATCATTTGCTTCTGGATCAAGAAGTACAGGTAAATTTTATTCAAATTCTTCATTATTCCATTTCTTGAATAGACTTCAAGTGTTGGGGGAGATGAAATGACTTGAGCAAACAAACATAGACACCCAGTTTAAAGTTGATAACTCTGTGCAGCTAGTTATGGATTAGACAGAATTTAGTATAATTGATACAGAAGATTTGGGAATGATTTTTTTCAACTTGGAATATAGCTGGTTATAAATCAAAAAAGAATGATACTGCCTGGGTAACATTTGTAAAAAAATGTACAGTACTATGTTTACAAGAAACTTTGCATTGTAAGATGGACAATATTGATGTAAATGGATAAATAACATTCCCATGCCCAAGTCAAAAGACTTCCAAACTTGGTAGGAGAGTGGGTGGATTAATAACAAATGTTAAAATAGGGATTTTTAATAACATGGAGATATTGAGTCAAGATGATTTCTACATGGCTATTAGACTGATTGCACATACAGTAAAGATGATTATGATTTTATGCCGTGTTCCTCCAGTTAAATCCCACTCTATAAGGGGAATACTTGGACCATCTTAGAAAAAGTTATTTATAATATTTCATTAGATTATCCTGAGGATTTTTTATTATTGGTGGGTGATTTTAATGCTAGGGTGGGATCATATGATGGTTTAATGGATAATATTATTATGCACTGGATATGTCCAAATGCTGAATCCTTTAAGCGTTTAACAAAAGATTCCAAGATTAACCCAAATGGTGATCGATTGTGTGATATATTAAAAAATAATGGTATTTTTATTTTGAATAGGAGAATATGGGGGATCTTGAGGGTGCGGCTACATTTCTACCTAACAAAGGTGCAACAGAATTGGATCGGGTATGCTGGAGGGGACCATTAGAGTTTTGGAATTATCTACAGTAAGGACTGATAGTGACCATTTCCTGGTATTGTTTTATATCAAAAAATTGTTCACAATCCAGAAATAATTAAAACTAAGAAAGTCTCTGAATTAACTGAAGTTAGGTATAAAAAAGATTGTTATGGACAGGCTTTTTGGAAACACAAATAAGAGATAAATTGGAAGACTTTCCAAGAAATGCATTGTTGCTAGTGGAAATATGGATTCTATTATGTTTTATAAATTACTGGAGAAGTTTCTTAAAACTGTGCAGCCTAATTTGTATAAGGAAGGGAGCTTTAAGAAAAATAAAGCTAGCAAGACAGGATGGTATGATAAGGGATGTGATAAGTTCAAAAAGAAATTAAGGAAAGCAACTAGACTTTATAGGAATAGTCCCACACTTGATGCTAAGGAAATTTAAAGAAGACCAGAAAATAACATAGAAATTTAATCACTAATAAAAAGAAAGCTTTTTATACAGTCCAATGGGAACAGATGATAAAAGCAATAGAAACTAAAGATATCAGGACATTTTGGTCACTGGTGGCATCAGGCTGTAAAGGACAAACTGAGGAAATAGAAAACTATATGGCTGTTGAAATATGGGTAAACTTTTTTTCTTAGGTAATACCGGATCACCAGGAGAAGAGATTTTGGATAGTATGGGACTGAATTATGATTCAATTAAATTTCTGACCAATTACACCAAAGGAGGTTCTGGAGGCAATAGCGAAATTAAAATCGAAGAAGGCACCAGGGCCAGACATGATACCTGGAGAGTTTTTTAAATGTAGAGAACATATTTGGGCAGTGGTTTTGGCTTCCTTTTTCAATAAGTGCATAATAGAAAATGTTATTTCAAAATCTTGGAGGGGAGTGATCATAGTCCCCATATATAAGAAAGGTGATAAGCAAGATCTGAGAAATTATAGCGCCATAAGTTTGATAGATATTATAGGAAAAGTTTTTGCCAGAGCTCTGCTAGGTAGATTGCTGAGTGAGATGAAACAGGTAGGTGGGCTATCACTACTACAAGCAGGATTGTGTCAATCATTCTCCACAATGGGCAACTGTTTCATTGTGCAGCATTTATGTGAGAAATATATAAAACTAAGACTTCAAAAATTGTATGCAGCCTACATAGATTTTACAGTCGCATTTGATACTATTAATAGAAGTAAATTGTGGGACTCCATGGTCACTTGGGGTATGTCTCTGATAATTATTAGGGAGGCAGTATAGCACAGTGGTCTAAGGCTCTGAGCTGCAAATTTGGTGATATCCAGCAGACCAGACCTGGGTTTGAATCCCACAGCTTCCACTTGCATACTGTGTGACCCTGAGCAAGTCACTTAACCTCCTTGTGCTCCCAGGTCGCTCCTGTAAAAAAGCTTTCAGCTTAGTGTGCTATACCTGGTTAAACAACTAAATAAATAAAAAATTATAAATGCAATAAGTTTATTATATTCAAATACTGTACATGGGCTCAGATCAGAACAGATCTTTAAGGGAACTTGTCTAACCAATCTACAACAAATACAGGGGTAGGGCAAGGGTGCATTCTTGCTCCCACATTGTTTAAAATATATATTAATCAGTTACTTGTAATTCTTGAGTCACATCAAACTGATTCACCAAACATAGGCTGGGACAGCTGTCTGGCATTAACATATGCGGACGTGTTTTTTTTTCTTTATCACCATTAGGACTTCAGACAAAAATGAATATACTAAAGTCTTTTGCAGAAGATAGGAGCCCAAGGATAAATGTGGAGAAATCCAAGATCATAATTTTTGGGAGTAAAAAGAATGCTGGTAAATGGCTAATAAACTCAAAACAGTTACAGATAACTTATGATTATTTATATTTGGGGCTTATTTTTTCAAAAAACCTTCAGTGGAAATCCCACTGTAATACACTTTTGAAGAAGGTGACCAACACAACTTTAACCCTTAAAAGATCTGATGTACGGTTTGGGGGACTTTCCATAAGACCCCTCTTAAGGACTATTGATGCTAAATATAATGCCCAAATATTCTATGGGTCTGAGCTCTGGGGTCATAAATATATTAACATACTGGAAAAAAACAGTAATACGATTTTTGAAACTATCCTTGAGTTTTCCAAAAACAATTCTTGCTTCTTATGTCCATTCAGAATTGGGCCCAGCTAATTTACAAGCTTTAGCCAAATTATGTTTAATAAACTTTTGGATAAGAGTTACTAGGTTACCAGAAGATAGAGTAGTCAGAAGATGTTTAGATGAAAACAAATTTTGGCTAACTAGTGGTTGCTGGAAATCACCCTGGATATCAATGGTGGAAAAATTCTATCAATTGTAGGTTTGAAAGTACTCCTTGATATGACATATATAAAAAAGTTCAATATCATATCAATATAAAGGATACATAAAGAAGTTATTTGTAAAAAAGGCATAAAAGGATGATTTAGAAAGATTAAGTAGATCAAGATTTTCAAAATGGTATAGTGCTAATGATCTTTTACACAAGTATACTGTAGATACTATTTAGATTTCTTGGAAGACCCAGATTTAAGGAAAACATGCAAGGTTCAGAGTAGAGTTGTTTTGACTCAAATGTACTACATACTGGATTAAATTATCTTACAGGTCCTATACAGATCTATTGCTTCTGTGGTAGGAGGGAGAAAGAAAATTTACAACATGTAATACTTAAGTGCTCCTGGTATAAGGAAGCAAGAAGGAAATGGTTAGGTATGATTTTAACCTCTCTTCATAGTTGTGATGAACTTATGCAGATTAGTATCCTATTAACTACAGAAGATGATTTCACAGTGAGCAGAGTGGCACATTTTCTCATTGCAATACAAAAAATAAAGAAAATGATAAAAACAATAATGAAATGTTAAGTAAATGCTGAGTAATAAGGGCATATAAATTAAGGAGGAACTTTTATAAATTGTAATGCACTTTATGTATGTGTGCTAAAATGTTAAACATTTTTATGTGTCATGTGGTGTAATGTGTATTTATGTTATATGTTTTATCTTTTTCCTTGTTAAGAAGTTGTAATGATCTGTATATGATTGAACAATAAACATATTACTACTACTTCTAAACCAAGACATGGTTCGAGGGGAGCATAAGAAACATCAGGAAATTCTGCTTGGACCATATCTGCAAATCTGTGAGCAGAGACTTTTTCTGACCCCCTGGGCTTGACCTTCTGTAATAAAATTTTCCTGATTCTCAGCATGCAATGTACTGTGCAAGGCTAAGAGGCACTGCCTATACCAGTGCCCCTGTTTCTGGCACAAATTACACTTAAAGGGGTTAGAACAATGCAAACTGATATGCCAACACTCCTTGCGCATATTGCAATTGGTAGCATCACATGCAGCACTCAAATGGCTTTGAGATTCACATTTTTGGCATGTAGGGAGCTGGCCAGGATAGAAGCTCATGCGCTATCCCTGCCCAAATAAAAACTCCCTGGCAAATGACACACCCCAGTATTTGTTTCAGTTTAACCCTAGATTTCCAACCCCCTGTACAAACTTGCTCAGTATCTCTTATAGGAGCGGGGCTCTCCAAAACCTCACACCATTGTTTCAGCCAATAAGTAATGTCTGCAACAGTTACCCCCCCTCATTTCTAAATAAGACAATTATTATCTTAATGGCAGGCTTAGACAGGGGGATTACTGTGAAGGGGGACCAGAGAGCAGTGTCCTTCAGTTTATCGTATTTAATCTAAAAACGTTCTAAAGACTTGAGTGCTTTAAAGCCTATGTCATAGGTAGTTTCACCAGACACATGAATTACTGCATAAAGTTCCTCATCAAAATCTCAATGGATTCTTTAAGTAAATTTCTGATAATGTATACTCTGCCTAGGGGGAGTTCAAGCCCACCCTTATACTTCAGCTGCATAGTGTTCCTATGCTGTGCTGGCTCACCCTGTGAAACAAATAAGTCAGCCATGCAGGAAGTCCATTGTGGTTCTTCTGGTCACTGCTCTTTTAGTTGGGAGGACTCAGCATCAGAAGAACCAGTGTCTTCTGATGCCCGCTGCAAAATCATTGACTCCACCTGGGCAACATTGTCTTCAGCCAAAGCTTAGCCTTTATCTTGTTGGGGGGGTGGTTAGCAGCAGGAGAGTAACTAGGAATGTAATGTTTGTACACCATTTTGGACACCATGACCCTCTTTGCTGACCCAGCTGTACTCTTTCTGCTTCCCATACCCTGCTTGTTGCCCCCAATCGTACCCAGTTTGTTGCCCCTATGTGTAACCTGTTTGGTGCTCTACAGTTGTATACCCCCAAAATAAAGCAGCGCCCAGTTGTATGCATTTGTACAGTGACCTGCTTATGCAGAGCACAAAGAATCATATTATACCATCAGAAGGTGGGATATATAGTACCCTTGGGGTTAGGAAAAATGTTGCCCCTCAAAAATAAATATGTTCACCATGGTTTACATGGTGTATGTACTGCCTACACCCTTGGTTAGTAGTTTTAGAAATGTTAGGTGTCTCCTACTCTGGTGGGGGGACAGATTCAGTCTCAGTTCTAGAGTCAGAGGGTACAGCATGGAGTATTGCCTGCATTTAAATTTTAAGCAAAGAAAAGGAACATCAGACACAACAGTCTCTTCCTCCGGTTCCATTCCCTCAGCCTCTGCTTCCCCCTCTGATTGTTGTAGTACATGCTGATCTACCTCCTCAGTCTCTGTATCTTAAGTAATAACTTTCCTTTTACTTACATTAGTAGTGTGCAACATCTTTGTTGAAAGATTTCTGTGTCTCCTGGGAGCCACAGTTTACCATCCACAGATTTTACCCAGCCAGCAGCTTCAAGCACTGATTCAACAGACCAGTCTTTGGTTGGAGATCCATAGTCTGTTGCTACCCTCCCTGTGCAGAGCATCCTCATCTAATAGCGAGTGTTCTGTTTGCCTTGGGCTTGCCTGACAAGTTAGAAGCTCTGCCTCTCACTGCTGGTATGCAAGCTCTGTCCATCATCTGGGGCTGGTAGCATGCAGCCTCCTGCTCCTAACTTCCATGCTCACTCGTTGAGGTAGTGAGGATGGCATGACTTGCATTAGGCTTACACTCCACAAAGCCTGTACTTCCACCTTGAAGGGGCTGAGAACCATTGGCTGTGGACCTGGTGTCTTCAGGTGGATCTGCTACACTGAACTGCTCCTGCCATCCAGGCATATCCTCGGCTTCCTGCACTGATGTAGTTTGGAATAAGCCTTCCCCTGTGACAGCAGTTGATGGTATGTCAGTGAAGATGGCAGTTGGAGCCTTTGATCTTAACTTATCTGTAGATGAAAGGGCCACCAAAGTTACCTGTGGACTCAAGCCATTCCCCACCTTTAGAGCAGCTTCCTCGTTGTGCAGAAACAAATTGTGAAGTCTCACTCTCTCAGCTTGTAAATGTGCCTCCTTCTCCGTGACCAGGTGTAGTAGCAATTGTTTCCTGTCTTCCATAGCCTTCTTGAGTTTTCACCTCCTCTAGCAACTTTCTGTGCTGCAGGTTCTGTTCAGTTACTACAGCAGCCTGGGGTAACTCAGCATCACCCTCATTAACTTCCATGCCATCCAAAAAGAGATTCAGAATCAGTGTTGACCTCTGGAGAAAAGGTAATAGGGGATTTGGTCGGCTCCCTTACACCTGCTGCATCCTCTCCCGCCCAGTTGGCCATCTTGGCAAGCTGCCAGATGACCAGAGCTTTCCCCCCTACGGGAGAGTAGTGTAGGGAAATTTTATTAAAAGAAAACTCAATTAACACAATCTACAAAATCAGTACGTACATATGAACACACAAAGGTGCCAGCAGAATAAGGCCTTTTAGTCTATTGTGTTTGCTCACACTGCAGAGTCCTCAACTTTTGCTAAGGATTCTGCCCCCCCAAACTGATACCTCCTCATTTCCAGCTATGCCCCTTTTGAGCCCAAGTTTCCCCATATCCTTTCCCAGCCTCATTTGAAGCCATTCCATCCACTGTTTCAAGTGATACCACTTCTTCATGGAGTCCATTTCATACTGCCACCACCCTCTCAATGAAGAAATGCTTCCTGGTCTCTCTCAGAACCCCCCCAACTTAAGACAATGCCCCCTCATGTTTGTATTTACACTGAGCCTGAAGAGGCACTCCTTGTCCACCCTGTTAATGTCTTTTAAATATTTAAAGGTCTCAGTCATGTCTCCCTCTCCCTTTTCTCCTACAGTGAGTACTTGTTCAAGGCCTCCAGGCTGTTGTCATATGTCCTGCCCTGGGATGACAGTATTGCACATTGTACTCCAGGTGCGGCTGCACCAGCAGTCTGTACTAGGGCAGTATTATCTCCTCTTGGTTACTGCTGATCCATCTTGCAATGCAGCCAAACCTTCTATTGGCCTTTGTTGCAGCCCTCTTGCATTGTGAGAAGTTGCTCAGGTTGCTAGTGATCAACACTCCCAGGTCTTTTTCTTCCTTGAATTTTGTTACCAGAACTCCTCCCAAGCTGTAACCATATTTGGGTTCATGGCTGCAATGTGCTTGGCCTTATATTTTTTCACATTAAAGCCAAGTTGCCCAATTCTGGACCACCTCTTGAGCATTGCCAGATCTTCTTTAAGGTCCCATATTCCTTTTGCTGTATCCACCCTCCCACAGAGCTTGTTGTCATTCATGAATAAGCAAATCTTGCCCTTTATGCATTCTCCAATGTCATCGAAGAAGACCCTGAAAATCACTGGACCAAGCACTGAACCCTGTGGAGCCTGCTGGTGACATCCCTTGCACCTGAGAGATCCCCACCACCATCACCCCTTATGTCCTACCTTCCGGCCAGCTATCTACCCTTCCAGTCAGCTTCTCTCCTACACCCAGATCCTCCAGCCTTATAGAAACATAAATATAAGCAGTACAAAAACATAAACAGGAAAAATGCAAGTAAATAAAGGAAATACAAAATAAATTACAAAAGCAAATTCCTGCACCACCTACTCACGTTACACTGACAGTAATAATCCCAGCCTCAACCCTACTTGCAAAGAAAAGATAACAGACAATTAAAAAGTTGAAATATCATCCTTTGAGACTAAAATCCCATGTAACTAAATAAATCTTTTGTCATATCACCTTCTTTCATGTGTTTCCACCTGGTCCGTACTTCCACCTTATTTAAGGTTTAAACATGTTGGACTTGATTTTAGAAGACTGATGCAAGGCTTGTGTCAAGTTCAGAGTAAACGGCAGTGTTGGGTGCAGCTCTGCTCAACCCTTTGGATGCAATGCAGTCCGATTTTGGAAGGGATGGTACAGTTCCGACATTTGTCACACTTTTTTTCAGATTGCGCCAAAGCTTTGGTGCAAGCCCCGTAAAATGGCTCCCCCAATCACGCAAATGCAGACATGGGGTGAGCTGGTCTAACTTCCTGTGTTTGGTGCAAGGAACATGCATTGGAGTTTGTAGCTGGGTCACTTAAAAAACTACGAATGTCACAATGCCAGCCGCAAGTCGCCTCTTGCATCCGACTCTCCGATGTAAGTCCCTTGCGTTGATCTATAGCCTTTCTAAAATTGGGCCCATTTTGTTCTTCCACCACAGGGACACAGTGTTTGCATCATTTAGTTTACAGTCCTTCCTATACCCATCCAATACAGCTGAGTCACACAGTTTGGCAACTGACATACTGGTATATGACATTTGAAGCTATTGTAGCACCAGATGGCATCTTGCATACCATAGGTAAATTTAAGATGCTCAAAGAGCACAATCAAGGTGCTGCTGTCATGCTACCAGAGTTGCTGAGGAAAGTCGACTAGAACCACACACTTGTAAGTGAGTCTTTCCATCCGAGGAAGCATCCGTCTTTCAGCTAAAAACTGCTAGAGCCCCAGTGCAAAAGGGCATTCTAGCAAAAAGTGTTTCATAGATTCTACTTTACTGCTACAGTCAGGATAAGGACATGCTCTTTTGTCCACAGACTTACTTCTTAGTATTCCCCTTAACATTTAACCTACTGTATGTGCACAGCCAGAGGAGATCCCACATTTTCCTAGGTACACATTTGTTCATGAGATGTGCGGGTAAATGATTTTTTCTCAGGCAGCAAAACTTGCAGACAGGTTCTTGAGGATAAACTTTGGACAAGGCCTCCTGATATAACTGTTTCCTTGAGCAAGTTTCCAATTGTGTCTAAAGAAATATTCCATTTATGTAATTTCTGCAAGAAAGGTACTACATAGGCTGGGAGAGTCAACTGTTGTGTAAGTTTTGGAAGACTATTTGCCAAAGAGAAAGAAAGTTAGATGGATTCACTTGGGCCCATTTGGCACATCTCCACCACGGTTTTAGGACCAATTTCAAAGTACTGTACAAGCCTTGCTTTGATCCAATGACAGCACATCTCCTGAAATGTTATGTTGCTTACAATACTCAGTAACATCTTTTCAATTAAATTTTTATTTTATCAGGAAAAAACACAATTGAGTAGGCTCATTTACTTCAACTGGGAGAACGCAAAAAGAAAAAAATACAATACAGGGATATGAATACAAGATAAGATCAGAACAATTTACAAGGTATAGCAGTATATGTTATACACTGAGTATAGCTAACAAAATGCTTCTAGTAACATATAATAGTAACAGGAACATTAGGATAGGGCAATAAAATTTTAGAGGAAAAAACAAACAAACAAACAAAAAAAAACCCTGCGGGTCGGTGAGGAGGTTGACAAACGGAGATCTTGGACAAAGCATAAGTTCTCATGAATGGATCTGGAAGGTATGGAGTGGTTTTGTGCTGGATTAAATAACAGACTTGTGGCTGGTACCAATCTAGAGTGAATAAAGTTTCGCCAACATTTTGACATCTGAATTTAACAGGCAAAGAAGCCTCCAGTTGTTAAGTTCTAACTTACTGCTGCTTTTATAGAAAACAATTACCGATGCTTTCAAGAATTTCTCATCTGTTCTTCCTTCCTGAAACATGTTGTTATAAACAAAGGTTAGTGTGTCTGCCAGTTCAGAAGCAAAGGTCTTATAAAACTCATTGGGAATGCAATTCCAGCCAGGTGAAGCACACGACTTTAAACCTTTTAGAATTCCCAAAGCTTCTTTCTTAGTGTTAGGGCTTGAAAGAATATTCTCTTCTGAGACAGGTAAGTCAGTGAGATATCATGGCAGAAATGAGTCCAGCTTTGCTGACATCATAGGGACTGTACCAAAGTTCCTAAAAATATGCTGGTTTACCAACAGTGCATTTCCACCAGATCTGTTACAATTTGACTCTTATGATCCCTGAGGGCTCCGAAACTGGAGCCCCCCTTCCTGTCTTTACAGGCTACAAAAGGATTCCTGTACAAAGTCAAGAACAAGGTGGTAACCGCACCAAGGATAAGAAGTGCGCAACAGAAAATATAACGAATATGAACAAGTATCTTGGGTTTGCTGGCACCTACCAAAAGGCCATAGGGTGCATAAAAAGCACTTCCTTTCACTGTAACACCAAATATTATTCCACACCTGAGGATCTCCTGCTCATGGTTCCTTCCTTAATAAGAAAATTCAGAATTTGCAGCAATAAATCCAAATGAAAATCCAAACAATCGACTTCACAAATAACAAGGGAGGAAAACAGTGATGTCTCACACAGCTCCCTCTCTCACAACCTAGTTTGCTGGTTGCAGGCTTCCTGACATGTTTTGCACGTGTGTGCTCTCTCAAAGGATGCCTGATACCCTAAATCACTACCCTTAAATACACCTAATGCTTAAAGTGACAGTACAAGATATTCACACTCACATCTAAAAAAAGTCATACTGATATTATTAAAAACAGGTGCTTACCCAGAACTCATATTTCATTTCAGCCCTTAATTACAGGCTGAGTTACATATGAATAACTCTGGACTGGAAAGACTCATAGACAAACACAATGGCTCACTCAAATTAGCTTTTTATGGGCTTTCAGACATTAAGAAATCCTGTAGATGACAGTTCCCCTTTAAGATGATCTCTGACTGTTGCAGTCTGAGCAAGCTCTGATGCCTGAGAAAGCTATGCATCAGACAGTACTGTAGGGGATCCATCACCATCCACTGATGCAGTCGCAGATTTTGACTTGTTGGACCTCACAATCCTCTAAAATCCACTTCACAATGGTTTTAGCAGGGTATTTGCTGAAATTCATCAGGGTTTAACAGAGATTATGCACTAGAGAGGTGGGAGCTGAGGAATCAGGCGGCCATGACACCACTGGAAGTCACCAGCACTAGGTGTTTATTTATTTATTTATTTATTGAATTTTGATGACCGGGTAGGCCCACTGGGCCCCGGAGATTCCTTTTTCAGGGGCGACCTGGGTGTAGCAACAACTTACAGGTAACAGATCAGTACAGTCAGGTGATTATAGTGTTTTTAACAATAAAAGACTTCATAGGATTACAGGTGGCAGGTAGTGGAAGACATACAGGCAATAAGGACATAGAAGTTACACATAATGAGAACATTTTACATCTCAAGTTCGTGATTAGATTGAGAGTGCTCTGGTAAAGGCAAGCAGTAGCTAAAGACCTAGGTTAGCTTCTTTATAGGCATAATGGAAGGGGGATATATTGGGACATAAGTGCACCCCATCCTTTGGGGGAGGTCCGTTATGCTACCAGGATGGCTATGTATGGTCGGGTCCGTTGAGCTACCAGGATGGCTGTGCATGGTCAGGTCCTGTAACAAAGGCATGTGCTCTTGTCGAGCAGGTGTCCCTTGAGCTTTGTGCGGAAGCTGGTGACGGACACTGCCTCCCGTACCTCCAAGGGGAGGTTGTTCCAGATGGAAGGGGCGGAGTATGCAAAGGACCTGGACCCGGCTTTAGTCCTAGTCTTGGGAACCACGAGGAGAGTTTGGCCTGATGAGCGTAGGCTCCATGGGTTAGATTTCACCCTAATGAGACCATTCAGGCTAGGGGGAGGTGTGGGACCCAGTAACTTGAATGTAAGGCAGAGGGTTGGTTAGAAGAGGCGAGCTTCCAGAGACGGCCACCTGAGCCTAGATTGGGCCTCGCAGTGGTGAGTCCTCGGGTGTGATAGAGTGGCAAAGTGAACTACCTTGTTGTACAAGGTCTGCAGCCTCCCTAACTCCATTGCGGCCATGCCCTGGAGAACCAGGGCCATGTAGGTGAGTTTTGGGAGGAGTACGCTAGCGGCAATGGCTACCCTAGCTTCAGGGATAATCTGGTCCTTTAGTCTATAGAGGATTCCGAGTTTCCCATGGATGGCTTTGGTGATTTGGTCTACGTGATTTTTTAGCGTGAAGCCTTAGTCCAGGGTAAGGCCAAGGTATTTGCTGGAGTGACTACCTCAAGTTTAACACCCCCCCCGGACTGGAGTTGTAGGAGAAGTGACCTCTCAGATCCCAGGGATCTAGGACCAAACAGCATCACCTTCGTTTTGTTGGTGTTTAAAACCATTTTGTTCAGAGTGAGCCAGTCCTCCATCTGAAGGATGTCTTCTTGGAGGGCTGTCTCCAGCTCTGGTAAATTAGGGGAAGCTCTGTAAATATCCGCATCATTCGCATACTGGATAACGCTGCTGCTGCCACCATGTGTATGCAGATCATTTATGAACAGCGTGAAGAGAAGGGGCCCGAGTATTGACCCTTGAGGTACCCCTTCTTTGAGTGGTGCTAGCTTGGAGACTTTATCCTTCCACTTGTCCCTCTGGGTACATCCAGAGAGAGATAACTCTTGAACCATCCCAGTGTGTGGGTGTCAAGGCCAAGTGAGCACATTTTTTGTATTAGAAGGTTGTGGTTTACCAAGTCGAATGCTTTAGATAGGTCAATAAAGACTGCCCCTGTACTGACCCCTGCATCATTATTGCTCAGTACTTTTGCCAAGAATTTAGTTAGCGTAGTATCTGTCCCATGCTTGGCTCTGAAGCCGTGCTGTGATGGTGAGATTGCCTGGTGGATTTCCAGGTATTCTCGGAGCTGGGAGTAGACTAGTTTCTCCTGTACTTTAGCAATGGTACACAGCAAGGAGATAGGCCTGTAGTTCTCTATAGGCTCTGTTGACCCTCCCTTGTGTATGGGAATCACTAAAGCCTGTTTCCAAAGCTCAGGTACAGACCCCTCCATAATAAACTGGTTTATCAGCCAGGTTAGGGGCTTAGCTAAAGCTGGAGCCCCCTCCTTGAGGATTCTGATTTGGATCCCGTCAGGGCCCCCAGATCCTCTCGAGTGTAGGGATTTAAGGATGATCAAAACCTCCTTTTCCCTGACCAGCCTCAGGTGAAACAAAGGGCGGTCAAGGTCTGGGGGCCGTTGTGAGTTCGGCTCACTCCTGCTGTCAGGGGGTCCCGCTTGTATGCATCCAGGTTCGTGAAGTAACTGTTAAGGGTCTCAGCGATGAGAGATCCCTCATCAAATAATTGCCCATTAGCCATGATTGGGCTGGGTGTAGTTTTTTTGTTCCCTTTGAGGAGTTCATTAATGTGCGACCAGAAGAGCCTGGGATTGCCTAGGTTAGTTTTTTGAAGGTTGGTGATATAGACTTTTTTAGCTAACTTTGTGGCCTTTTTGCATTGGTTTCTAAGGGCTCTGTAGCTGGCTAAGTCCCCCGGTAGCATTGATTTCCTGTACTTTTTCCAGGCCTTGTCATGGGTGGACATCAGAGCTTTTAGAGAAGGCAAGATCCACTTATAGCAGCTTCCCTTTACTCTGTGGGTTTTCATAGGAGCTAAGAGGTCAGTAATTCTGGTGAGGGATGTCTGGATGTCTGGAGAGTTTTAGTGTCTGCACCACCATCCACCAAACTTCCCCTGTGAAGGCCATGAAGGGATTTGCTACTTTATGAACCTTAGTTCAGAAGTCTGGAAGGAAAAGTCTCCACCAACCCCTGAACTGGATAATTAGAAAGATGATCTGTATCACGTTTGGTCCAGATTGGGGTAGGACGTTCCCATATCCAGTAAGCCAGTGAGTGATGATGGGCAGCATTATAATAGTCCTTCAAGTGCGGAAGGCCTAAGCCTCCAATCTGGAGAGTGGTGTATTTAATTCTGGGAGGCTTCTCTACCCATAAATAGCAGGAGATTATTTTGCCCCATTTACTCTAATCCATTTTTCAAGCCATATGGGGAGAAAGTTGAAACTGAAACAGGAAAAGAAATTTAGGGAGGGCCATCATATGGATGGATTCTACTCATCAGTTAGTATAAGAGGAAGATGCCACCATCTCTCTAGGTCTACTGCCAGTGACAATGAATCAAAATTGAGAGTGTGTTTCAGGGAGAAAGCTTCACCCCTAGGTATTTAACTGTGTCTTGGACCATTTAATAGGAAAACAGGGCTATAAATCCAGTGGGGGCTGCCAATTAAAGGTTGAAACCTCAGTTTATGTTTCATTAACCTTATATCCTGATGGGGAACCAAAGTACTGCAGTTTGTCCAGTATTTTAAGGGAAGGCCAGGTGGTTACAGAAGTATGTTATCTGCATACAAGGAGATGCAGTGTTCTCTTCCTCCCACAGTAATGCCAGAAATATCTGTTACTATTCTAATGTACTGAGCTAGCAGTTATAAATACATAGCGAATAAAATGGGGGAGAGGATGCATCCCTGACAGGTTTCCCATTGTAGCTCAAAAAACTGTGTGAAAGATGTCCATTTGCTGTCACCATGGCTACAGGCTTCTAGTATAGATGGTCAGTAAGATCACAAAATCCCCAGACAGAATCCCATATGAAGTAGTGCGATGTGGAGAAAGCCCATCCTCATGACACATGGTTGAAAGCCTTCTTTGCATTTAAACTTACTATCAGTAGGGGGTGTCCATCTGCTATGCTAAATGTATAATGTGCAGAAGTGTGCTGGATACCACCCAGGGTCTGATATTGTCAGAAAAACCCCAACTGATCTGGATAAATCACAGATGGGAGGAGAAGGTCAAGATGAGCAGCTATTACAGAGATAAAAAGTTTATAATCTGTATTCAAAAGAGATATTAGTTGGTAAGAGGGGCACTTTGAGTGTTCCTTGTGTGGTTTAGGGATAATTGATAGGCGGGCATACTTCCAAGTGGAAGGAAGGGGTAATCCCTTTAAAACCTCATTGCAGACCTGAAGAAAATCTAGAAGAGCCTACTCTTTCATCATCTTCAGAAGCTCGATCAAGTAATAATCTGGCCCTGGATATTTATTTTCCTTTAGTTTTGAGATAGCTATTGAGTTTTTACAGGGGTCAGGAGGGATTGGCCATTAGCCTTAGTTAATTTAGTGAGATTAAGCATGGAGAAGAAACTCTCTGCATCAGCTGAGGGAGGCATTGGGGGTTGTAAATAAAGATCAGCATAATAGCTATGAAAAGCATCAGAGATGTTTTCTATCCCCATCAGCTGCTACCCCTTGGGGGGATCCTCAATGGTTGTGATGGTGGCTCGCTTCCTGTATGTTCGGAGTCTGTGAACTAAAAGATGTGTTGTGCAAGGTCTATCTTGATTATATTTGTGTTGCAGATACCTGAGCACTAATTCTGTTTGAGACAGACAGATGTGTTCATGAGATATAAAGACATAATCCACCTGCGAAGATATCCAATGAGGAGAGGAGTAATAGGTATAATAAAGTTGGTATGGGTGAAGGTATTGCCAGACCTCCATCCAGCCCCAATGTGAAGGATGTTGTTTACATAACTATTGGGACTGTACCAGTTGTGAGGGTTGTGAGGATGAGGTGTCCTTAGCAGGGTGAAGACACATACTTAAGCCCCCAAGAGTAGCATTCCTGTTACATTTGTTACTACGAAATTCTGTAATTTCTTAAGAAGAGGTATATCAGACCCCTGGGGAACTACACATTCACAAAACTGAATATGGTGCCATTTAAAAGTCCTTGTTTGTGCCATAACCAGGCAATCTAATTTATCTGTAATCACTTTGGGCCAGATATTCAAACTGCGCTCTTCTTAGGCGCAAGCCCTTGCGCTGCGCAAAATAGTTGCGCAGGGGTGTGGCCTGGGTGATATTCAAGGGTTGCACTGTTGAGCAGCTCGCGCAGATATCACCCCTGGCCACAACCACTGTACGTAGCGCCCAGTGGAACTTGCGCCACCGCAAGTTGTCAGAGTGGAGCATTCAACTGCGTGTGGCGCTAGTACCATTGTGCCATGCACAAAATCCCAATATTCAAAAGGTGACATGCAAATGGGGCCATAATTCATGCAAGGCGCAGGGGGGGCATTTGCATCTGATTATGGCCCCATTAGCATGCCATTAGCATGCAGGTGTGCCGATCCTCGAGGACTTGCACCTGGCACCCTGCCAGGCAGCAGCCATTGGGGACTGACCCCCCTGCAGCCCGATTGTGGGCAAAAGAGTGAAAATCCCCATCACCACCCCCCACTGGCCCGATCGCCGGCAACAGCAGGAATGTCCCCCCCCACCAGCCCGACCGCAGGCTGCATTAGTTTAAACCCCCGCAGCCTGATCGCGGGCATAGTTTAACCCCACCAGCCTGATCGCGGGCAATGTGTCTCCCCCTCCGAATACATCCCTGGTGGTCAGTGGACCGTGGTCGATCGCGGGATGTAATCATTAAACACCCCAAACATAGCCCTGGTGGTCAGTGGACCGAAACTCCCAATCGCGGGATGTGGTTATCAAACCCCCCAAACACATCCCTGGTGACCTAGTGTCCCCCACCCACCCACCCAGAGCCACCACCCGCTCCCCCGCGCCAGCCCGGGCGGCAGCATCCACCGCCTGCTGCCCGCCGCCCCCGACTGACTGCCGGAAGGGCTGCATGCCCATTGGTGCAGAGCAAGGCCAATGGGCATGCAGTCCATACCGATACAAAGACAGTTCAGTTTTGTGAATGAAATTCATTCACAAAACTGGACTGTCTAATGAAATATGGGCTGCACACCCATTGGCTCTTGCTCTGCACCAGCGGGCGTGCAGCCTACCCGGCAGTCAGTCGCGTCGGGCGGCAGGCGGCGGTGATGCTGCCGCTCAGACGCCGCGGGGAAGACCAGGTGGTGGGCCGTGGTGGGTAAGGTGGGGGGACACTAGGTCACCAGG
This sequence comes from Neoceratodus forsteri, assembly GCA_016271365.2. NCBI lineage: Eukaryota > Metazoa > Chordata > Ceratodontiformes > Ceratodontidae > Neoceratodus > Neoceratodus forsteri. The sequence continues at coordinate 187,645,289 of CM057454.1, read as the reverse complement.
GTGTGTTAGGGTTTGACAACCACATCCCGCGATCGTGATTTTCGGTCCACTGACCACCAGATATATCTCGGGAAGTGGGGGTGTTTCATTATTTCAGCCCACGATCGGGCTTATCAGTCCACTGGACCACCAGGGATATATTCGGAGGTGGGGGTGTTTCATTACTTCAGCCCGTGATCGGGCTTATCGATCCACTGGACCACCAGGGATGTGTTGGGGGACACATTGCTGCCTCGATTGGGCTGGTGGGGGCACAGAAGTGGGTTGAGGCCAGCCACAGGTGGCAGCTGCTGTGTTGTGCACTGCAATGCAGCAGCTCACGTGTGGGTGCCCTCAACATGATCCTTTTTTGGCTCAAAGTTGTGCAGGCGCAGGTTGGGGGTTGCGCCTGCACAACTCTGCACAGCCCGGCTGAATATTGGGCTGTGCAGTTTATGCATGGTTCCTCCCCCTCCAGTTCAGCATGCATTCATTTGCATTGCGCTGTTGCTCAGCATGTTTTCTGTGGCGCAACTGCCTCCTGCTTAGTATTGCAGAATAGAGCAAGTTTGGACTTGTGCAGGCGCAACCCTATTGCGCATGGCGCAACCCTTTTGAATATCTGGCCATTTATGTTTAGTGAAAGGCGTGTGAGCAGGGAACAAGATTGCCACCAAATAACAAGCAAGCATTTGTCAGTGCTGAATGTTGTCTTGCTGGCATGGGCATTGGTAGTGCAGGAGCTAGAGAGATGCATAATAGGAATGGCAGTGAAGTATTGAAGTGACGCCAACCCCATCCCAACCCTGCGGAAACAGACAGGCATTGGGGTGTGCCTTTGGGTCATTGGCCATAACGCTAATGCATTTCACCTCACCCTACCCTGCAGACACCGGCAAGTGTTGTGGTGTGCCTTGGGGTCTTCAGGCCTTATGCTCACCCCATTGCATAAGGAAATACACTGAGATGGGTGCAGTATAGGAGAATGGGGTAAAATTTGGAGACAAAGACTCCAAGACACATCTCGATGCCTGTCACTGGCTGCAGGGTGGGGGTGGGGGTGGAATGACATAAGCATTACAGCCAATGATCCCCCAGTCACACCCCTGATGCCTGTCAGTCTCTACAGGGTAGGGCATTATGGTTGGAAACCCTAATGCTTCAGGCATTTGTTGGTATTTTCACTTCAGATTTTCAACATGGGCTTTTTGTGATCCCACCTCATGAACAGTGGCACTATCAGTTCATTAGCTGAAAGGTGATTTTGCACAGCGAATGTGCCATTTTGGGCCACAGGTGCAAAAACACATTTTGGGCAGGATGTGAAAAATGACAGCTGTACTGTTCATGAGGAGAAGTAAAAAATGGCAATGTTGAAAATATGGAGTGAAAATATGAAAAATTGATGAATTTATGTGTGTGCATGGAAATTGCGCAATGCACGTCCATAACGCAATTATTTTGGGGATTTTTTAACTAAAATTTCAACATAGGCATTCTTGGACCTCTGCTCATGAACAGTGGTACTGTGCTGTTATTAATCTGTCCTGAAAGTTGATTTCCCACAGCGACCATGCCATTGTGCACCAGATGTACGAAAACACATTTCGAGCAGGATGTGAAAAATGACAGCAATACTTTTCATAAGGAGATGTGAAAAAATGGCAATGTTGAAAATCTGGAGTGAAAATATTAACAATTGTTGAAGTTATGAGAGTGCATGGAAACTGCGCAATGCACCCTTAAAACGCAGTCATTTTTAGGAATTTTTTCATCAAATTTGCAACATAGGTTTTTTGGGACCCCACCTCATGAACAGTGGCACTGTCATTTCGTTAATCAGTCCTGAAAGGTGATATCATGCAGTGACTGTGAAATCACCTTTCAGGACCAAATAACAAGATGACAGAGCATGTGTTCATGAAATGGGGTCCCAAGAACCCCATGTTGAAAATTTGGAGTCAAAATTCAAAACAATGGCTGAGATATCCACCTATGTTGCCCCCCATTGATGCCATTATATAGCTTACCGGCATTTTTTTATTTTGCAGTTCAGCTTTGAAGAGTCCAAATGCATCCCACTCCACAGACAACAGCAGTGCTGGACCTCTGGAGTTAAGTATGCGGTGAGGGGTGCAGGGAGGTGGGGTGTGTGCAGAGGTGGTTGCGGGTTGGGGAGGGGGCACTGGGACCTGAAGGACCGTTTCTTTTCAGAGGAAAACAAAAACAGACATCAAAGGATGGTTTTCTTTCTTTACAGATGAACTAAAAAAAAGGTTGGGCATGCTGGGGTGGGCCCCCAGTGTGCCCCATGACTTTCAGGGGGAATGTTGGGCACATTGGGGTGGGCTTCCTGTGTGCCCCATGAGTTGTTTTGGGGGGAGAATGTTGGACACAATGGGGTGGACTCACAGTGTGCCTCATGAGTTTTGGGGGGGATGTTCGGCACACTGGGGTGGGCTCCCAGTGTGTCTTATGAGTTTGGGGGGCTGATGCCGATGGGGCTGGGCCCCGTCTGCAAAGAAGTGAGTGTGCATGGGGGCTGATGTAGATGGGGATTGGGCCCTGTCTGCAAAGAAAGTGTGTGGGGTGGGGGAACATGCTGACGCGGGGGATTGGCCACCCCCAATATCGGTATAGGGATTGTGTGTGGTGGACGGCAGGAGCTGCCATGTTTATTGAAAAGTTGCACCAGGAAAGGCACATTGGGAAGGTGTGTCATCTGCCACTGCATGACGAGTTTGTCTCTGATTACAGCGGCAGATTTCTTTCAGCTTGTTGGCACTTTCCATAATTTCTGCATCAGCGCTAGCATGCTCGCTAATTGGGGGATGAGGGACGCACCTACTAAAGCATGCTCTGCATTCGCCAACACTGACTCACCTTTCAATGTGGTACTACTGCAAGATGTTGCTTGTGACTGGGTGCAAGACAACATAAAAATGCACTAGCACTCCAGAGCCAGGAGCTATGGAGCTCCAATGAAATATGTAACTCAAAGTTTGAGTGTTCAGGCAAGTGCCTTTTATTTTAACTTGCTAAATTATTGCTAACAGACCGTGGAGAGGGCTAAGGTGGGGGGAGTCAGGGAAGGGGTGATGTGAGAGGAGAGAGGTAGGAGGGTGTATCAGGAGCAGAAGCAGTTAATCGCATAGTAGTTTGATAGGGTGGCAGATAATGAATGAGTGGAGGAGGAGGGCGAATTTGGTGTGGGAGGTCATTCCAGATTTTAGGGAGATGATGAGTGAAGGCAGCTTGGTCCACTGAGGTCCGCTGGCAAGGGATTGACAATTGGCAGGAGTCAAAGGATCTAAGAGCATGAGCAGGAGTGGGAGGAGAAGATAGAGAGGAAGTAAGATGGGGGTGAGGGAACCGGGCCAGAATTTTGATACAGATTTTGCACAGTGAAGTAGGTGATGGTTTTCGAGCGACGGGAAAGCCAGTGAACGGTAGAGTTCACAGTGATGGGGGCGAGGGGGGCATCGAGTGTGAAGCGGCAGAAAGCATTGAAAAGGGGATCCAGCCTGGATAGGAAAGACTTGGGAGCAGCATTGTAGACTTCATCGCAGTATTCAAAGGTAGGTAGGATCATCTTCTGCACAAGTTCTCATCTCGCAGTTAGCGGGAGGCTACTGCAGTTCCTGTAGAGGGCACCGAGCTTGGGACGCAATTTTTTCAGGATTGCATCAACATGTGCAGAGAAGGATAGGTGTTGATCAAGCCAAACCCCATGGTACCTAAAAGTAATAGCGTCCTCAAGGACCGTCCCATCAAGGGTGTGGTAGGTGGGAAGGGCTGTGAGCCTGGATAGTCTCTGCCTTGTGCCAAAGGTCATGGAGACTGTCTTTTTGGCATTGAGTGAGAGTTGGTGGGAGCTAAACCAGAGCTGAACATTATTGAAGTCAGCCTGCAGGTTGGTAGTAACCTCATCAGGGGAGCAGACGATGGTGAATAGGACTGTGTCATCTGCATACATATAAATGGAAGCGGATGATCAGACTAGTGGGAGGTCATTAAGAAAAATAGAGAAAAGGGAGTGCTGAGCACAGAACTCTGGGGGACACCGGTGTTCATGGGGGGGTGGAGTCTTCAATCCTGACTGTGTGTTCTGCCTATAAGGTAAGCTCTGAATCAGTTGGTGGCAGACTCAGATAGGCCAGATGCTGAGAGGCAGTTTAGCAGGAGGGGATGGAAGATGGTGTCGAGAGCTTTGACTAGGTTGACAAAGATGGCCGAAGTGATTTGACCTTTGTCCATCCCAGAGAGGATGGTAACAGATAGTCTAATCAGGGATGTGGCAGTGGAATGGTTCTTCCTAAATCCAGACTGGAAGGGAGTGAAGAAGTTGGTGTCAGAGAGGAAATTGGATAGCTGAGACAATACGAGGTGTTCTTGGAGTTTCGCAAGGACCAGGAGGAGGGAGATAGGGCAGTAGTTGGCAGTAGAGGTGGTGTCACCCCTTTGGGCAGAGGCATGACAATGGCATGTTTCCAGTCATTTGGGACAGTGGCAGTGGCAAATGATAGATTTAGGAGGTCGGCGAGTGGGATTGCTATGACAGGTGCAGATAGGTAGAATAGTTTGGTGTCCAAGCCATTAGGAGATTTGCCTTTCGAAGGGTTTAGGCTAAACAAGGCATTCAGGGCTTCAGTAGGTGAGATGTTTGTGAAGGAGAAGGAGTTAGGCCCAACTGGTTTAGTAGTTCCGGTAGAGGGCACTAATGGTGCAGCGGTGGGAAGGGAGGAGAGGAGAGTAGAAGCACATGAGGTGAAGTAGGCATTGAACTCTGAGGTGACTGCAAGAGGGTCAGAGAGAAGTGTGTTGTTTATGTTTAGGAGGGGGAGGGATTGGCTGTGGGTGGGGAGAAGAGGGAGTGAGGTATCCAAGCCTGGAGAACTTAGTATGCTCCTTGGAAGACAGATGTGTCTCCTGCCTAAATACTGTATGTGGCTTATGTGTCATGATGGCCATCAGAACCCATGCCTTCTTATCAAGGCTGAGTAAGCCATTAACATTTATGGAATAAAATGTGACTGAATAAAATGATGCCATGGGTGAGTATGTTATTTTAATCGGTCTCTGGTGGACCCATCTCTGCCCCGATACCCCCACTGTTTCAGCAGATGCCAGTGTCCCAGAATATTGCAAAATGTATAAACAGTCATTGGTAGAACCTCCCAGAACTGCCAACCACCAAATAATAATAATAATTATAACCAGCAACAATTGGGCTTCCAAGGGTATCCCTTCAAAGGAGCAGAGAATATAGCACAGGGAAATTAGGGCGAAGGAAGGCGGGTGAAGTGCATGTTAGGGGATCTGGCTTTGGAGCTAATGTAACTTTGGCTGAAGTGACCGGTAAGTCTGATCCACTTTTCCCTCCTCTGTTTCCCAAGGCTGCCATCCTCTAGTGATTCTGCAGCCTGGAGTTTGTTACATATAGTTTGGTGAGGTGTGGGAGGTGGAGCCCCCTGTAATTCTTCTAGTTTATGTTCTGCCTTCTTATTCAGGTGCTTAACAGCACATTGGGATGGTTTTCAGATCTGTCTGTGGGATGTGGAACTTGCAGTAGGATTACTCTGCGGTATGTGTGCCTCTGATATATTGCTGACGATATGTTGTCGTTCAGCATATTTTTTCACTTTAATGTAGGTAACCCACTTCCAAGATAGGAGAAGGGTAAAGACCCTTCCCTATGGCACAAGGGATATGTCAGGGACTATATCTCCTGGCGAGAGATTAGTCAGAAGGGAAACCTTCTGGGCCTCCATGTGGGAAAACTATCACTTGTGGGATGAGGACTGATGTCTCTTGCAGTGGGTACCATACTGTTAGACTGAACACTCCAGCACACGAATACTGCTCTGCTGTAACTTTCATTAGAAAATGGGCTGTGGAAACCCTGCTCTCTGACTGGTAGAGAGCATTGTCTACCCGGGCAGGTATCAGGCAATAGAGACCAGTAAATAACTAGTCCCTGTGCCTGTCAGCCTTTTTACCAATGTCAGTGGGCCTGAGAATGTTGATGTTTATATAAGCCGCCATTTTGTTGGTCGCTTAACGAGCGACATACTGAGTAATGGCCAGCCCCCACCCGAATTATGAATAATAAAAAACACAGGGTTGCAGAGTGACCTTGTCTCCTGCCCTTCACGAATACTGGTGTGAAAGCCGTTTTTCTATATTAAGTTAGTAGTGTCCTGTTTTTTGAGAGAGACCTCTCTGTCCCTGTCTGATTGAGGTTTCTGCTCGAAGTTTGTACAGTTATTTCTGTCTTTGGCACTTGTGCCGCTCCACCCAGAAAGAACAGAAATCGTAGGGAGGGAAATGTCCTTTTCACTGACTGCATGGCTTCTGCACAGTAATCCTGCTAGAGAAGCTTGTACGTGCTGCTCATGGTATGTCCCAGAACCAGAGCCCAAAGCAAAAAACCAAAAACAGCTCAATAAAATGTTGAGTGAGAGAGAGAAGACTGCGTGTATGCTGAAGTCAATGTCCTCTCGCTCACAGTCAGCATCCTATGACACAGTTGTAAAGCTAAATTTCCCCACAGAAGTATCTCAACTACCGTGAATGGTTTGACTTTTTTTTTACTTGTTGCCCTCAAGCTGTTCTCCCTTTACGAAAGATGCAGCCCCACTGCCTTGATTACTGACAGTGTAATTCTCTGAGAGCCAACCCCACTGTTGTGCTCCCTCTTCCAGCTGCCTGCCCGCTCGCTGTCCACTGCCTCTCGTGGACCCCCAAAAAGTTTTAAACTAAAAACCAGTTAAAATTTCCTTAAAAAACACACAGTATTCCCCGCTTCACCCTACAGCAGATGCTGTAAGAGTACAATACAGAATTACAGGCACAAAATTAGTTGCTTTTGAATTAAAAAAAGAAAGAAACCTTAGAGCAACGAACCCACATTTTTTTCATTCTTAAAACATCTGCGAGGGTGAAGCGGGGAATACTGTGACAGCGCTCAGAGGAACAGACGCTTCTATTTTACTCTGTAAACCATGCTCACACTGTCTCTCTCTTTCTTGCTTCTTGGCCGTTTCACATAGCCCTTGCCTTGCACTATTACCACCTTTCTGTAGTTGCTTTCCCTGCTCGTAAAGAAAATGAAAAGGAAAACACATACAGGCTTCACCTTTCTCTATCTTGTCCTCGTAATTTCCTTGGTTGTCGGCAATGAATGCACAGCCACCTGTGCAGTAGTGGAAGTGCATTAACAGACCAATACCAGTATTAAAAAAAAAAAAAAAAGATTACAGCTTGTATGTCTGAAGTGTGTTGGGTTGGGGGGTGGGGAACATTCAACTTTATCCTGTGTGTGTATATCTGTGTGAGAGAGAATAAACACATCAGTATAATACAGGCGGAGGAACTATTTTATTTCAAAAGTTATTTTAAACGTATTTTTTATTAACTTTTTTAATGAAACTAATTTTTTTACAGTGCCCATTTTCTAAGCGCAATAATACCCTCTAGGGTGGGCGGGATTGGGCTATACTGGACCTTCCAGGGGCTATAAGGCCCTCTGCCTGTGGTGTCGGGCCTCATTACACCCCTGGGTGGTCCGGTATAGCGCAATACCATCCACCCTGTTGGGTATTATTGCTTACGTAAAACATGTCTCTGGATGTTACCTCCCTCCCAGGCCACTCTGCAAAGATTTAACTGCACTTATACATTATATCTGGTGAAGTCTATTAGTGGCACCGGTAAAGAGTATCTACCACATGGTTGTCCAAAAAATGAGAGTAATAGCAAACAAACACTGCTGTACAGCTGACATTGTGGGGCTCTTTCTTCCTTGCCAGAGCCAGAAGACATACAGTTTAAAGACAGGAACAGCATGAAGAGTGTTAAGAGACATACAGAAGCAGCCATCCTAATCTTTTGCTTTACCACAGGAAAGTTTACCGCATTACAGTACTACCATATAGCACTTCCCCCTTACAGCAGTGTCATTCAAGTCAGTGGTGGAGCCAGGTTTGGAAGTGTTTGGGAGCCAGAGGGGGCCATTCAGTCAATCACAGGTTCCACAATGGGCACTAAACAGTGAATAAAGATGGTGGTGGGGCACTACTACTCACACTGGGGCAGCCAGGAGGGGCAACCCCAGCCCCCTCTAGCTCCGCCACTGATTCAAGGTACCATGAGCTGAAGTGTTACCCTATTGAACTGACTAAGCACAATCAAGTAGCACTTTAGCTTCTGTGGTACCTTAAAGAGAAAGTCCTCTCAACCTTTTTTCTATATACACGTGGAGTTTGCAGGCATAAACAATGGTTCCAGCTCTTACACCACCATAGTTTCATCCTAATTTTAATTTAAATAAAGTTGCTTCACTCTGTTCTGCCCTGGTGTGAACACCTGTTTGACTCTATTGCAAAGGTCATGACCCGGCTCATGCATGGCATCATGGCACCTGACAATGCGTAAATGCACAAGCCAGCAGAAGTGCTACTCTCAGGCATTTCTGTTGTACGTTTTCTGAGTTGTGTTCTTGTCTTGTGCAGGCCCTCAAACTTTTCAAGGTTAAGTTCCCTACTGTTTCCTATTATTTAGAGTGTGTCTGAGTTGGGGAAAAAATGCAGCTGGAAAGATGCTGGCGCTTATCACATTTTGTCAATTGAATGAATAATTGGATGTGCTAGGAGCTTTGTGTGCTTACTTACTGAGCTTGCAATCCTTTTGATGTCATTATGCCTGTCTCCTGCTGGGAAGCAAACATTTCTCTGTAACTGACCTGCTTTTTGTGGTTTAATTGCTGAGTGGGAATAGAGTGTTTTAGAGGATGCTTGTGACATCTTATTTCTGCTTTCTCATAATAGCTGGTGCTACAGCTTCTTTGTGTGCGTACTAAAGCTTGCACTCCCCTTGTTCTTGATTCCTGCTGCAAACAAACTTCTCAGCAAATTACCTGCTTTGTTAGTTTGAAGTGCGTCCTAGTTGGAAACAAATGCCTTACATGATGTTTCTGTTTGTAATAGGGTTGCTACCTGTCCAGCTGTAGACCAGACAATCCAGTTTTTAGCGTCCTTATCCAATCTTCCTGCTTTAATTCAAGGCAATCAGGTTTTAGGGCTAGTCTGAGTGCCCACATAATCTTAAAACTGATTGTATCAAATCATTTACTCTTTTGACTGCATGTCCAGGTCACAAAGAAGTTCTAATGTCACAGACCTTTGTTTGTAAAAACAGTCAGTCAGGGAGGTGTGAAGTATGGGCATTAAGACCTTTAGCAGTAAATCAAATACTTTCCATTCTGTGTTTTAAATATGGTCTTTTACTGCTATGACAGGAATCAGTTCTTATACCTTTATCTGCTCTCCTGTGTGCCTTTTTATTTCTCCTATATTTTGATGTGTTTTTAATCAAGTTTTATTAAATTGTCTAATTTTTATTGCCTCTATCATTAAATTGATTCCCTCTCTCCCGAGTCCAAGGCAGCTACTGCTTTCATTCTTCACAGTACCTGAACATTCCATATTAGTTTTAGTGTTACAGGCCATTCAAATGAATTGCCAGGAAGGGGGTGTCTGAAGTTGTGGAATGTCTTAGAAATATGAAAAGCAGCAGTAGCTGCTGAGTTAAAGGGAACACGATGTAGACCTGAGGGTAACACAAACATCAATAATTAATTTATCAAAAAGTGGCCAAAGCTTAGCAGAATAAATGATTGACATGGAAAGGAAAATGGGAAGGTGCTAAACAAAGGTTAGAGCAACGAGCTGTGAATGAGCTTTGTGCATGCAGCAGACATGGGTTTGATTCCCACAGCCTCCACTTGTATATTGAGTGACCTCTAAACAAGATACTTAACCTCTCTGTGTTTCCGTGTCACCCCTGTTAATTCACCTTGTACCCCATGAGCCTTACCTGGTTACCAAATAATAAAAACAAATAAAAAATAACAGTATGTAACCCCTAGGTAGCACTATCCCAAGGGCTACTACCCCTGCCTGTTTTACTACGGACAGGTTGAGGGGCCTAGGTCCTATGGCGGGTGCCTCCACCCAGAGGTCAGGGTTTGTAGTGGTTAGACTAGCTTGGTCACAGCCCTCTGGGACACTGAGACCCCCTTTTATTCCCTCTAGTGGCTCACACAGTACACCAGAGTTACAGCCCCAATACCCCACGTATACACACTGTTCACTCATATAGATATCACTTACCCTCGAGACTGATTCTGCAGCACGTCTCTGAGGACCCCATGTAAAATAAGATTAAACAACATACACAGCAAAACACAATACTGTTTCCATAAGTACCAACACCACCGACAGTATATAGTATAACAACAACAGATCTGATTTATTTAGGGGTCAGTAACATGGGAGGGGGGAAATCAGGTTAATTGGTGGCATTAAATCACAGTACTGTGCACACATACAGGGGCTGAAAAGTCACACTCTGGGTACCCAGGTTGGGGGCTAGCCAGGTCCGTTGTCCAGGGTTGGCCGGCAGGTGCAGATAGATAGGGCCCTGTAGAAGAAAATATATGCACAATACCCAATTGTAATCTGGAGCCGGATTGCTCAGTCCATGAAGCAGTGAAACAACAAGAATTAGATGACACACTTGTGATTGAAATCAGGCTACAGGGAAATACCCTGATTTGTACTCACAATACCCAAGCTGAGGACCAGATGGTGGATATTCTTCTGGATTGCCAGAACAACAGGGCATGGAGACAAGGTCCTTGTGACTGGACCCCACTGAAGTTGATAGCAACAGTTTAGTCGAGACAAGCTGGGGTTTGCTTCCTGCTTCAACACGCTACACAGCACAGGAGTTGGAAATAGCGATTCGCACAAGCACTCGCACATTCATATGAAAAAGGAAAGTACTATGCCAGGCAGGCTGCTCCTCGATCCCAATCGCAATTACTGCAAAATACCTGGGAGCACACACAGCAGCTTCAGTTCCTGACAGACCGAGCGCGATTCAGCAGTTTCTCCAGTCTTCTACAGGGTGAGCTTGGTTTCCACACTTCTAGTGCTTCTTTCTCCTCACAACTCAGATTCAGTCCAAGCTAGCACTCACAAAGGCTGCAGACCGAAACTCAGGGCCTCACACGTGCTTCCCGCGTGAAACTATATACCGCAGAAGCACAGAACTCCTTCTCTCTTCACAGTCACAACTGATCTAATCTTTCCAGCCACAGAGCAGGGCATTTCCTTTAGCTCCACACCATTCTGTTGGCTGGTTCAGCTTTCACTCACAATAAGACTCCCTCTGTTGGTGGAAAAAGGCGCCAAGGTTAAAACTACATTTCCCAGAGTCACTGTCAATACAATCCCCTTGTGACTGGCTCAAAACTGAGAGTCCAAGTTCCGATTCGTCCACAGGCTCCATTTTAAGGTCTCCCTATCATCCTGATTGGTCCAAGTCAGCTATTCAGAACCAAAATCAAAAAAAGCTACACTGAAACAGTTCATGCTGAAATGAAGACAGGTTAGACAAACTACATTTTCTCAGTCACTCTAAATGATTTCTGACAAACAGTTATATCTTTCAACAAGGCTCCCTCTGCACAAGTAGCGACGGCAGAGATGGAGCGAATTGACAGCAGCTCGGGTGGGATTTGAGCATTAAATACACAGTCCTCCCATACAAACTAATTAAGCGAGGGCTGGCTGTTCAAGCCCTCCCCACAGCCTCCTGAAATCCCCACGCGGACAACGGAGCCGTTTCCCAGCACAACAGTGCGGTCGCTAGGGCTGGCTGTTCAAGCCCTCCCCACAGCCTCCTGAAATCCCCCCCACGGACAACGGAGCTGTTTCCCAGCACAACAGTGCGGTTGCGAGGGCTGGCTGTTCAAGCCCTCCCCACAGCCTCCTGAAATCCCCCCGGACAACGGAGCCCTTTCCCAGCACAACAGTGCGGTCACGAGGGCTGGCTGTTCAAGCCCTCCCCACAGCCTCCTGAAATCCCCCCACGGACAATGGAGCTGTTTCCCAGTACAACAGTGCGGTCACGAGGGCTGGCTGTTCAAGCCCTCCCCACAGCCTCCTGAAATCCCCCCGTGGACAACGGAGCCATTTCCCAGCACAACAGGTAGAGTTCCCAGCTCATAGCTGCCTCAGGGAGCTCTAGCCCTGCCTGCGCTACGCACAGGTTCCCCACCGCCCCCACCACCACCCTTGATCTGCTCTTACTTATATAGTGTGACCTCATGAGGTCCTAAACCAGTCAGCCCACTTTCCCATTAGCTCCTTATATTATCCAACCACCAGTGGCCACCACTGAGCTGATTTCAATCTCATCCTTTGTGTATACAATAGCAAAAAAAAAAAAAAAAAAGAAAATGCAGTTCCTTACATTTTCAATCATTATGCTCTGCCTCACCTTATCCTCCCTCCCACCCTCATCCCATCCCAGGCTACCTGAGTCATTGCCACTTCTCTCTACAGTAACCAAGCCACCCCTCCACTCCTCCTCCTCCTCGGCACGAGTGGACCACAACCAGCCCCATTGGCACAATTGGTCACTGGGGCCTCATCCTTCCTCCCACGTCCATGCTGAGAACCTGCTTTCTTATCCCTCTACTGGGCCCTAGGACTGACTTATGCTCACCCAGCCACTCCGCCTCGATGTGATCTCCCTAAGACCATGCGGTTACTAAGGCACACTTTGGCCTTCCTTCTTCTTATAGCCGGGGACATTGAACTTAACCCAGGTCCACCTGCATCCATAACCTCTCAACCCCCAGCATCAGCTACGCACCTCCCTAAAGGACTTAAGATTGTCCACATAAACATATGCAGTATCCTAAACAAAATAGTAACCCTGCAAACTACAGTCCTTGCCCTTCGCCCTGATATAGTAATCATCACTGAATCTTGGTTGAAGCCGCACAACCAGGATGCAGAATTCTCCATACCTGGGTTCTCCCTAATCCGCCAGGACAGACAAGGCAGAAAGAAGGGTGGCGGCACTGCCATGTATATCTCCTCCAATCTCCAGTTCTCCAAAATCCCCCTGCCGGCCCCCATTCAATCTATGGACTCCCTACTAATCAAAATCCCCCTGCCTCACTCCATCCCAGTACACATCGCAGGGTCATACTGGCTGCCAGGTACACCTCTGGGTTGCATTCTTGACCATCTTGGCAACCTGAGGTCACACACAGATGGCGCTGAACTTCATATCCTTGGCGATTTCAACCAGAACTGGCTAGGCAGTGCAGCCTCCAAATCGCGTCAACAAATAAATGCCCTAAACCTGTCCCAGCAAATAGTGGAACCCACTCGCCTAAACCATAAATCCAACAAACACACACTCCTGGATTGGGCTTTAACTACCCACCCCCATCGGATCAATAAAGCTGGCCTACTACCTGACTCCCTTAGTGACCACCATATGATTTATATGGTGAGAAAAATCTTCCGACCCATGGCCCCCACCCCGCATGCTGCACAACAGAGCTTACAAATCTCTTGATCTGACAGCTCTCCTAAACGACCTCTCCAGTATTGATTGGTCTTTCATCCCTAGGGCCACCTCCATGGATGATGCCCTGAACTTTTTTTCCGCAAACTTCTTCGCCATCTGAGACCACCATGCTCCCCTAAGGAGATCCCGGGTAAGAGGATCCCACTTACCATGGGTAACAACTACCCTCATGGAACACCTTCGTGCCAGAGACCATGCATGGAAATCTTTTAAGGCCACAGGTGGTCATACAGCTCAGCAACACTACCGGTCATTAAGAAATGCCTGTACAAGACTCATACGACAGGCTAAATCAAATTACTTTAAAACCGCATTCAACAACAACTTCGCTCACCCCACTCAATTCTGGAAGTCAATAAAATCCCTTCTCTCCCCACCTGCCCAACCCCCCACTCCCACTCTTAACATTGCAGGCAATATCATTATTGAGCCTAGCTTGGTAGCCACCGAGTTTAACTCCTATTTCTCCTCCATGGCTTCTTCCCTCATCTCCTCTCATCCCTACCCTTGTCCACTGCTCCCCTTCTGTACCCACCCAGCCACCTTCTCTCTCTGTCCAGTCTCACCTAGCCAGGTGCTAAAAATACTGCAGGTGCTAAACCCATCCAAGGGTAAATGTCCATCGGGCCTCGATTCCAAAATGCTACTGCTCTCAGCACCTGCCATAGCTCACCCGCTAACCCTGCTCTTTAACTTGCCTTTTAAACTCGGGGCAGTCCCCAACTTATGGGAACAAGCCACAGTCATTCCACTACCTAAAGGAGGGGACCTCTCCTCTCCATCCAACTACTGTCCTATATCCCTGCTCCCCATCCTAGCCAAGATTCAAGAGCGACTTGTTCTCTCCCAGCTTTATCACTATCTTGATACCATATCTTTTTTCACCCCCTACCAGGCTGGTTTCAGAAAAAATCACTCCACCACCACCTCCCTCCTTCGCCTCACTAACATCATCCTTACGGGTATGAACAAAGGGGAAATAACAGCTGCCATATTCATCGACCTGGCGAAAGCTTTCGACACGGTCTCCCATCCCCTGCTGCTGGCTAAACTCACTCAAGCAGGACTGTCAAATAACTCAATTAACTGGCTCCACTCTTACCTGTCAGATAGGTCCCAATCAGTCCACATTGGCTCGGCTAGATCCACCTCACTCCCTGTCACCAGTGGTGTCCCCCAAGGGTCTGTACTCGGCCCGCTGTTGTTCTCTATTTTTCTCAATGACCTGCCTGCAGCCTGCCCACAAACATCTATCCATATGTATGCTGACGATGCAGTGCTGTTCGCCTCTGGCCCATCCACTAGTGCCGTGACAGCCTGCCTACAGAAGGATTTCGACTCCATCCAACGTTGGTTCACCTCAAACCAGCTATACCTAAACGCAAAAACAGTCTCCCTCACCTTCGGCTCCCGGTCCAAAATAACACAGCTTACTGCACCACCTACATTATATACTCCGGATAGCTCCCCACTAGAGGCCTGCACTGCCTATCGCTATCTTGGGGTCTGGCTAGACCAGCATCTTAACTTTTCAGCGCATATTGATGCTCTACACAAAAAATTGCACCCTATGTTGGGAGCCCTGTACTGGAACAAAAATTGCATCCCTCTACAAACTAGACAAGCAATAGTGCAAAAAAATGATCCTACCTATTATTGATTATGGTGATGTCGTTTATTGTGCCACCCCCCAACTTCTCTAGCTAGCCTAGATCCCCTTTTTAACTCTTTTTGCCGTTTCTCGCTGAACCGCCCTCCCAACACCCACCACTGTGTCCTCTACCAATCCTTGGACCTCCCATCTCTTCACAACAGAAGACTGCTTCACTGCGCTAAAACCTCTGCCAAGTTCTGGTCACATACCTTCCCCTCCTACCTGTCATCCTCCTTAACCGCCCTCTCTCCACCCACCTATGCTCTTCGAAATACTGACGCTAGGCTCCTACACATTCCCTACAGATCCACCCGGTTAGGCCAGGCTGCTTTCAGCTTCAGGTTGCCCAAACTATGGAACTCCCTGACAGCCGATATTAGACACTCCACAAGTATTCCTCAACGGAATGCCCTTCTCAAATCGCACTGCCACCAACTGCAACTGTAACCCCCTTAGTACCCCTCATTACTCCAAAACCCTCCAGCTGTGTAGCAACTAGTCTGATTCTATTTTGTCGGTCTGCTCTTATGCATGACTTGTAATACAAAAATATGAAGTGATTTTGTACCCACGCAACTGTACTAGAACTGTCTCACCCATTGCTTATTTAACTCACTATGTATGTGCTGTTTTTTCTGCTGTAATTCTGTTCCATTGTAAACCCCCGGCGCATCTGGAATCGAGCAGTACTCTGCTCTGCATGCCTTTCCTGGTAAATCTCTTAAATAAATAAATAAGTCTGCAAGCAGACAGCTCTTAAAGAGACAGTACGTGGAGGCTCAAATAGCACTCATTTGGAACCACATTTAAACAGCTCAGACGCTGAACACCGCCCAGACTTGGAGCACTCAGGCAAGCTCCTGGAAGACTTTTGGGAACCCCCATTTGCAGGGAGGTTACAAGTATAAAAATGATTTCCTATCAATTTTAAAGTCTTCTTTGACATTACAAATAGCTTTGAAGATGGAGCAATATATGAAAAAAAACAGATTTTTGTTGTGTTTATAAGTACTAGGGGAAGAGGGTATCTGTGTTAAAGCCTGGCCTGAAACCTGGGGCAGCAAGTCTTATTGGTTTGCTTTTGTATTCCATTGGAAGTGCCAGGGTACTGGGGTTTCTGTGCTGAAAGTCTGGCCTGAAACCTGGGGGAAGGGGAGCAGAAAGTCCGTTTGTTTGTATGTATTTACTTGAAAGCGCCAGAGGAGAGGACTATGTGTGCTGAAAGCCTGGTCTGAAACCTTGTGGGAGGGGTGCAAAAAACAACAAGTCCTGTAAGTGCTAAATATACTGAGTCTACCAAAGGCCTCAGTCTAGTACTGTACCTACCCAAAACTGTGGAGGAGGGATATCTGAGCAGAAGAAAGCCTGGTCTGAAATTTGGTCTGGTAGTCATGTTGTTGTGTGCCCAAAATCCTATTTATTTTCATTTACTCCAGTGTTGGCCCTGAAACTTAGTACCCAGAAACTGTCTGTAACATGCCACAAACCACTCTACAGCTTTTAGAATGTAATTCCTACAGCTGATTTATTAATAAAAAGGGGGGTGCTATATATATATGTTTTTAATTGTTTAACCAGGAGAGACACACTAAGCTGAAAGCTTGTTTACAGATGTGACCTGGGAGCACAGGGAAGTTAAGTGACTTGCTCAGGGTCACACAGTATGCAAGCTCGGGCTGTGGGATTCAAACCCAGGTCTGGTCTGTTGGATGTCACCAGATTTGCAGCTCAGAGCCTTAAACCACTGTGCTAAACTGTCTCCCCATTATATGCCCTGCTATATACAGTATTATATCCCCTACTATATATGTGGTGAAACCCTACATATCTGCTGTCACAACCAGTGGGTTATGAGCCCTTAGACTTCCTGTTTGTTAATATAAATGTAAGCATTTTTTTTCCAACTCAGACCCACGTTAAATAACAGAAAACAGTAGGGGAACTTACCTTGAATAGTTTGATGGCCAGCACAAGACAAGAACACATTTCAGAAGACATGCAACAGAAATAACTGAGAGTAGCACTTCTGCTGGCTTTTGCATTTACGCATCATCAACTACTACGATGCTTTGCATGAGTCAGGTGTTGACCTTTGCAATGCAGTCAAACAGGTTTTCACACCAGGGCAAAACTGAGTGAAGCAACTTCATTTAAATTAAAATTAGGAT
Source organism: Neoceratodus forsteri (assembly GCA_016271365.2). Classification (NCBI taxonomy): domain Eukaryota; kingdom Metazoa; phylum Chordata; order Ceratodontiformes; family Ceratodontidae; genus Neoceratodus; species Neoceratodus forsteri. The sequence continues at coordinate 187,628,033 of CM057454.1, read as the reverse complement.
GAAATTGGGGGGGGGGGGATGTAAGAGAGGGAATCATTGTTCATACCTACAAACTACACAGGTATACAGAAAACAAGTTGAGGGGACTTTCCATTTAAATGATAGTGCCATACAGGAAGTACTGTATTGCAATATGTTAATGTGGTAAACTTTTCTGCGGTAAGTGGAAGATTAGGATGGCTACCTCTGTATGGGGAAAAAATAAATAAATAATAGTGAAGAAAACCACCGTCTAGATAAGAAACAAAGTCAAGATGTTTAGACATTGTGATGGGGAAGGGGAGTTCATTTGTTTGCTTGTGTCTTTTAGCCGCACTGCTTGTGTCTCTCGACTGTAACTTACCAGCCATGAAATCAATCAGCCTGTAAAAGCTAGGCCACAGAGGTGTTCACAGCAAACCAAATAACGACGAAGACTCCTGTGTCTATGAGCACAGTACACCCTCATGCTAGTGCAGGTGTGAGATGCCTGTGTGGAGTGCTGTCTTAGTTAATCTTCTTCTCCCTCCCCAGCGTGCGGCAACCCTACAGCTCACCAAATATAAGTGAAATGAATCAAACTCACTAAAAAAGCAATGTCTGTAACAGAAATCTGACCTGGGTATCAGTGTTACAGTCTCCAGAGCTCTGAACGATCCCCCTAGCAGGTGTTGAGTGAAAGAAACTGACCGTTCCATATATCAAGAGGCCACTCTGTTCAGATGCGGTTGGCTAGGCAAAGGCAGTTAACAATTCTGCCCTACTCATTGCTGCTATAGAAAACTTCAGAGATTTACCTCTGTGCAGCTGGGTAGAAAAATGGTGACAACAGGGATCGGACAGCGCACAGGAAGGTACTTTCCCATCTCTATCCAGTACCCAATGCCATCAGTCCCAGCCAAAAAATTCAAGGGGTGTGCCGCAAATCTAGTGCACCCTCCACATTTTATGGGATCAGAGCCTCTCTAGTTTGAACCCCCCCCTCTAATGTTGGAGATTCACCCAGAGACCAAAACACTGCCACACTTCAAACGGATATGGTGAGGGCTCTCACAGTCAAGGGACTGGGATGCAGAGGAGTCTGCATTGATAAGGCTAGGACTGCACCTGTAGGCCACACAAATGAGATAGCAGGTAAGGGGGGGGGGTTAAAAAGGCAAAATTGCAACTCGCCATGGCAGCGTTAACATCACTCTTATGATGAGTCTAGAAGTTGCTCATGTTGTTTTTTTTTTTTAACATGGCATCAGCTTGGAATTTTTGTATGACAGACTGCAAAGTCACATGAGCATGGGTGTGCTAGTCTGGGGCTGCAGTCACCCTTTCCCATGTAGCAGTCGATGATCGGGCTGCAACTGTTGGTCGCTGTTTCTGTAATTCTGCAGGGATCATGGTGCCATGATCCTTCGAGTTTGAAGTGAGGCCTCAGCAGTTTGGAAAGTTTTTTGCCCTTCCAGAAGATACACAGACAGGAGGGGACTGGGGTCTGGAACTTTAGCTTCTGTGCTCTTAAGATCTTTAGGACTGGTATGTATTCCCAACACCTTGCCATGATAGCAGCAGATAATCATTATCAGTGAATATTCTGGTACCAGCAGAAACTGCCTCCTCTTGCTGCCATGCTCAAGCTGGCACACGTTGCTTAACTGTGAATGTAAGAAATCTCATCCCGAATGAGTGGGGGCGAGCAGCCAGGTTGACAGGCTTTGGGCCAAAGGCCTTGGGCGCTCTTTGTAAATGGAGACGAAGGATGGCTCAAGACCAACAGCAGCATGTAAGAGATTGTCTATGAAACCAGAGATTTGTTGTCCCACTTGGCCTTCCCACAGTCCCTAAAGCCATAAGTTATTCCAGCTTGCACATCTTTCAGTATCCTCCAATTTATTTTAGAACTTCTGTTGCGGCTGGTGAAAAAGAGCTATCACCCCTTCAAGTGCATCTGTACAAGTATCTGTGGTTGCAACCTACTGTTCCACCTCCCCAACCCTTGTACCGAGCTCTGTGATTTGTATAGTTGTTGTTTGGGAAATTGCTTTCATTTTGGCATAAAAATATTTTAGTTCTTTTATCAAATAATTAATTTTCTTTCCCATTCTAGGAGTCTTCTTTTTTCCAGAACTAGTGTCTCTCGGTAGGGCCACACTGGAGGCTAACGAGGCTCCACTGTCATAGTCTCCGTTGGGAAATCCGGTATCATCTTCTGTCCTTGGACAGAATGTAGATGGCTGAGGCTTCACCATTGCCAGGTATCCCCTTTTATTATCAAAAATGTTGAAGTTTGTTGTAAAATATATTCTTTGAGGGGACTGCAGAGGGCTCCACTCCCGGAGCCAAACAGGGCACAGGGCACCAACATTCAAACGAGCAACTGGGCTATAAAAACAGCAGAGCTACAGCCTGCTCAAGACTGTTGCTAGAAGGAGAGGAAGGAGGAGGAGGAGACAGTTGGTGGGCATAGCCACGAAAGGGGCTTGTCAGCAGCCATAGCTGCAGGAAGGGTTTTTCAGCAGCCATAGCCATAAAAAGGACTCTTGGTGGCCGCAGTCACAAAAGGAAATCTCAGCGGCCATTGTCACAGTGGATTCAGCTCCCGGAGACTATCAGGGCTCCAACATTCAAACGAGTGGCTGGGCTATAAAAACTGTAGAGTCACAGCCCGCTCAAGACTGTTGCTGGAAGGAGAGGAAGGATGGGATTGTTGGTGGCCATAGCTGCAGGAGAGGATTTTCAGTGGCCATAGCCACAGGAGAGGAGCAGGCGGCCATAGCCACAAAAAGGAATCTCTGCAGCTGCAAAAGGAAATCTCAGCATCCATTGCCACAGTGGTCTCCACTCCTGGAGCCAATCAGGGTGCAGGGCACCAACATTCCATTCAGGAACTGGGCTATAAAAACAGCAGAGCCACAGCCCGCTCAACACTGTTGCTGGAAGGAGATGCAGGAGGGGACTGTCGGGGGCTGTAGCCATGAGAGGGATTGTTGCCGGCCATAGCCGCAGGAGAGTTTTTTTGGCAGCCATAGCCGCAGGAGAGGAGCCGGCAGCCATAGCCACAAAACAGAAATCTCGGTGATTGTTGCTGCAGTGGGTTCCACTCCCAGAGCCGAATTGGGTGCAGGGTGCCAACATTCAAATGAGTGGCTGGGCTATAAAAACAGCAGAGCCACAGCCCACTCAAGACTATTGTTGGAAGGAGAAAAATTCCCACCCTCCTGCCCCCATCTCCTCCATCAATCAATTTGGCTCCCAGCGCTCCTCCTAGAGGAGGCTACCAACATCAGAGGAGGAGGACGGGACTTTCTCAGGAAGGGGAGTGATCACTGGGAAGAATTCGCCCAAGGAAAAAGCTTAGCCGGAACTTAAAACTACTGGTATTCCACATATCCTTTTAGCTACAGGAAGGTGTGAAGGAGAGAAAACATTACTTTTTATATGTCTATCATTTTATCTTATAACAGAGTGACTTGATTTAAGCGGTAGCGACAATTACCAGGTAGAATGTATTATGTGATCTGAAGTGGAAAAAGATCTTGGTACATACTGGAAAGGGTAGTGATTGCATGAGGGCTGTAGTAAGGGGAACTGAGGGGTACAGGAAATTCTGATTCTGTGGCTTTTATTATTCAAGGGTACAGCACATGCTGAATTTGCGTCAGAGGTAGAGGCCAAAGCCGGGTACTAGCAAACACAGCAAGTCAGGGGGAAAAAGAAGTGGGTTGAACCGTAAGTATATACTTGCTCTGGATGATCATTGCGTCTTAAAGGAGTGGGAGGCAAGGAAAACAGAGTCACTGTGTCTTAAGGGAGGGAGAGGCAAGGAATACTGAGGATTGCACTAGGAAGGCAGAGGAGAGAAGAGTATAAACAAGAGAAATGAATTCTTATACAGGAAGTTGGGTAGGGCAGGAGCAGGGTTCTCTTAGGATGGGAAGGGGAGCTCTGTGGGTAAACAGGAGAACAGTCAGAATAGTGGGGCGCAATGGTTGTAGGACAGCGGTGTTCATGGAAACACTGTGGAGGGTGGGGTGTTGTCTGGTATGTATCAGATTGGGGCAAATAGAAACAGAGATAAACAATCTAAGGAAATGGTGATAAAGTATGAAAGGCAGGGGTTGGGGAACTACAACTACAATGGCAGCAAAGAGGATACGGGGACTGTGAAATGGAAGGAGAGAGAGATGAGACCAGCTGGGGCATAGAGAAAAAGGGCAAGGCGGGGGGTCAGGGAGGAAAGGGACCCAGACCAAGCTCCGGGGGAAGCAACAACTTGCAAGAAGTGGTGAGAAAGGAGACTTCAGGAGCACAGGGAAGGGCACATGTCTCGACATCAGGGGGAAGAGGAGCATCCACTGGAGTGGGGGGCATTATGGTGTCCAACAGGTTCATACCTTTGTCAGATAGGATGGAGAAGGGCATTCTGGAAGGACTGGAGAGAGAAGCAGGGGGATCCAGGGGGGGTGATGAAAAGCCATTGATCTCATAGGGTCAGTGGCCACATACACTGTATAGGGCCTACAGGCAGACTGGATGGGCCTAGCATTTCTTATCTGCTGTCAATTTCTATATTTCTATGTAAGCAAGTATGGGCCAGAGAACTGGGATGGACAGAGGTGAAGGGGGGGGTAGTGTCTTGGTTAGGACGGCAGCCAGTGAAAAAGGGTTGGAGAAGGGGGAGGGATAAAAAAAACAGTGGAGGGAAACGAGGGGGGAAGAATGAACAAGGAAGGGGCACAGAATGTACAGGGGGAGCTGGGAGGCAAGGAAGGGGAGCAACAGGAGGAAAAGAGAAAAGGGTAGCAGAGGGAGAGGTAGAAGGCAATCAAGAGAAACAGGAAAACAGGGGAGGCCAGTGAGGTAGAAATAGGGGAACAGAGGGGGAGGAGGGAGGAGGGAGGATTGGCAGATAAGAGGCCGGAATCTTTTGCCAGGGGAACAACAGGTGAGGAATTGGGGGGGGGGGAAGCATGGGAGTCAAGCAGATGGTTCAGAATGGGGGAGGTGCAATTAGGAAGAAAGGGACCAGGAGGGTGGGCCCACTAGGAGCAAGATCAGATTCATTAGCTGTGGAGGTGGAGAAGGCCATGGTATTCGGATACTCCATCATTAAGGGGATACATTGGATCAGCAGGGGGCCTACATACAGGCAGAGGTCAGTCTTTTGTGAACCGGGGATGGAGGCTTGGAGGGCAATTGCAAAAAATCAGGGAGTGTGCAAGGCTGGTGGGGAAACCACACCTAATCATTTATTTGGGGACAAATGATCTGGTGAGCAATGAAGTGGAGGAGGTCCAGAGGAGGTTCAAGGCACTGGCAAAAGGATGTATGGAAGAGGCAAAATCCTTGGCATTCTCAGTGGTCTTGCCAGTCCCCTGTATCAGCACTGTTAGGCAGAAAAGAATTGGAGAGTTTAACTAATGGCTCAGGGTATGGTGCAGGAAGGAAGGGTTCACCTGTATAGGGGAGTGGGGCAACACATGGGAGGATGAGGACTTACATTGGAAGGATAGACTTCACCTAAGTGAAGGGGATCAAGAGTGCTGGGGGGACTACAAGGATATATTGATAAGGTCTTAAGAAGGGGTTTAAACTGGTAGGGGGAGTACAAGGCTAGAAAGGTGGAGGGTTTGACAGGAAGTGAGAATGGACTAGCTAGCACTCCCCCGCAAAAGTGAGCAAGGAAGGGAACTGGCAGAGAAGGGATGATTAGCAGAGGGGGGGAGGGGTGAATGATGGAAAGGACTTTCTGCAAATGCCAGAAGCTTAGGGAACAAAATGGTGGACTTAGAGGCTATGATGGTGGAAGAGGGCCTGGATATTGTAGCCGTAAGGAAGACCTGGTGGTCAGAGCATCAGACATGGGAAGTAGGTACCCTGAGGTACAGGCTTTTCCGGAAGGACAGGGCTGGTAGAAAGGAAGGGGGTTGCACTGTACATCAGAGAGGACATTAAGGCTTCAAAAGGGCAGGAAAAGCAAGGGGATGCATAAATCTTGTGGGTCATGCTAGAAAAATGGTCTAGATCATCAATCAGGCTGGGGGTGGCTTACAGACCTCCAATGCAGGGGGAGGAAGTGGACAGGCAGATGTTGCAGGAGGTTCAATGGATGGCACCCAAGGGAGAGATTCTGTTGGTTGGTGACCTTAACCTCTCAGATGTGGACTGGGAAATCCCTTCAGCTAGGTTGGCCAGAAGCAGAGAGTTCGAGTCCCTCTAGGGAGCTTTCCTGCAACAGCTGGTTAGGGAGCCCTCTAGAGGTGGCAGCACACTCAATGTGGTCCTCACCAATGGGGATAGTGTGGAAGGAGTTATAGTGGGGGTCAACTTAGGTGCAAGTGACCATAATACTGTGAGCTTCAAGGTCAGGATGAGGAACGAAGAGAGTTGAACCATCACAGAGGTCCTGGACTTCAGGTGGCAGATTTTGCCAGAATGAGGGAGATTTTCAGGAATGAAATGGAGGGGAAGGAGGAAATAGGGGAAGTGGAGGAATACTGGAATTCAATTAAGGGTGGTTACTAAAAGTCACAGAAATCTGCATAAGGAAGGTGAGGAAGAAGAGAAGGAGAAGGAGGCTGCCTTCGTTCACCAGGAAAGTGAGGAGGGCAATAAGGGAGAGGAAAAGGGTGTTCAGAGCATATAAGAGGGCATGGGAATGAAGACAGGGAAATTTACAGGGAGAAGCTGAGGGTGGCAGGGCAGAAGATTAGGAAGGCAAAAGCAGAAATGGAGGAAAGAATTGCTAAGCAGGCCAAAAGGGGTGCTAAAACTTTTTTCGGTGTATAGGGGAGAAGAGGAAAACAAGGCAGGGGATAGTAAGGGTGAAGGGGAGTACAAGTGGAAGAGGACTTCGAGAAGACAGAGGTACTAAATAGGCACTTCTGCTTGGTCTTCACGGTGGAAGGGGAGGGAAGGGGCCTAGTGTTAAGGGAAAGGGGAAGGGATGACATAAGGGTGGATCCTAGCCTGATCAGTGAGGACAGGGTCAGAGAGGAATTATGTAGACTGAGGGTAGACAAGGCTATGGGTCCAGACACCCTGCATCCTATGGTAATCTGGAAACTATGGGAGGAGCTGGCTGCATCCCTAGTGAGGTTGTTTAACTTGTCCCTGTATACAGGATGGGTGCCAAAAGACTGGAAGAGGGCAGACATGGTGCCACTTTAGAAGAATGGCAGCAGGGAGGAGGCGGGCAATGATCGCCCGGTCAGCCTCACCTTGGTGGTCGGTAAGGTGATGGAGGCAATATTAAAGGAAAGAGTGATCAGTTACTTGGTGGAAAGTGGGCTGCATGACATCCATCAGCATGGCTTTCACACAGGGGAGGTTTTGCCAGATGAACCTGATCGAGTTCTTTGATTGGGTGACGAGGGTGGTTGATCAGAGAGAGGCAGTGGACGTGGCCTATCATGTACTTTGGGAAGGCCTTCAACACAGAAGGCCAGTAAATAAGCTGGAAAGTTTGGGGGTGGGACAGAAAATAGCAAGGTGGGTGGAGAACAGGCTGATGGGTAGAAGCCAGAGGGTGGTGGTAAATGAGATACATTCCAGAGAGGTAGGGGTGATGAGTGGGGTCCCCCAGGGATCAGTGCTGGGGCCCATACTCTTTAACATCTATATCAGTGACATCGCTGAGGGGCTGCAGGGGAAGGTCTGCCTATTTGCAGATGATACAAAGAGCTGCAATAGGATGGACTCGCCAGAGGGACTGGAGGCTATGAGGGAAGATCTAAGGTTGCTGGAGGGGTGGTTGGAAACATGGCAGCTGAAATTTAATGCCAAAGAATGCACAGTAATGCACATGGGGCAGAATAACCCACAAGCTAATTACACACTTGGGAGGAGGGGATGAAGGCAACTGAGTAGGAGAGGGATCTGGGGATCATAATTTCAGATAACCTTAAGGTAGGGACCCAATGTAGCAAGGTGGTAAGCAAAGTGAATAGAATGCTGATGTGCATAGGGAGAGGTATAACAAGCAGGAAGAGGGAGGTGATGATACCACTTTACAAATACATGGTGAGGCCCCACCTGGAGTATGGTGTTCAATTCTGGAGACCTGTCGTCACCTACGCAAGGACATAGATGGGATTGAAAGGGTACAGAGAAGGGCCACTAAGATGGTGCATGGGATGAAAAGGAAGCCCTACGAAGAGAGGCTAAGGGAGTTGGACTTGTAACCGCTGGAGACCAGATGGGAGAGGGGGGACATAATAGAAACATTTAAGTACATGAAGGGGATTAATAAAGTAGGGGGAGCTTATTCACAGGAAAGGTAGGTGCTAGAACTAGGGGTCATAGCCTCAGAGATGAGGGAGGAAGGTTTAGGGGAGATGTAAGGGGGCATTACTTCACTGAGAAGGTAGTAGAGCCCTGGAACAGTCTGCCGGAGGAGGTGGTGGGGTCAGAATGGTGGAGGGATTCAAGAGGGCATGGGACAGACACAAGGGGTTGACCAAGGGGTGGGGATCTCTGGATGAGGGGGGCAAGTAGGGAGGGGGTTAAGGGGCAGACTTGATGGGCCAAGAGGGTCCTTTTCTGGCATCTCATTTCTATGATTCTATGATTCTATGATATAAAGTGGTGGCTGGGTGGAAGAGCTTTAGGATGTAGTCATTATCCATTCAGTGATGCCACTAGAAGTCCCCGCCCAGCTATTTTTAAACCCAGAAAATGGCCGGCATCAGTTTCTCAGCCACCAATGTGAAGACAGATTTACCCAAACTTTTTCCTAACCTTTTCCCTACCATGAAGTGCCCGCCATGCTGACTGTGCTCCTGGGCATTGATTCATGGTTTGGCATAGTGCTACTTCTCCAGAGCTGAATATGGAGAATGTCTGATTTATGCTGTTGTATGTTTCTATCACTCTGTTTACATGCAATTTTGGTTACCAGGAAACTACATTTTTTGAGGATGTATTTGGGTGTATCTCAGTAACAAATTCTGCATGTAAATGGCCCATTTTCCTGGAAACCAATGTTTTCCAGTGAATGGAAATCAATGTTTTCCAGTAAACGTGTTACTGTGATAGGGTATACCGCTAACGCTGTGTTTACCAGATGTGTGCACTTAAATGCAGTGTATAAGGTACATTTTCAACTGTTGTACAGGTTTCGACATACTTTCTTGCTGATCTAAATTCAGCCTCACCCCAGAGTTTAACAACTAAAGTGTGACTACTGCCAAGACTTTACTCCCAAGGCGTGCCCTTGATCTTGTGAACTGTTGCCACCTAAATGGACGTTTACAGTGTTCTTTTGGACTTGAGACAATATCTTCATAGGGAAGTAGTACTGAGGTGTAATAGCACCATTGGTCTGTGTTTTTTGTGCCATGCCCCACTGCCTCCGAACTGCTGCACAGGGTTATTGCTCCATCACGAACAATGCATAAAGAGAAGATGACAGGGAAGTGCTCCCACTTGGGAGGCTGACAGTCCAATTCAGTCTACTATGCCACAGTTTCTTTGGCATTAGCTTACGGAGACTGAACTGAACTCTAGTACTCAAAATTTGCTCCTGGTTGTGTGAAGTTTTTTTTTTTACTTCTGGCATGTTTAAGGGACTTTCCTAGAATCTAGGCTGACAGGGTTAATTACAAGTTTTCTGGAAAATTTCAAATCTGAGCATGTCGAATGAGGCTTTACCTGTAAACAGCAGCCTTCCAGCTCCATATCCTCTTACAGGGTTTCATTTGCTCCAGACTGCGACTGTTGTAATCTTTGGGTCCGCATCTTAAAAGTTTACTGGTTCATGATGTGTGTGTGTGTGTGTGTGTGTGTGTGTGTTTATGGGGGGGGCATGAATAAGTACTTATTTTTTTCACCCATATGGGGATTATCCTGGTAGTTTGAGGGGGTGCTGCCAGGACAGTAGTCATAGGACTGGGGTTCGAGCGGCTGCATTGTCATGATGTCAGCCAACTCTAAGGTGATACTTGCAAGTCAAGGGTAAAGTTTTGTGTTCCATGTGGTTTTGCTTGTTGGATAAGTGTTATAGGGGGTGTTAGGGGAGGGTGGGGGGAAATACAAGGACCTACTTTAACTGAGTTTAGCATATGTACCAATCAGCAATTTGTTATTAGTCACTGCTAGTTGCAAGGAGAGAGGCAATATTTACCACAGCCTGTAACTAAAAGTACAGTACAACAATTGTTTCCAAGCTTACTGAGTTTATTGTTCACTTTACAGACATATACTTGGGGAATCCACAGAGAAATTAGATGTACAAAGGTTAATCCTGAAAAGCTCACCTAAGGGAAAACGCATCTGTATAGCTGCCACCATACCTCTCAACTGTCACACATTACAAGGTACGTCACTCATTTTAACCCTCAGAAATCCTTTGTCCCACATCAAGGTAGTGATATTCCACATTTCTCACAGAGGATTTAAAGTAGAAATTCATAATTATCTATTGTGCTCAATTATTAGCAATCATTATTAACATTAGTGCACTGACAGCAATAGTGTTCTGAGCTTGCAGTGCCGTGTTTGATGATATGTCACACAGTTTGATGATATGTCACACATTTTGCTTATTGTCACACATTTTGGTGAAGAAAGGTTGAGAAGTATGGCTGCCACTAGAAAACATAAGAAGGAGAACAAAGCTACCACCTTACTCTGTGAGATTAGACAGAGGGAATCCAGATTTAGCTGGACCACAGGAGCCAGGTTTGGGGGCTGGGGGGAGTGGCACAACAGTCAACCAGGAGCACCAAGATGCCAGCAGGACTGCCAATATGAAACTGTGATGTGGTCTGCTGATAAACAGTATTTTTTTTAATCTATAATGGATAATAAACAACCTTCTAGAATCTTATGATCCCACCAATGTTGACACTCAAGATGTGTATTAAGAGGGTGCCAATAGGATTTTAAAAGTTTTTGTGTATTTGGGCTCATGGGAGCAGTAGTTGTGTCTCTCCCCTTTCTCCTCTGCAGTGTATAAATTGTGTCCCGAGTTCAACCGCAGACAGGAGCTGAAACAAACTGTAAGTAGATCTGCTGAGAGATGCAAATTTCTGAGTAGTGAGACTAGAGACAGAGGTTGAGAGTCCTGCTTACACCATGTACCTAGGAACCCGACAAGAGCCTCTTCATTTCAAACTACAGTAAAGGTTGCCTGGCCTCTCTGTAAGCGAGCAAGGGCGTTGTTCTAAATATGCACATGCATGCACCTCTACCTTACCTGCCTGTAGAAATCACATCACCAGTAGAAAACAGGAAGTTATTATCCCTCTGTACAGACAGCTGGTCAGACCCCATCTGGAGTACTGCATGCAGTTCTGGAGACCCAATCTCTGCAAAGACATAGACAGGACGGAAGCTGTCCAGAGGAGGGCAACTAAAATGGTGCAGGGTCTGCACTGGAAGACATATGAAGAGAGACTTAAGGAGCTTAATATGCATAGCCTCTAGGAAAGGAGGGAGAGGGGGGACATGATAGAAACTTTCAAGTACCTCAAGGGAATCAACAAAGTCCAAGAGGGTAGCATCTTTCAAAAATGAGGTGTGCAAGAACAAGGGGGCACAATTTGAAGATAGAAGGGGGGCGGCTCAGAGGTAATTTAAGGAAGTATTTTTTCACAGAGAGGGTTGTGGATGTATGGAACGGCCTTCTAGAGGAGGTTGTGGAGTCAAAAACAGTTGTGGAATTCAAGCATGCAGTGGACAGTCATAAGGCAATTCTAGGGGGTGGGGGTAGGAAGAAGTAGGCTGCTGGTTAACTAGGATCTGCAACTTATCCATCAGGTAGGGAAATGGGCAGACTGGGTGGGCCAAGCGGTCCTTATCTGCCGTCAAATTCTATGTTTCTATGTTCTGTTTTCACACACAAATACAGGCAGTTCTCCTTGCTGCATTCATCAAGTAGCTAAATGCAACACTGCGTGAATTTATAAAAATCATCTTAGACTATGGTGACTAAATCTCCTAATTCAGAAATTGGGACATGTGCAAAGTACACCCACAATTCTGAATATAAGATGTGCATGCAAAGTGTGTACAAAAATTCTGACATAAAGTTGGGGGTCTGGGAGCTGTCGCCGAGGCACAGGTCAGGAAGCATAGAGAAAACCCAGGAGCAGCTGTAAAATTCCACAAAACTGTTTATTTGTAGTTGCAGTAACTACAAATGAAATAAACCTGTTCAGAATAACTACATACAGAAGCAAAATAAAATATTTTGTAAAAAAAAATCTCCCTTGCAGCTCAGCTTAGCTGTTTTTATAAGTCTTTTTCTACCCCCATCCTTTGCAAACATCCTGTTCTTTGTAAATTTTCAGGAGCTCCTAGAACAGTGAGCTTCCTGAAGTCCCCACAGCAACTGCAAAAGGCTCAGGCATTTGCACCCAAGTAACCTCTAGCTTTTTACAGTTATCTCACATTATAAATATATATACATTTCAAAAGTAACACCATATTTTCTAAACAAAAGTGACCCCATTATCAGTTTAATTTCCATATATTGATTTACACATATTCTTATATTACCAGATGTAGATATGCAAGTGAGGAAAAACAGAAAGCAAGAGAAAACAGAGAAATTGAGAGGCAAAGGATTGCGAGTCTGTTCAGGTTGATCAATTCCGAAGTCTCACAGGAAAATTTAGTTGCGCAACCAGACAGAGAAGAGAGAAAATGAAAGAATATAGATCCTTGTATTTACACACTTTCTTCATAACAAATGGGACAGGGTCCTATCCTACTCTGTCACAGGGGCCAGTAGGCCCCCAGAAACTCTGGCATTTTAGATGCTCTCTGGTGCATTCTGGGGCTTATTGGGAAGAAATAAACACTTTTTTAAAACTCATTCTGCTTGAGGCAGCCATTTTGAATAAGGTTAAACATAGAGGCCCAGATATTCAAACTGCGCCCAAAAAGTGCGCAACAGCAGGATCAAGCGCAAGTCCACTGCGCCCATGTGCAAGAAGTGCACTATTCAAAACTGCGCAGGCCAAGATGCGCCTACGGCCGATGACTGAATATCGCACCACCTGCACCACAACACAACTAGGGATGTGAAGCTGAGCATATCTGATGTGCCATAGCGCAACAATGGATGCTCAGCGGAGCAGTCCAGATGCACCATAGCGCAACCAGAGATGCCCCCTGCAGCAAGGCAGCAATGCAACAGCACAACCAGGGATGCAGGGGCCCACTACCCATGCCACAGATGGGCAGAGGAACACTCAGCAGTACAGACATCATCCCCCACACCCCTTGCACTGCACAACCGGGGGAGAGCTGGAATAACTACTGGCCCATGGATACCAGCAACCAACCCACAGCCGGGCCATGGTGCCCCAGCACAAACCTGGCAAGCTGTGACCGGCACACAAGGAGGGCCGACCACCCCATACCACACCATCCCACCAATACAGAGCACACCCTGCACCATGATCCCCATACACCCTGCCCAGGAGTAGCGCCCAACAGTGCAGGACACCCCATGCATGCCACCACCCCCACTGTGACAATGCAACCCTGTGCACCATGGAGCCATGCAAGGCAGCCCCACCATGAGCACCCTGCAGTGGCTGGCAGCAGACAGCGATGTAACAGATGTATACACAGTGCCGCCCTGTACATCCCCGCCGAGGTACAGCTGAGAGACCAACCATGCATCAGCACATGAGGTACCCGACATGCAACAGAGCATGCCCTGAACCCCACCTCCAGTGGTATAGCACCCTGCACACCCTCCCAAGGACACATCCCAACCCAGCACTGGCCACAACAGCCAGCACAGACACGCACAGTGTAGCATGGAGGTATGCACCACACAGGCTGCAACACAGTGCATGGACAAACACCCACTCATACCCAAGGGCACACCAACACAGGGACACAGTAGTAGGTCAACCAAGCCACTGGCATGTGGCCACAGCTGACATGTACACACGGCCAGCACCTCTACATTGCACAGGTGTGCTATCCACCCTGCGCAGGCACCATGAAGCTGTATGCCACCAGCATGCTGCCGGAGCACAGGTGACAGACACTGGAGCACATCCCTGCAACAGACACAAGTGACAGCATGGAGGGACAACAACAGCGGAGGCCACAGTGCCACGGAGGCAGCGTGCACCATACTGGTGATGGCAGGCAACCTGGCATTGTGCCAGGTACAGTTGTTATCCAGCATGGACAGCCACCATTGACACGCTAGCAGACCGTGATATCACAGACATGCAAGGGTGTCAGCTGACACAGGCCATGGATGGTCTGACAGGGGTGCCATGCACACAGTGCAGGCCCGTGAGACCACTGCACACAGGCATCCAGTGCACAGAATACAACACACACCACAGACAGTGACTGACCCCCTGCCCACACCATGGGCAGTTCACCTCTGCACACACACACACACACACACACACACACACACACGCCCATGCACCACCCCTGGCGCCATGCACACCACTGCAGCTGAGCACCTGTAGCCCACTGCAAATCAGAGACCACCACAGTTGTCATAACAAAATGCATATATCTAAAAGATGTAACAAAAAACTATATACAATTATTTACAAGAAGGGGAGAAGGGCCACATAACAGGTGGGGGCGTGTAAGGGGCAGGGGTGAACATATGGGAGAGGGAAGAAGGGGTGTGAGGGTGGGTCAAAGGGGGGAAGGTGGTAGTCAGGTTATGGGGACATCAACATGCACCCCGGTCCTCCTCATCATGGTGCCGATGTCTGCTTCTCCTTCTCCTTCTCCTCCTCACCCCATGATGGTGGATCCTTTGAAGAAGCTCCAAGGTCTCCCTTGCCACCTGAAGCAGGTCATGTAGACTCCTCTGTATGTCCTGGAGTCACCGTCCACCTAGGACGAGGGAGCAGAGTCAATAAGTGTGACTGTCAAGCCCTCTGCAGCCCACCCATTGTGCATGGCATACAGCCATGTGCCACGCCCCTGAGATGGTGTACGACCACCCACAGTGACTGTGTCCACAAGACCTGCCCACCCAGGCAGCCACAGCCACGTGGACCACTGCACACACCCACCACCCATATCCTGCAGAGCACCACCATTGCCGTACAGTGACTTGGCTATGCGGTGTGAAGGCAGTGCCACAGCCATGTGCCCGGTGCACACATGGACCACCATTGACACACTCCCAGACATGCAGTGCCACTGGACAGTGCTGACTGTAACAAGTTGCGTGCATGGCAGTGGTGTCAATGGATGGTAGCCCGTCCAGTTATACAGCATGCAATAGTAATCATGGATGTAAGGCACTCACCATCATCAGGCTGGTCCACGCGCCACGGACCACCATCATCCCTCCTGGCCTGCTGCTCCTCCATGCGGCGCCTCCAGTCCCGGTTCTGCCGGTGTTCTTCTGGCCCTAAGGTGCAAACATGGAGAGAGGAACATCAGTACAATCCGGTAGCAAAGTCCCCGCCCCCATGTGTGTGCAATCCCACACAGCCATACCCATCCACCCAACACCCCGATACCACCACCATGGCCAACACCGGACGGCCCCCCCATGTGCCGGACACATGCAACCGTGATACCCGTATAGATGATAATAGTGTATTTATGTTGCACCTACCTGGCCGAGGCACCGTGCCCCTCCTGGCACATGCTCACAGGCGGGCAAGCAGGTCCAGGTCCCTGCGCCTCAGGTCCCCATAACGATGGTGGCACTGCTCCACCATTCACCCCATACTGGTGGCCTCCTCCAAGACGTCGACCACCTTCTGCCAGACCGCACTCCTGGCCCTGTCCAGGGGTGCCTCTCCATACAAAGCCCCAGCATGGGGCTCAACTATAGCCACCAGGTTGGCTAGCTCCACCTGGCTCCAAAGGACTGCACACCTCCGCGACATCTCTGCTGTCTGGTTGAATCAAAATGGCACTCAGCAGCGTGGTCCTGTCACGTGCAGATGCTGCGCGGTACAGTGCTGCCATTCCCTATCGCACTGTCACCGAACAGCATGATAGTGGTGCACCCATGCCTGATGCATGGCGCCTAGGGGGCAAAGGTTGGGCACAGGGTCAAGGGTCTCTGGTGCACGGACAGCCACAGTGCGATTGGAACCCAATGTGTGTAGTGCGATTGGGTGCCTGTGTACCACCTCTTGTAGTGGCCTACAGCGCTGTTGCCCCAGTGCGCATATAATGCCCAAGTGCCACAGCGCCATATATGTGAACAGTGCTGTAGCGCCACTGACACAATGGTGGCCATGCCCTGCATTGCCTCCCATGCACAGCATGTCAGAAGCACGGCAGGCGCCTGCATCATCAACCCGGGCATGCGCAGTTAGGTGTGTACTGCACATGTCACAGAACTGCACCCTTGGCTCAGCACGTACAACACAATTGCGCAAAGCGCAACAGCGCGATATTCAGCTGGCATATGCAAATCAGCTAATCAGCCATTCAATGGCACAGTCACTGCATTTGCATCCATTTAAAGATGCGCCTTACCTCATTTGCATTGGTTGTGCTATAAAAATGAGACATTGGGCTGCACTGGCCATAGTCAGTTACTGCAGTCTATTGCGGTGAGTTGCATGCTGTTTGGGAGTGTGGACTGTGGTGTTTGGGACATGCATGGGACTGCACAGTCACAGGTAACACCTGTCATTCTCACAGGATGAATCATGACCGATCATGTGGTGAAGGAAGAGGAGCAGAGTCGTGGGAGGAAGAGGAGGCCAAACTTTACAAAGGCAGAGACAGATGCCCTGTTTGAGGCCTACCTCGACCAGGAGCCACTTCTCAGTGGACACCAGGGAACACCACAGGCCCATGCTGCTGCATGGAAGGAGGTGGCACGTGCTGTCAACCTGCATGGCAGCCACCAGCGCTCCGTGCAGGAGTGCAAAAAGAAGATGGGCATGGACAGGTGGAGAATTAAAGAGAAGGTGGCTGCCATCAGGGCAGCACGATCTGTGACCAGTGGGAGACAGCTGGAGGTGCAACGCCTGACCCCACAGGAAGAGCAGGTTGCTGGCAGCATGCAGCGTTGCGTAATTGAGGGTGTTCCGGGTGGTGGATTCCAGACGGGTGGTAGCCCATCACTGCATGGTAGGTCATGGTCTGTCTATTGGGGGGGGACAGGGTAGGTCACATACAGTAATACTACCTTTTTTTCCCTTACAGCTCCTGAGCGTCTACATGGGTCAGCAGTGGTGGGCTTCTCCACTGAGGCCAATACCATGGAGATGGAGGAGGGCCCGTCCACCTCCACAGGAATACGGGGGGTTAGGGCGACAGTGGGCCCGCCTGGACATCCGAACTGATGTTGGTGGAGCAGGTGCGAAGGAGGCCCTGCCCATGTCCCAGCATGCCAGTGTCCATGGACGCCAGCATGCAGAGACTTGGGCTGGTGCCGCATCTGTCACTGATGATGATGGAGCTAACGTCATGGGCAGTGACACGTGTGGGCCACAGGATGGCCACACAGCAGGTGACATCACGGCCATGGCTGTGGGTGGTGCCGCTGTGGAGGCCTGCATGTCATCACAGTCCCAGCCTGTGCCTGTCTGCACTGGTGGGGCAGCACTGGTGTATGTCCAGGACAGTGGGACTGTTGCTGCCACTGCGTCGGCACCATTGAGCCCTGGAGAGCGGCAGCCGGAGGGGCAGTATCAGCAGTCAGCCAATGGCCATGGGGGTACAGTGTCAGGGGGCGGCATCAGTGCACCGCCTGTGGACATGCCCAGGCCTGGCCCTGGTGTGCAGCGCCCACCCTCAAGGAGTGATGAGCATCAGAGCCGCGAACACCCTGAGGGACAGCATGCCGATTAGGCAGATGACCTCTTAGATGAGCACACCCGCATACTGCAAGCATCAGTCAATCAGCAGATGTGGCTTGTGATGGTGGTGGATGTACTGAGTGTGGCTCTGCAATAGGCAGAGGAGCGTCGCAGCAGAGATACTGCTCTGCTCCTGGCAGGGATGGACCGGTTGAGGGAGGATGTGACCGCTGCCATTGACAGGCAGACACAGGCATTCACAGCTGTGAAGGCCACAATGGGCACACAGTTATTTGCCCATGCATTGCAGACACCACGCAGTGCAATGTCCACCCCCCTTTCCTGGTGTCTTGCGACACCATTCTTGTCGACACCGGGTTCAGCTGTGGGCATCCCGAGCACGCCTGGCGCAGGCATGTTCAGTGTGCTGCAGACCCCTGCCTGAGCATGGTCGGGTTCACGCAGTGGAACCCCTGGAGGACTGTCGGTGCCACCCCATGAGGCCAGTGGTCAGCCTGTCACTGCTGGCGGGTCTCAGTGGGGCCACCCATGCATCCGTGGCAGCCGTGACACTGTGGCGCGTGACTGACCTGTCTCCCAGTATGGCTACTGTCTGATGCTGCCCTGTGTGCATTGTGTTGTTCAGCGGGCAATGTACAGGTGGTGTACCTGGCCCTGCTCGCACACACACGTTCCATCTGCACACCCTTCCAGCTACTGTCTGCTGTGGTGTGTGCAGGATGATGCCTGCATTACACTGTACGCCACTGTGCAATGGTGCCCAGCATCTGACACATGCACAATGACAGGCAGTGGGGGGGTGGTGGTCTGTGGATGTGTGTGTTGCTAGGGGTGGTGGTCTGGGTCAGCGTGCCTCCTACCCTTTGTGCATGTCTTGTGAGGTGTGTGTGTGTGTGTGTGTGTGTGGGTATGACCTCATGCCATGTTAGACCTCGCCCATCCCTTGCGGTGTGTGCGGTTCCATGCTCGGCCACTTCCCTTGACAGCATGCACCCCTGGTGTGTGTCCATGTGTGTTTGTGGGTTGTGCCTTTGCCACTGGTGGTTGCACATGGCCCCATGACTTACCTGGGTGGGCTGAAGTGCTCCTCTGTGATGGTGTCCCAGTGCAGCTGTGCCAGCCGGAGCAGTCGGGGGTCCCATCAACCAAGGGAGGGCTGCCCATCACCATCGTCCTCATCGCTGTCCCCCTCTTTGACCTGTATGGCTATCTCACAGTCGTTGGCCATGTTGTGCAGGATGCAACAGGCCAGGAATAGCCCGCAGGCCTTTATAGGGCTGTACTGTAGGGCACCGCCGGAGGTGTCTAGGCAATGGAAACGTGCCTTCAGCATCCCGAACACCCGCTCGATGACATTGCATGTGGTGGCATGTGCCTCATTTTAGTGTTGCTGCGATGGGGTCATGGGCTGCCGGTATGGTGTGAGCAGCCAGGGATGGAGGTGGGTATCCACTGTCACCTGTGTGTAGAGGGTGGAAGTTAGTTTGGTGTTCAGCATCACCCTGCCTTGGGCCATGTAGGCCACTACCCATGTCACCTCTGACCATGCCCCTCCCAAGCTCTATGTTTTTCCATGTGGTTTGCATACTCACCCACTAAGTGGCCAGTGGGGATGTCCCCACTCTTGAATCTGTGGCACAGTGCCGACTGGTGCCAGATGAAGGGTCATGTGCTCCCCCAGGGTGCGTGGCACAGACATTGATTATGCGCCCCCTGGCGTCGCACACCACCTGGCAGTTGATGCTTGCAGAGCCCTTCCGATTGATATATGCAGCCCCCTCAGGGCCAGATGGTGTGTGGATGGCCACTTGGGTGTAGTCTATTGCCCCTAGCATGCGAGACATACATGCTACCCTGTGGAACTCCTGTATGTTTGCTGTGCGCCTCGCCGGTGTGCTGGGGAAATGGATGTACTCTGCAGCATGTGGCAGCAGTGCTCTGAGGAATTGGGTGAGGTGGCGTGATGTGGCCAACTGGGTTATGCCTGTGGTGTCTCCTGTTCTCTGGAAGGTACCCATGGCAAGCAAGCACATGCAAGCTGTCACTTTAGTCTCCACTGACAGAGCATGGCACCGTCGTGTGGGTGCCTGCATCACATCACTGCACAGCTCACAGAGCTGCCTCAGAATTGCCTGATTCAGGTGGTACTGGCCCACGATCTCAGTATCACTGTACAGCTCAAAGCTGGTGCGGGCTCAGTACTGCCTGTTGGGGGCATACCGCCGACGGGCCCTTCCATGGTCGTACCCCCCTGCTGCCTGCCTTCTCACCCCCCTCATTACTGCCTCCATCTGGATGGTGGCACTGGCCATGTCCGTGGCTTGTGTCCCCCTCAGCAGCTGTTTCTGTGTTCCCCCCGCTGTCCTGGCTGCTACTTCCCCTGCACCGGGAACACCTTCCTGTGGTGGCCTCAATGCTGTGTGGCACTTCCCCCTTCTGCACTGTCTTTGGCTGTGGCTCCCCACACCTTCCCTCTGCCTGTGGGTTCAGGGTGCCCTTTCCCTGTCCTGCCCTGTGTGTCCCTCCTGTCCTGTGTGTCTGCCTAGCGGTCAGCCACATGTGCCTTCCCTGTAGTGTTCTTGCACCTCTTCCTTGTTCCTTTTTATTTTGGCTCATTTCCGCTATTGCTCAACTTCCGCTTGCTCCCCTATTGCGCATGGCGCATGTTGTTGAATATCACACTGCGCCATTTATGCATGGTTCCTCCCCCTTCAGTTGCGCATGCATTCATTATCATTGTGCTCTTGCTCAGTGTGATTTGGGAGGCGCATCTGCCTCTCTCTGAATATTGCAGAATGGCGCATTTTCAGACTTGTGCTGGAGCAACCCTATTGCGCATGGCGCAACCCTTTTGAATATCTGGGCCAGAATGCTTTGACCCATTCATATATATGCTATAAGAGTAAGTGAGATAAGGTCTCAACCCACATGTGATTCCAAGAGGATAAACCCAACCCATCTCAGGATTTTTGCTTTTTATATAAAGTCCAGGATCTGGAAGAGAAAAGATTATTTTTTTTCACTCACACCAATGACCACCCTCCTCTCTCTCAGAGAATGTCACATGCCTGGTAATCAAGATCTGTGTGACATGGGCCCCACCTCATGCTCCTCCAACTTCCGAGCCTCACTCTGCTGTCTTCTCTTCAGGAAAAGGAGAGATGTGACCTTCTCCAAATTAGTAAGTTCTCCAGTGGCCACTTGTGAGCCTCTTAAGGGTCAGCACACAGCATAAAAGATGTAGGCAGGTAGTGGACTCCACACAAGAAAAAGAGAGATACAGTAACAGTGGGACCGCAGCTCATGTTGGTACCTTAAAATTTAAAGTGTTGGTACCCGACTTATGATTGTCACAGGTGGTCAGACTAATCATGATTCAGCTGAATGATGAGACCAAGAACCCCTTTGAAATGTTAAAATGATGGCATGAAGACAGAAAGTTAGAAAACTGAATTATTTTAAGTGATTTCCAGGCTTTGGAGCAGCTTATCTTGGAGGGTGGGGAGTGCTGGTCCTATAACTCTTTGATCAAGAAACACTGTCCCTCAGACTGGAGCACACTGCACATACGCACCAAGCTTACAAGCTGCAAACTCATTTTTTTTTTACTTCTTTTATTGAAATAAGTAGAAGGCAGGAGGTAAACAGCTTATGGATTAGTGTACATCCAATACATTGGTATATTCTTGCCTAGTACTGGTTATACTGATTATTAATGTTGTGAAAATAGTCTGTTCCATATAAATAGTCCATGAGCTTCTTTAGTAGACTTATTGATGTCTGTATAGTCCATGTCAAGCTGTAAACTCTGACTGATATTGATTTCTGACATGTATGACAGACTGTGTGGTCATGTTAATGGAGTCAGAGTCTGCTTGATTGTGTGTCTGTGCTCGCTCTCATTGAGCAATCCATAAAGTTCTATGTTAACTGTGGAGCAGTCACAGTTGGAGGCTGGCTGTGTGATACGTGGGCCTGGGTCTCAGAGGAAGGGGTAGACTGGCAGCTAGCTAAAAGACGAGCAGGGACAAAGGGTCCAACTCTCCCCACAGGGCAAGACAACTGAGGCAAGCAAATCTTTGAAGTTTAAAGGGCCAAGATGTCAGAGGGTAACATCGCTACAGTAAAGGGACAATTTTTCTGGAACAGAAATCAGGTTTGCTACTAAAACTAGGACAAAATACAATTTTAAAAGTAGTGTTGGAACAATGCAATGAAAATCCAGACTGTCCCAGTTAAACCGGGGCACAGGGTCATATGGCCGAAAACAATAACAGTGTGGCAATCAATACCACAAGCAAAATGGTGTGCGATGAAACAAGGTCAGTAAAAACACCGACTGGAACACAAACAGCACACACCATTACAAATAATGGGACTTTCTGTTTTTTGTGGGGGGCTTTGCCATTGGCACCCCTTGAGGTGGGGGGGGCTTCACCCCCACACACCCCAGACTTAAAATAACTAACTCAGATGGTATTTGGACTTCAGGGATGGGGAATAACTTGGGAGGGGAGAAAATACAATTTTCTTAAAAACCCTAATAAAAAAGTTACAACACCAGGAGCCTTGGGGGGAACCGAACCGTGGCCCCAGGTCTCCAACCCTGCCATGTGCTGGTGCCTTAGCCACTCCACCACAGGAGTGGCTCAGCCAGACACCACACACATGGCAACTGACCTGGGCAGTGTCCTTCCACCGGACTTCTTCGAGAATACCACCCCAACTAGTGCCCACAGACCTGAAGATAAGCTCCCTGCTCCTCCGCCTTTTTTGCTTTAAAAAGGTCCCACTGTCAATGGCTAGGAAATACCTAAGCAAAGTGCTAGGGAAATCATGACATAGTGGAGATTTGTTGGAGCTCAAGCTTGTTGCCCTCACCATTGAAGAAATACTGGTACCCCTTAATAAAATTCTTAACCTCTCGCTAAGACTGGCACAATTTCCCCAAATATGGAAATCAGCCCAAGTAACCCCTGACATAAAAATGGAGATCGGGCCCTATACGCTAATTAGAGATCAATATCTATCCTCCCCCCATTATCTAAAGTGCTTGAACGCATAGTTGCTGATCAGCTGGTGGACTACCTTGAAAAATACTCAATACAATGCCCGTAGGAACATGGATTCAGAAAAGTGCATAGCACTACTATGGCCCTGTTGGAATTCACTGGTTTCATTCATCAATCACTGGACCAAGGTACATTAGTAGGTGCAGCTTTCATAGACCTAACAAAGGCCTTTGATGTCGTTCACCACACACTACTTCTTTGGCAAATGACTTCCATTGGTCTATCCACAAACATGATGCACTGGTTCAAGAACTATTTGGAAGACCACTCCCTACAGGTGAAAATAGCCAATGTCATCTCTGGCCGGCAGCTCGTCCATTCTGGAGTGCCTCAGGGCTCTATATTGGGACCTCTTCTTTTTAGCATCTTTCTCAACAACCTCCCTTGTTTCTGCCACCAATGGATCCTCCTTTACATGGATGACGCTGTTATCTTTACTAGCAACCCTGACCCCAAGCTATTGGAACACCACCTACAGCATAGCTTTGAGGAAGTGGAGGATTGGTTCACTAAACACAAATTGGTCATGAACGACAAAAAAACAAAAGTCATGATGTTCAGCAGCACTTGCAGTAAGCACAAATCCCAAACCCTAACCATCAGAAACTGCCGGGAAGTCCCGCTTGAACAAATCCAACACTTCACATATTTGGGAGTAACCTTAGACAGCTCCTATCTTATGCCCAGCACATTGATAATGTTGCCAGGGTTGTCAATATCAAGACTGGATTACTCCACAGATACAAGCACTGCCTGACACCTGAAGCCCTCAGACTTGCAACACATAGTTCTGTCATATCTATTGTTGACTACGTCCTGATAATCTACAGTGCAGCCTCTACTTTATCTCCCTTAGGCTATCCATGGCACTAAATAAGTCATGCATACTTCTCACTGATGCAGCACACCTCACCCACACATGTGATCAGTACGCTCAAACAGGTTGGCTTCAGCTAAGTGGGAGGATACAATATCAAACCTGTCTGCTAGCTAAAAAAGCACTTCTAGGCCTCTTGCCCCCGGTACTGAAAACCTAAACCCAAACTGCAGTTCTCAGCATATTCAAAGCTCAGCCAACCAGCTTCTCCATGTTCTAAGATGCTGGACAACACAAGGACAACGCTCATTTGCCCACAGAGCACCTCTTCGGTTTAATGCACTTCCTAGACCTATTTTGACCTTACCAAAATTATGTCCATTCAAACATATGCTCTATCAGCATCTCACGGCTAACAGTTCATGTGACTGCTGCACCTAAGATACCACCACCTATGGGTATGACTTACCTTTGTGCTCTCACTTCCTCACTATAATTGAAGGACCTTTCACGTCCCTTGCTCAGCCCTCTATCCCCCGCCTATCTATATCCCCTCCTTCCTCTGCACCTGCTACCCCTCTCTGTCCCTCAGCACCCCTTGTCCACCCATACTGCCAGTACCCCCCTCACACTACCTCTATCTATACAGGTTTGACAAGGCCTTTTGGTGGCCTCCTCCATTTTCTGGGTTCTCTTGATTACCTTCCTCTCTCTGCTACACTTTGTTCACCTTCCAATCTATAATTTTACTTTTAGATACAAAGTATGTCATTATTGCTTGACTGTATTTGTTAGAAACTCTGCATTTTTGCCTCCTTTGTGTATTGTCACCCTTCCTCACTAACGTGGAACCTTTGTAAAAGAGCTGCTATGTGCTCAGAGGTATTGTAATCCAAGATTGAATAAACAAATAAATAAATAAAATAAAATAAAATTAAATAAATAAATAAATAAATAAATAAATAAATAAATAAATAAAACTTCATCCCTTCCAAGTAACAGAGCAGAGTGACAGGGGTAGTTGTAATTCCCTACCTCTATTATACCCCAGTCGCTCTAAATGCTTTCGCGCTTTCCACAGCGCAGTTCTTGCAGCTCTATTCTTTACGTGCTGTATAGACCCAGTACCTTAAACCGGAATGTCTGGTCACCCTATCTTAGAGAGATGATGCTGTGAATTGGCAGACGTCTTGCTGAAGGTCAACAGTTTCACTGCTAGGGGCTTAAGGTGGGGTCGACTGCCCTGTCTGTCCCCCTCCAGTCCAGCTACTGACCAGAAAGCTGACTGGGTTTTGTTTAACTCCCTAAAAGCCCAATATGAAAAGTTTAATAGGAAGCAAGTGGAACATGCCATCTTCCAGACCCAGGCCAAATACTGTATACTGATGACAGGGACAAAGCAGGTAAGTTGATGGCTTTACACCTCAAGAAGCAGGAAACTGCTAGAATGATCACTAACATTAGGCAGAACAGCTCTGGGGCAATTCTAACACGGTAAAGGAACACTGCTGATGAATTTGGGGAATTTGATCAAACCCTTTATGCTAAGAACCTGACCCTGACATCATCTGGGGATATTTTTACATACCTTGAGTCTGTGCCCCTCCCAGCCCTCTCATGACAAGGCTACAAGCCTAGAGACCCCTACCACAATTACTGAGATCATGGAGGCCATCAAGGCTCTCACACCTGATAAAGTCCAAGGGCTGGTCGCCCTGGTGGTGTTGAGGGTTGAGGCACTGGATGCCACACCTTGCTCCTTAACGGTGACCTGTGTTCAGGAATGAACATGGGACACTGAGGGTTGGCCGGGGAGAGAGAGAGGATCGAGTGTCCCAGGGACTGCTCTCCTCTCTCAGAAAGGGAGGACTGCTCACTCTGCCAAATCACTGCCACCAGCTGGAGGCCTAGTGGCAGTGCGGGACAGGAGAAGCAGAAGGGGGAGGTGCTGCGGGACTCTGTGGCATGCGTGTGCCTCTATGCATGCATGCTGATGTGTGTGCTTCAGCAAGGGGCTTGGGAGAAAATTCAGGGGAACATGGCAGTGGGGAAGACATTTATGAAGCCTTGTCTGCCGATCCCTCACCCCCTCACCACAGGACACTAACAGCTGAAACTGGATTACTGGACTTTGGGAGGGCAGCCCTCCCTCTCTTGACTCTGCCATGGGAAGACAGCCATGGGGGAACACAGGCGAGTCGGTAAGTCCTGAGAGGTTGTGGATGGTGGGGGATGGAGGGGCAGGATGGAGGGGAGCTCAGCTTGTCCTGGCTTAAAAAGGAGCATAAAGAACCAATATGAAAGGAAAAAAAAAGAAAGTCCCAGGGCTGAATGGCTTCTTGGCCAACTTTGATAAAGTCTGGATCCCACAGTGGCACCATTATTGACTGGGTTGTTACCTATCTTCATTCTCAGGGTGGAGGAGCATGGGATCTCACTGAGACTGTAATCACTGTGATTCTGAAACCCGGGACAGATGCCTCCATGGTAGCTCATTATAGGCCTAGTTCTTCAATGCCTTTATTAGTGACATCACAGAGGAGCTGGAAGGAAAGGTATGCCTGTTCAAGGATGACACAAAAATCTGCAACAGAGTGGGCACACCGTGTGTGTGTGTGTGTGTGTAAAATGGGGGATGATCTGAAAAAGCTAGAAGACTAGTCAAGGGTTTGACAACTGAGATTCAACACCAAAAAGGGAAGAATTATGCACATGGGGCACAGAAACACAAGGGCAATGTATCATTTGGGGGAAGCTGTTAACCACAAAACAGGAAAGAGATCTGGGGGTCATCATATCTGATGACCTGAGGGTAGCAAAGCAGTGTGATAAGGCAGTAGGAAAGGCTAGTTGGATGCTGGAGTGCATAGGGAAGGGTATCACCAGCAGAAAGAGGGAGGTAGTGTTACCCCTGTATATATATCAGTCATGAGGCCCCACATGGAGCACTGTGTTCAGTTCTAGAGGCCCCATCACAGGAAGAACATAGATCGGGTGGAGGCAGTACAGAGAAGGACAACCAAAATGATGCATGGCCTATATCAGAAGCCCTATGAGGAAAGACTCAGAGAGCTAAGTATGTACTCTCTAGAGGAAAGAAGATAAAGGGAAGACATAATAGAAACATTTAAATATGTCAAAGGTATCAGTAAGGTACAGGAGGATGGCATTTTGCACAGAAAGAGATGCTCAAGGACAAGGGGGCTTGTTAGGAAGCTGGAAGGGGGGGACTTTGAAGGGTTATCAGGAAATATTTCTTTACTGAAAGAGTGGTGGGCATCTATGTTTTTTATTTATTTTAGTCTTTGGTAACCGGGTAAGGCCCACTAGGAACAAGTGCCTGTTTTCAGGGGCGACCTGGGAGCATTGGGTGGTTAAGTGACTTGCTCAGAGTCACACAGTATGCAAGTGGAGGTTGTGAGAATCAAACTCAGGTCTGGTCTGCTGGATGTACCAAACTTGTTCAAACCTCATTCCTCTAACCTCTAGGCTATACTGCCAGCCCCGAACAGAACAGACTCCCAGCAGCAGAGGTGGTGGGTACCGAAATGGTAACAGGTTTCAAACATGCATGGGACAGGCACAGGGGGACCTTAGTAACAGGGCCTGGGGGGGGAGGCAGGAGATCAATTAGGGGTTATGGCAGCACAGTACGTAGGGACCTTAGGGCAGACTTGGTGGGCCAGGAGGTGCTTTTCTGTCGACAGCTTCTATGTTTCTATGTTGAATCTAGACCTGCAGATTTTAGCTAAGGTCTTAGCTATTCAAGTTAACCAGGTCTGGAATGCTTTGATTGGCCTGGAGCAGTCTGGCTTCATGCCAGGCAGAGTTTCAGTAGACCACTTCTGCAAGCTCGCCTACTTCTTCTCTGAGTCTGGAGACCCAGGGTCCCCTACAGCCCTGATGTCTGTAGATGTGGGGAAGGCCTTTGACAAAGTTTTTTGGGTCTTTCTCCACGAAGTTTTTGTCAAGTTTGGGTTCCCGGCACAATTTAGGCAGTTTATCAATGTACTGTACTGCTCACTGACAGCCAGAGTTTTTTTTAGAATGGAATTTTTTCTTGACACTTCCCCCTAGCTAGAAACACTAGACAGGGCTGCCCCATCCCTCCTGCTGTTTAATTTATACCATGAATCCTTAGCACTTTAATTGAAGTGACACCCTGAAATAACCAGTATTCAACTGGGGCAGGCTTCATACTCAACTTTAATTTATGTGGAAAATATTCTGATGCATCTGTTGGATCCAGCCCATTCCATTTCTAGAGCTCTAGAAGTGATCGAGAAGTACGGCAAACTATCAGAATGTAATCCGAACATGGACAAAACATTGGTCATGCCCCTATATCATGGTGTTAATATAAGGGATAGAGACGCACTAGGTTTGAAATGGGCACTGAAAAACTGACATACTTATGGACTGAACTATGTAGACGTCCCAACTAAGCTATCAGGAAAACCTAGACTTGCTGGTCACAACAACTGTCCCAGGATTTGGATAACCTACAGTGAAGTGTATGTCACTATGGGGCTGCATTAACACCATTAAAATGGATATATTACTCTGTACCCTTTATCCGCTTTACATGTTGAACATCCAGCTTCCCTGTAAATGGTTTTATATGGTGCATTTGATGTTATCTAACTTTTTATGGGTAGTAAAGTGGCCCAACGCACATAGAATAAACTAGCTGAAGCAAATGAGAGTGGTGGACTGAGCCTTCCACAATTCTGGGTCTACTGTTTGGCTACACAGGCCAGTAAATACTTTTAGTGGATAGTTCCTGACAGACCTATGGAACCTGGGGTCTTTTCACCTTTGTGACTTACTAAAGAAAAAGACTTATGTGAAAAAGTGGAAATTACACCATCCACCCTCGTATACTCTACTATTTCTAGTTTAACCAAACCCCTTAAGGGCTCTTTGCTAACCACCTTTGTGACTGCCTACTCACATCTTTGAATTCCTAGCTATATGGATATGTCTTAGGTGTGACTGGGTAACTCGAAGTTCCACATTGCAGGTAAACCCATTCCCTTATCCTTTTGGCCTGATACGGCTAATCTCATCATTAACCAGCTTCTCTTGGAGGCCCAGTTAATACCCTTCACTACCTTCAAAGCCAAGCATAACCTCAGCAATAGATCCAGCTTCAAATATTTACAAATTTCACACATGCTGGCTAAGCACTTCAAGAACCCACCCTTGCTTATCAATCACAGGCCTTTCCTGCTGCAGCTAGCCTCAATGGCTTTACTGCCTCACTCAATTTATATAACCATTTATTTGGTGTCTCAGTGTTAAAACTAGATGGCACTCGCTGCCCATATTGGCAATCAGAGTTCTTACACCTAGACATTAACTGGGAAACCATCTGGAAAGATCTCTGTTTTAAAGAATGACATGTTACAATTGACACAATTCAAGATCCTCAGTAATCTTTATTTTGTGACAGTAATATTGTACAAAACGTGTAAATTAGCCTCTGGTGTCTGTTGTGGCTCTGGTTTGGCAAATGGAACACCCAAATATGTCTTCTGGGAGTGTATTCGAGTTCAGCCCCTATGAAAAACAATTAGACACAGGTTAGACTCTTTGTTAGGTTTATCAAATCTTTTTTACCCCAGAGATCTGTCCCCTGGCTGACTTTTCTAAAATCTTTGTCAGAGAAAGAAGACACCATGGGCCAGATATTCAAAACTTTGTGCTGGGCGCAAACTGTTTGCACCAGGTTTGTGCCCCATTTGCGTGGGTCCCCTATGTTTAAAAGACCAAATAGCAAGGACAAACTGGATTAGTGCTGCACAAAATTATGTATTCACTGGGCAAAGACAGGGGACGTGTACATGAGTACAGGTGATATGCTATATTCAACGTAATAACACAGCACAAAGTGCGTTTGCGTGACTTTTCGCAACACTTAGCATGGTGCAAGTTACCACCCAGAAAAAGGTAATCTTAACTCTGGTTAAAACAAGGATAGGGGGCGTGGACACAGCAGCAACAGGCAACAAGACTGCATAAAATAACAGCATCATGGTGCACCTGATGACTGTAGCCAAAGAGGAGGTAGAGAGGGGCAGACGGCCACCCTGGGCCACTCCATATGCCATGGAAGAGACATGCTGCACACAGATGGCACTGCCCACGTCTCTGTCATCTGGCACCAGTACCATGGCTGGGGCCAGCCACAGAGTGCACATATTCCAGTGATGGATATGCCCCTGACATTGGTGTGCCTGTATGATGGTATGTGTCTCCCCCCCGGGGAACATACCGTACACCTGTACACACATCCCATTACACACGGCCAGCCATGTGTATGTTACTGTGAGAGTCCCATGCCATTGGCACAACATATGTGGGTTACAGGACAGCATGACAGTGGTGTCCACTGTCAGAACACACCTGCCAGCTGGGCCTGTCACTGTGTGGATAGCAGCAGTCATTGATGCCCGCCACATCGTAGGCATTAATGTGTCCCTCACAATACCAGCTACTATGGCACTGTAGCATCTGATACACACCTTAGCAGACACAACAATACGTCAATGGCATGCAGCACAACCACCCATGCCTGTAGAGCTAGTCCCCTGGGGCACAATAGTCTGTGCTGCTGTATACAGACCCAGCCTGCAGCTACTGTCCTGTAGTTCCAGTTCGACATACAGGTGGTGCTGTGTGCAAACCCAGCCTGCAGCCACTGACCTATTGCTCCAGTCTGACCTGCAGGTGGAGCTGTGCGCACCCTGAAATAGCACAGGCAAGCCACAAATGATAATGCATGCAAATCAGCCATAATGACATGCTAATGTGGCCATTTGCCCTTGGACTGCCGAAGTAGGCTAATTTGCATATCAGTTTTGAATATAGTCAAACGTTTGCCCCGGGGTAATGTGTTTGCCCTGGGCAAACATGTTAGCACTGGGCAAACGTGTTTGCCTTGGGAAAACCTGTCCGAATGATAGCACAGTTCTGCAGTATTTGGCCTGCAATGTTGTTTGCAGTTGTTGTGCACCACTTCTTTGCTAACACCCACATTGGCCACATAGTTCACCTTTCCCTTAATCCACCTGTGTGTGTACTGGAATGCTGCTGCAGCTTCCACTGCCCATCTGCTATATGCAGAGCTGTCTTCCTTGCTGGGCTATTTTTCCACTGCACTCACTGCCCTGTTTGCCCACCTTCATTTGCCCATTATATTCAGCACTGTTTGCCCCTGGGCTATTCCTTTGAATATTGTGTGCTATTGGCTGTTGGCTAAATTTGCATGCCAGTCAGTGCTATTTTCACTTCTGGGCAAAGTTTTGAATATTGGGTCCCATATGGCTATGATATCCATTACAGTCAAAAATCTGTTTTTTGTCATTAGACGGATCAGAATAATGTGGCTTATCAAGAATGGCATAGAGAACGCTTTTTGAATCTTAGAACTAAAAACCTGATTGCTAGTTTCCACAAAAGATTGCACACATTTGATGAACAAATGGGACAAACTATTCACACTTGTGACATTACCATTGCCATATTCTTCTGACTCTGAGGATGCATGAATAATCTAATCATATCTCATTACCGTCTGTGCTATATGAAATCACCAGTGTAATATCCACTAGTCTATTCTGCTTTTTGGAATACTAGTACAGTGCCGTGATGCTGATAATATGTCTATCTTAGGACTCTTTGTATGGGGGGGGGGTACTGTCATGTGTTTTTGTTGTATATTTATATCTGAAAATTTAGTAAAGTGCATTAAATTTAAAAAAACAAATCAGCAATGTCATCCAGCATCCAAGCATAATAAAAAGAGTCACCATGACACATACATGGGCTATGTAGAATGCATCAGGTGAGCACAACAGGGGGAACAGATCTGAAGTTGGTGTTGGTACCTTTCAAGAGGCATCTCCAGCATCCTTTTAGCCACCCTAACAAATTTTAGATGACGATGCATGCACTCAGTAAACAGTAGTTGCGTGCTTTCTGCTCTGCTGCCAGACAACCTGTGTCCAGGAAAGGCTTCATCAGCCACATCACTAATGGATAGCTTGGCTCTCCCAGTGTGTATATGAGAATGTCCACATCATGTATTTTTCATGTCCAGTTAGGAAATTGTGCATCATGTGGCCTGCACATTTAATGGGCTGTTTACCAAAATACTTGCACTGTGTACTTTGCCTGATTATTCAATATTGATGTCCCAAAAACAGAACTGGGGTGTCCACCACAGCCTGCATAACAATGGAGTGACCCCCTTTACGGTTGTAATAATCACTGGGATCATTGGAAGGTACCAAAATAGGAATATGTGTCCTGTCTATTGCACCTGCTGTCTGTGGGAAACCAAATTTCTCTTCCAAGCCTTCTAGGATTGCTTGCAGATGTGGCGCCGACACGTGATCAATAACACCACGGAATACCTTTGTGATGGCTCAACAGCTATCGCACACTACTAGACAAACCACTGATCTTGAGACTCTGAACAAGTATCCAGTGGTGCACTAATCATTGTTTGTCAACAGTCTCCACAGTGCAATACCCAATCGGACAGCTGTCAGTATAGCTTGACGCATGTTTGTGTTTCTACATTTGAACAGCAGTTCGATCTTCTGCACAATTAAATAAAATGTTGCCTTGCTCATGCTGAAGTTTTCTGTTCACTGGAAATCACTGAATGAGGAGGTCACCACATCCCAAAATACAAAAGTATGAACTTGAGTCCACACACTCCTTGATGAGGAGAGAACTGCTGGAAGCCTGAAGCAACATTATCTCCAAAACAATTGCTTGTCTTTGATGTACTGCTGTATTCTGTCCATTTGCTCCTCTGCCTCTAATTGAAGTCATCGAGTCCAGGTGGCGTGTTATTGTAGAAATACTGTTCAGAGTGCTACTGTACATTCATTATGCCTGAAACACTGATGATAATGTGAATGTGAGATCACTATTAATGAGCACTTTTGGAGTGGCGTACACAGACATTGGAGGTTTCACATTAATTTATTTTATTTATTGAAAGAAATTGGAATTACAATTGATATGCTGTTGTGAATTCTGAACCACAAAACCATGTGAGCCACCATCAAATCCACCAGCAGTTTCACATGTTTAACTCAGTTTAGGCTTGGGAGATCTTTGTCATTTCTCTACCACACACACACACACACACACACACACACCACCTCTTCACATAGCATTCTTAGTTGACCAGATATGCAATCTCCATAGGCCCATTACCTGGCACAGAGGCTACCTAAACCAGGCATCAACCAGAGAAAAATTAAAACTGAGGCCAGTCACTGGAGCTCTATGCACTTGCCTAACCAAAAAAGTCACTACAACTGTATGTTCGATAATTATGTTTGCTTGCACGCATGTGCAAGAAACATAGTGCCATCATCTGAGTTTTTTATGTTTGCTTGCACGCATGTGCAAGAAACATAGTGCCATCATCCGAGTTTTCCAGAGGTGTGTCAGCCTCTTCCAGTTCAGTCAGTGTGTTTGCAGGCACAGTCGCAGTTCGCCAATCACTGCTCCAGCTGTCTATGACAGCTGAAAATGCAGTGGCATACAGTTGAAAGGGAGAGCTCCACTTCAGTGAGCAGAGCTCCCCCTCAACATGCTGCGCACGCATATTGCGTGCTGACACACTCCCACGCACATACAGTATAGCGGCGGAATTTGCCCAATCCTCCGTCGGCTCACGCTCCCAAAACAGTGTTACATCTGCCCGCTGAGGGCCACCCAGCGTGGCTGCGTCGATTATGGCGACGGGGATGCTCAACTTCGGCCGGCTCCAGCCCCCAAACAGTTTACAGCGGCCACGCAGGGAGCCCACCTCGCGTGGCACTAGCCCATATGGTCGGCTAGGTGCCCAATCCTCACGGCTCCAGCCCCCAAACATCCTTTCCAGCTGCCACGCTGGAAGCCCATCCAGCGTGGCAAACGTCCCGCGTCGTCTTAATAAATAAAATAAAAAAACCTATAAATTAAAAATGGTCCTCGCAGTCTCCCTGCCCCACCCGCACCCACCCACTGTGCACCCTGCCACACCCCCTCCTAACCCCATACTTACCTCTGGAGTCCGGCGTGACGATCTTCGGTGGACCGGGAACACGTCTGTACTCTTCAAAGCCAACCACGAACTGAGGAAATGCCAGTAAGCTATATAATGTAATAGATAGGGTTTTTTCAACTTTGCTGCATATCTCGGGCATTTTTTGTAATTTTTGCACCAAATTTTCAACATGGGGTTTTTGGGACCCCTTCTCATAAATGCTGTCACTGTCATGGCGTTATTCTGGCCTGAAGGGTGATTTTGCAGTTACTGCACAAAATCACCTTTCGGGACTGATTAACGAAACAACATTGCCAGTGTTCATAAGGTGGGCTCTCAAGAAGCCTATTTTGAAAATTTGGTGGAAAAATTCCAAAAAATACCTGTTTTACGAGCGTGCGTTGCGCAGCTCCTACGCATGCTCGTAAGTTCGCGAATTTTCAATATTTTCACTCCAGATTTTCAACATTGCCATTTTACCACACCTTCTTATGAGTAGTACAGCTGTCATTTTTCACATCTCACCCAAAAAGTGTTTCCGCCCATGTAGCTCACAATGGCGCAGTAGGTGTGCGAAATTAATGTACAAGACACATTAAGAAAATCACAGTGACATTGTTGATGAGCAGAGGTCTTAAAATGGCTATGTTGAAAATTTGGTGAAAAAGTCCTAAAAATGACTGTTTTACGAGCATGCGTTGCAGAGTTCCTACGCACGCTCGTAAGTTCCCAAATTTTCAATATTTTCACTCCAGATTTTCAACATTGCCATTTTACCACACCTCCTTATGAGTAGTACAGCTGTCATTTTTCACATCTCGCCCACAATGTATTTCTGCCCATGTAGCGCACAATGGCGCAGTCAGTGTGCAAAGTCAATGTATGGGACTCATGAAGAAAATCACAGTGACACTGGTCATGAGCAGAGGTGTTAAAATGGCTATGTTGAAAATTTGGTGAAAAAATTCCCACAAATGACTGTTTTAGGAGCGCACGTTGCGCAGTTCCTACGCACACTGGCAAGTTTACGAATTTGTAATATTTGCACACAGATTTTCAACAGTGCCATTTTACCACTTCCTTATGAGCAGTACAGCTACCATTTTCACATCTCGCCAAAATTTTTTCTCCGCACATGTAGCGACAATGGTACAGTCGGTGCGTAAAACAATGTTTGGGACAGATTAAGAAAATCACAGTGACACTGGTCATGAGCAGAGGTCTTAAAATGGCTATGTTGAAATTTGGTGACAAAACTCCATAAAATGACTGTGTTACGAGTGAGTATTACGCAGTTTCCACGCACCCTCGTAAGTTCATGAATTTGTAATATTTTCAGTCCAGATTTTCACCAGTGGCATTTTTCCACACCTCCTTATGAACAGTACAGCTGTCATTTTCCACAACATGGCCGAAATGTATTTTCACACTTTCAGCGCAGAAATGTGTGGTCGCTGTGGGAAATCATTGTTCGGGACAGATAAAGGAAATCACGCTGACACTGTTCATGATCGGAGGTCCCAAAATGCCTGTGTTAACAAACTGCTGTAAAAAATTCCCCAAACTAGTTACATTACGGGTGTGCGTTGCACAGTTTCTATGCATGCTCGTGACTTCACCAGTTTTTTTAATATTTTCACAGCAGATTTTCAACATTGCCATTTTTTACACCTCCTCATGAACAGTACCGCTGCCACTTTTCACATCCTGTTCGGAATGTGTTTTTGCACCTGTGGTGTCAAATGCCGTAGTCACTGTGCAAAAGCAGTTTTCGGCTAACAAACTGATATTGCCACTGTTCATGAGGTGGGGGTCACAAAAAAACCATGTTGAAAATTTGGAGTGAAAATACCAATGAATGCCTAAGGCGTTAGGGTTTCAGACCATGACGCCCCACCCTCTAGAGAATGACAGGCATCAGGGGTGTGACTTGGGATTCTTGCCTGTAATGCTCATACCATTCACCCCACCCACACCCTGCAGCCAGCGAGGGCATCAAGGTGTGCCTCGGACTCTTCGGGCTCCAAGCGTTACCCCATTCTCCTATACCGCACCCATCTCACCATATTTCCTAATGGAATGGGGTGCGCATAAGGGCCAAAGACCCAAAGGCACACTGTGACACTTGTCAGTGTCTGCAGGGTAGGGTGTGGTGAAATGGCATAGTCGTTATGCCTGATGACCCAAAGGCACACCCCAATGCCTGTCACTCTCTGCAGGGTGGTGGTGGGGTTGGCTTCAGTTCAATACTTCGCTGCCATTCCTATTATGCAGCTCTGTAACTTCTACACTACCAATGCCAATGCCAGCAAGCAAACATTCGGCATTGACAAATGCTTGTTTTCAGGGGCACACACTTCTTGGTTTCTTT
The DNA here is from genome assembly GCA_016271365.2 of Neoceratodus forsteri. NCBI lineage: Eukaryota > Metazoa > Chordata > Ceratodontiformes > Ceratodontidae > Neoceratodus > Neoceratodus forsteri. The sequence continues at coordinate 187,592,002 of CM057454.1, read as the reverse complement.
AGTATTGCTTTGCTGGTGGTTAGAAATCTCTGTCCTACTGCCAGCTACTGGATTTTAAAATAAAAAGCATCATGTGTGTGTGTGGAGGGGGAGGATTTGCACAGCTACAAATGAAATAAAATGTATATCACCCTACATTGCTTGAGAGTTAGTCTATGATTGTATTCAGGTTAAAATAGCAATGCCACCCCCTTTGTTTGCTTAAATGGCATGCCTTCAGCCTTCCCGATACAACCCGCCCAGTGTCATAGACCGGCCCTCCCCCCAAACAAGCTATCAGCAGCCTTCCTAACCATCAGTACTTCTGCTCTATCACATTAGGAGGCAGGTTCTGAATTTTACAACAAAAAAGTTCACAGCACAAACAGAGAATGATGCATTATCTGATTTACTGTAACAGTATGGTGCAGGACAATGGGATATGCTCCTTTTTTTACAACTCAGAGTCCCTTTGCACAACACTGCATGCTGCAAATAATACAGCACCTCAGAGCCCCGCCCCACAAGCCTTTAGCCTTCTCAACACTACCCTTCCCCATATCATAGCTCACCCACTACAAGCTATCAGCAGCCTTCTGCCATTACTTAACACTTCTCCTCAGGTGAACTCATACTCCTTGGAGATTTCAATATAAATGGTCTTTTTCCCACCTCCAGGCCTGCCTATCTCATGACTGAGTCCTTAAACCTTTCCCAGTGTATCACAGAACCCACTTGACTCAATCCGCAGTCCTCTAATCACTCTCTCCTGGACTGGGTTCTGTCCTCACACCCTCACTGCATAGTTGCAGCAGGTGCAGTATTCTGCTGGTTTCCTTTACCAATCACTGCATGACATTTTGAGTCACGAAAACCTGGCGCTGTCCTTTCTCCATTCTCCCCAAATACATCTGGTCTAGGTCCCTCTGGTTGCTAAACAAAAATGCTCTACTGATCGATCTGGCTACAGCTGACTGGTCCCCCATCCTCTCCACCACAAACATTGATGTGTCCCTCTCCCTTTTCCATTCAAAATTTACTTCTGCTGGGACAAGCACAACCACACAGAAAATCCAGGGTTAAGTCTTCCCACCACCCCTGGATCACCTACGACCTCATTGATATGTGCAAGTCCTGAGACAGAGCCTGGGCATGATACAAGTTAACATGCTCCCTATCTGACCTCATCTTTTACAGGGCACACAGAAATACTTGTGTAGCACCCCCCTTCCCAATACATCTAGGGGCCTGATGTTCCAGGGAAAGGGGGGCCCAAACACAGAAATCTCCACCAGCTCATCTCATGCACATAAAGATTAATTAAATCTTTCCTACCTTGAGATGTCTTTTTAAACCACCTCACTGATCCCCACAGATGTATTCCAATTACCCCAGAGGCCATCTGCTGGAGGACATCAAATTCATCACCAGGATCACAGCTTCTTCTACCCCACCGGTCCCAGGAGCAAGATGACACAGGATAAAATGGAATGATTTAAAACCCCCTTGGGAGAAACCCATGGAAACTTATAAAAAAAAACTAAGGAATAGAATTTCATTAGCATCCTTGTGCTTAAATTAAACAATGGACTCCAATTTTCTCCCAAAACATATCAGGTTTTATTCACCTGAGCCCCTAATGATCCACAGGGCTCAGGGGTTGCAAATAGCTTAAGGAAAATAAAACCTGTACAGCTCCATGGGGCCAAACTTTTTACAAGCATTTCTGGAGAGACCTTATTTTGCACAGTACTTAAGGCAAAGGAAAGATTTTCTTACTGGCACAAATCCACAGCAACAACACTTATGGTTCATAGGTTAAAAACAAGTTCAGAAGACTGATGTCCATAACAGAACTTGCCACCATGTCAAATTGTCATGGAGGAAATAACAAAACGTTTATCCCACATAAAGTTATCTAGTCCCTTGTTTATATTTTTACTGTCAACCACTTCAATAGGTAACGTATTCCAGACATTCACAGTTCTGTGAGTGTACCATTGACTCCTCTTTTGGGTTTTATTAGATTCATAGAAACATAGAATATAGAAGTTGACGGCAGATAAGGACCGCAAGGCCCATCCAGTCTGCCCTTTTCTTTTTCTACCTTATAAATGTGCCATCGGCCTTTGCTCTGTCAGTTGCCTATCTATTCATAGTCATTTGTATTGCTCCCTTATGCCTATCCCATGCCTGTTTGAAGCCCTGCACTGTATTTATAGCCACCACTTCTTGTGGTAAGCCATTCCATGCATCCACCACCCTTTCTGTGAAAAGAATTTCCTCACATTCCCCTTAATCGGCCCCCTCTAATCTCATGCTGTGTCCTCTTGTCCTGCTATTTTTCTTATATTTAAACATGTTAGACTCTTTCACCTTGTTAATGCCCTTAAGGTGTTTGAATGCCTCGATCATATCACCTCTCTCCCTCCTTTGCTCAAGGGTATACATATTGAGCTCTGTTAATCTGTCTTCATATGTCTTCTGATGCAGTCCCTGCACCATTTTGGTTGCCCTTATCTGGACTGCCTCAGTTTGGTTAATGTCCTTGTGAAGGTGTGGCCTCCAATACTGCACGCAGTACTCCAGATGGGGCCTAACCAGTGTCTTGAAAAGAGGGATTATTACCTCCCTTTTACGACTTGTGATACCCCTACTAATACACCCTAACACTCCCCTAGCCTTACCTACTGCTTTAGAGATCTGCTTGGATGATTTCAGGTCATCAGTGATGATGATGCCCAAGTCTCTTTCTTCCTTTGTGACTGCTAGCAACTCCCCTCCCGGCCTATAGGTGGCTTCAGGGTTTCTCTTCCCTATGTGCATGATTTTGCACTTCTTTGCATTAAATCCCAGTTGCCACTCTTCTGACCATTTTGCTAGTTTATCAGATCTCTTCTCATTCTGCCCACCCCATCTGGATCATCTACTCTGTTGCAGATCTTGGTGTCATCTGCAAACAGACAAGCCTTACCCTCTAGTCCATCTGCAAGGTCACTAATGAAGATGTTGAAGAGGACTGGCCCCAGGACTGATCCTGAGGTACCCCACTTGTGACTTGCATCTCTTCTGACTGTATACCATTTACCACCACTCTCTGTTTTCTGCCCGTCAACCAGTTTGCCACCCAGTTGACCAACTTCTGACCACCCGAGCCTACCCAGCTTATTTATCAATCTTCTATGTGGAACAGTGTCAAAGCTTTGCTGAAGTCAAGGTAGGTGACATCAACTGCTCCCCCTTGGTCCACCACTCTGGTTACCCAGTCAAAGAAATCTATGAGATTAGTTTGCCAGGACCTTCCTTTTGTAAACCCATGCTGTCTTGGATCCTGTGCCCCTATGGATTCCAGGTGTTGCACTATCCTTTCCTTAAGGAGTGCCTCCATAATCTTGCCCACTACTGAGGTAAGACTGACTGGTCTGTAGTTCCCTGCCTCCTCCCTGCTACCACTCTTGTGGTGCGGGATCACATGAGTTCGTCTCCAGTATTCTGGGACCTCTCCTGTGCTCAGAGACTCACTAAACAGTTCTGCTAATGGGTCTGCTAGTTCCACCTTTAGCTCCTTAAGTACCCTGGGATGTATGCCATCATGTCCCATTGCCTTATCCACCCTGAGCTTAGCAAGCTCTTGTAGGACCCTTTCTTTTGTGAAGGGAGTCATGCTCACCTCCCTCCCCCCTGTGTCCATGATGCTGAGCTGTGGGCCCTGCCCTACCTTCTCTTCAGTAAATACTGAGCAAAAGTATCTATTTAGGATAGATGCCTTTACAGGGTCCTCCTCCTCACATGCTCCCTTTTCTCCATTAAGCTTAGCAATACCCCCTCTGGACTTTCTCTTTTCACTAATGTATCTGTAGAAATTCTTGTCACCTTCTTTTACTGTTCGTGCTAGTGTTTCCTCAGTTTGGGACTTTGCCTGCCTTACTGCCTTCCCTGCTTCCCTTAGGGCAGTTTGGTATGCCTTCCTATCTTCATCCTGCTATGTTCCCTTATATTTCCTGAAGGCCAGCCTTTTGGCTCTGACCTTTTCTGCTACTGTATTTGAGAACCAAAGCGTTTTCCTTCTTCTTTTGCACTTCCTTTTCTGTCTAACACAATGGGATGTTGCTTCAAGTATTGCATCCTTAATGCTTGCCCACTTTGCCTGTACCCCCTCACCTGTGTTTCTTTTTGCCAGGGCTAGCTTAACTCTGTTGGCCATCTTATCAAAGTCAGCTCCTCTGAAGTCCCATATTTTTTCCTTGGAATGGGATGATTTAGATGTAGTAGCCAAATTGAACCATACCATGTGATGGTCACTGGCCCCCAGGTGACCTTCTACCTGGAGATCTGTGATCCCTTCCCTGTTAGTCAGTACAAGATCTAGGATAGCCCTATCTCTTGTGGGTTGCTGTATTAGTTGTTTGGGGCCCTCCCCCTGCAGGGAATCCACTATGTGTCTAGTTCTGGCAGATGTTCCTGCTGGTATTGACCAATCTGTATCTGGCATGTTGAAGTCTCCCATTATCAGAACCTCCCCTTTAGCTGTCATGTTTTGTATATCTTCTAACAGTAATGTATCTATGTCCTCCCCCTGGTCTGGGGGCCTGTAGACAACCCCAGTTCTTATGGCTGTTCCATTTCCTGTTTCCAGGGTGACCCACAGTTCTTCTGGCTCCTTATGTGTATTCTGAATTTCTGTAGCTTTGATATTTTCATTGACATACAGGGCCACTCCTCCCCCCCAATACCATTTCTGATTGTGGGACCTCGTTTTATTATATTGCACAGGATTTTCTGATAAACCAGTTATTTCTAGAAATGCTTCATCCCTGTTTGCTTTAAAAGCCAAACACAGTTCACCTCTCAATTTCCAATATTCCACAGAGTATAGGTTAAGATGTTTTAACCTGTAATGATAATGCAGATGTTTTACAGTTCTGATTTTTTTGGTTATTCTTCTTTGGACTTTTTTAAATCTATTTTTCCCTTGAATTGAGTAAAGGGCACAAAAGGGAGAACAATACTCAATATGGGGCCTGACTAATGCTGAATATAATGGTAGAATAACCTCACAGTCCCTGCTTTTAATCGACCTCAGTATACACCTAATTATCTGATTGCATTTCCTTACCGTCATGTTAGTGTGATAATCAAACTTTAGGTTATTTGAAATCCAGACACCTAGATCTTTTTCATTTACTGATTCCTGCAATGGAATATTGTTTAGGTTATATTAGAATCTGGGATTATTTGACCCAAAGTGCATTACCTTGCACTTTTGCTCATTAAAGGCCAATTTACGTTTAATTGCCAGTTTGCTAGGTGGTCCAAGTTATCTTGGAAAGATTTTGCTGAGATTTGATTGTGAACAATTCCACCAATTTTACAATCATCAGCATATTTACATGCCCAAACTCCTGAAAGTGTCTGCATAGATAATAAGAGGATATTAAACAGGACTGGACCCAACACCGAGCCTTGCGGTACTCCACTTGTAACTTCTCCCCATGTTGATTCATATTAGGGTTATCACCTTTTAAGAAGTCCAAAGTGGGACATTTCTTATTGAAGCATGATTTTTTGCTGGACAATAAGTAACCTTGACCTGTGTAACATACTTGTTTTCTCTAAATAGTCAAAATTAAGACTAAATGTTGTAGTTTTTAGTTGTTTCTTGTATTTCTTATCATTTTAAGGTATTTTAGTTAAGATATTATAGTTTTTTGCAACATTTAGAGGAAAGTCAGAAATATTTTTTTCTACTACAATGTCAGGACATGTAGTATTTTTCATGTTTTTTTTGCAGGACACAGCAGCCCAAATCAGGACTGTCCTGCGAAAATCAGGACAGGTAGTAACCCTAATTCATATCCCCTTATAACCACACATTAGCTTCTGTTATTTAACCAGGAGTTGATCCATCTGATTATATTTGGATGAAAGTCTTCACATCTGCCTTCCAGTTCTTTCCCACAGTCGACCTGCGCAAGGACCTCGTGGTGAATGTTGCACCAGTTGATCGCTATTTTGTATGTGTTCCTCCTTATTTCTCGAATTTAAAGTACATTTTTGTTAATTTTCATGTGTTCTTCACCTCCAACTCCAAAGCCCAAGAAGAAGTGCAAAACATGCAGTGCGCAAATCCCTCACAAGAACAGCCACCGGCTCTGCCTCTTCTGCCTAGGCCCGGGTCACGATACCAAGGCCTGTCCTGATTGCAGGCCCTTCAACCAGGCCACGTGCAAAAACAGGCAGTAAACTCCAGAAGCCCATCTTCTAAAATGCAGAATGGCCTCCTTGGAAAAAGAAATGCAAAAGTTGAGGGAATCCACTTCTTCTCCTACTTCGGAGCTCAAGAAAAAAAAGAAAGATAAAGAGAAGCACAGGGCGTGAGAAAGTTTGGAGGACCATGAGCAAGTTTCCTTTGGTAGGGTCACTGGGTCCAAGACCGCGGCCCCCACGACTAGCAAGACCGTTGCCCCGCCGCCTTCTCTGGTGATTGTCCAGACTGCTTCTGAGAGTCCTCCAGGTATCTCTGCTTCTTTTAGGCTCATTAAAAAGGCCCCCAACCTGGCACTTCAACCGATAAGCCACCCACCAGCTCCTAAGGTGAGTGCCCGGTTATTACCAGTAAATCAGACTCTGGGTCCCCCGGAGCCTGCTCGGTAGTCGGTAAGACAGATTCCCGCCAAGAGGGAATCCGCACGACACCTACTGATAAGCCAGTTGGGGGTCTTCTCCCCCCCACCTTGTCTGCCCAGCTCCTCCTTCGACCGATAAGTTAGCCACTGGGGACTCTGGTGACCACCCCATCGAAGCTTACCCATTGGGGGACTGATGCCAACACACCCGATGTCTGGTCGAGCTCATTGAACTCTGCTGGCCAACCTCCCTCCCAGGCCCCCCCTGGGCAGAAGTCTTCCCCTCCGCCTTCCCTGGTGGAACTTCCAGTCTCAGACATTACGACCGGGATGGTGGGGGAAGAGGGTACCTTGGATGTGACTCCACCTTTCCCCACTCCAGCGGTGATACCCCCCTGTCACTCCCTCGGATGCTGTCCCTGGGACTCTGATGTCAGAAGGGCTCCTGGGAACCTCTCGCTTCTGATGGGCCTTTCTTTAGCCCCACCATTAAAGGTATCTCCGGGCACCGTGCACCTAATGCCAGGTGTGCCGCCAGATCCTTTTGGTAATCAGTTGAATAAGCCACTGTCAGGGCACTTACGACTGCCCCTGACACCAGCCATCCAGATGCCAAACCCTCTGATGTAGACTTTTTCGGTGCCAGATAATCTACCAGGCCCTTCGAGGTCTCCTTTGGATCGAGGCCATCCATCAGGCTACTGCCCTTATCTGGGCTTTCTGACATCTGGTTTTCCGTCACCTGGCCCGACGATGGCCCCTTTCTCCCAGAGATGAGTTGGTCAAAGGATGGAGAGAGCATGTTGAAAGTCCAGCCTGGATGCTGACGGGCTTAAATTGATGGAACATTATAAGGGCCATCAATCAGAAATCACCTGCAAGAAGGCAGTGTTCCTGTCCTGGGAGATTTCTGCTGTGCAGAATCGACTGGCTCAACTTTTCCAAACTGTGGACAGATTGTGCAATCCAATCAGTCTCTAGTCCAGAAGAGCTTTTTCACAGATTGTGTAATGACCTAGCTTGATTCTTACAGATAAGTTTGTCAGCATTAGGTTTGGAATTGGCACAGTCCTCTCCAGGAGGGGTTGCGGAGGTCAATGGGAGGTGTCCAGGAGGGGTTGCGGAGGTCAATGGGAGGTGGTGAGCACCCGGTCTGTCTGGACGGAATTCAGACAGACAGAATTCATGGACATATTGAAGATTGTCAAGACATTGCGACCAATCAGTTGTAGTTTGGAGCCATGCCCTACCCTCCTTTTAGAGGGGTGTGTAGATGTTGTCTGCCCTATCCTAGATGAAATTGTCTGGAGATCTTTGGTGAGGGGGTCTTTCCAGATCCCCTAAAGGAAGCTGTCATATGACCACTCCTTAAAAAAGCCCTGCCTGGACCCCGACTGTCCAGCTAACTACCGGCCTGTGTCTAACCTTCCCTTTGTGGGGAAGGTTATTGAGAAGGTGGTTGCACTGCAACTGGACGATCACCTTGCAACTAGCAATGTCTATGAAGCTCTCCAGTCTGTATTTAGGAAGAGGCATAGCACAAAGATCGCCCTTGTCCAAGTATTAAATGACCTAATGGCGAGAGATCGAAAGGCTTGTACCATCTTGGTCCTTCTCGATCTCTCAGCAGCTTTTGACACTGTGGACCATGGTGCACTTTTGGAGTCCCTGCATTTCCTTTGTGGACTGTCTTGACTATTGCAGTGCCTTCTACCTAGTGCTGTCTGGGGTTGATATCTACCACTTCAGCTAATGCAGAACTCTGCGGCCAGGCTGTTGACTGGTACTTCAAGGACCAGCCACATTGCGCCTGTGCTGGTTGTCAGTTCAGTGGTGGATCACCTATAAGGTAGGCTTGCTTACCTTTAAAGCCCTAGATGAACAGGGACCAGACTACCTGAAAGATCTCCTGACTCCCTGCTCCCCAAATTGTCCTCTCTGATCCACTGACGAAGGACTGCTAGAGATGCCCAGGGTTTGTTTGAGAACCTCTGGTGCCCGTGCTCTTCCATTTGCAGCACCAACCCTGTGGAATTCTCTACCTTGTTGGTTGAGAATGCCTGACCATTAAAAGTTTTAAATCTATGCTAAAAATGTATTTATTTTCATTAGCCTTCCCAGATTGTTTTTAATTAATTTATATGGTTGTTTTATTCTGGTGATCATGTTTGTGTTTTAAAATGTACAGCGCCTTGACATTTGAAAGGCGCTATATAAAGTTTTAATTGATTGATTGGTATTATCCTGCTGTTTTTGACAGAGGAGAACTTTGGTTTCAGAGCAAGAAACAGCAGTCTAGAACTACATATTTTTTACTAATTGCCCTTCATCCCACCCCTCCACCCCCCACCCTAAGCCAGTGGCAGAGCCAGGTCTGGGAGCTTTTGGGAGCCAGGGAGGGCCATTCAGTCAATCATGGGCTCCACAATGGGCACCAAACAGTGAATAAAAATGGTGGTGGTGGGGCACCACTACTCATACTAGGGCAGCCAGGAGGGGCGACCACCCCCCAGCCCCACGTCTGGCTCCGCCACTGCGGCCTAAGCCAGTTCTACTTTTATAGCCACTGGATTTGACTGACAACAGGAACTTCCTATTTGGCAGTAGGAAGGGAAGGATCACTGAGATACATTAGTTTCATTAACCTTGAAGGAGCCTAAAAATAAAACCCCCCCCCCCGCCGCTGGAGGTCTGAATCCAAGCACGGAAGGAGACTACTGAAGACTACAAGGAAGTTCCTGTCCCAGAACAGGAAGGGCGAGAGTTGTAAAGGCACATAGGCAGTAGGAAAGTAATTGTCAAAATACATAGAAGGAGGAGACAGTAAGCATACAAAGCAACAGGAGAGTGGACACAAAATGTCAAGATGGAAGTGGTGCAGTGCAATGGCTGCAGGGCAGCAGTGTTCCAGGAGACATTCTGGAGGCTGCAATGCTGCCCTGTTTGCAGGCACCTCTCTGTCTGAGGGAGGAGGTTGCCCGTCTCCAGGCTGACCTGGCTAGTATTCGTAAAACCTCTTCCCCCACCCAGGGACCACCAGGGCCATCACCATACCTCAGAGATTGCCAAGAAAGAGGAGCGGTTGGACCAAAGTGGGCTCAGGGAGGAAGAGGGTGGTGGAACAGAGGTGCATCCCTCCAGTTTTACTTCTCCACAATTCATATACTGTTCTGGCAAAGAGTGGTTCCTCTATGGAGGAACCTACAGTGGAGACCAAGAAGGATGCTGGGAACCTCCACAAAGGAGACCCACAGTAGGGTGGCACAAGACCCCATAGGGGAAGGAAACAACTCCTGGTGGGGAACTCGATCATTAGGGGGGTAAAAGTGGGGGAAGAAAGGGATAGGGAGGTAAGGTGCCTGCCTGGCACCACGGCTCGGAGGGACAGGAAGCGAATCCTCAGGATTGCAGAGCAGCTGCACGAGGGAAGGAGCTGGATATCGTTGTCCCCCTAGGGACAAATGATCTGGCTGTGAATGGGATCAGAGCAGTGCAAGAGGAGTTTGTGAAGTTGGGGAGGAGCCTTAGACAAGTAGCATGTACGATAACCTTCTCAGAGGTGCTGCCTGTCTATGGCAAGGATGATGCTAGGGTATTCTGCACCATGGGATTCAATGAATGGTTGAAAAACTGGCGTGGAGCTCAGGGTTTTGGCTTCACTGGGGACTGGGGAGCCACTTGGAGGGATGCAGGCTTATACTGGCGCAATGGTCTGCATCTGTCCAGGGGGGAACCAGGATCCTAGGTGACAGGTTTAGATACTTCAGTGGCAAGCATTTAAATTAGCCAAGGAGGAAGGCACTGAAAAGGAGCAGGGAAATCCCAGCCTCCCCCCCAAAAAACACAGTAGTTAGAGAGGTAAACACCAAGGTAGAGAAGTCGGTAGGGAGCAGGACAGGGATAAACGCAGAAAAAGGCAGTAAGGACAGGGATGGGGCTAAAAGGGGTAAGGCCATAAAAAATTATTGGAAAGTGATGAGTACCAATGCCCGCAGTCTGTGCAACAAGCTTCCTGAACTAGTGGCCTTGATGAAAGAGGGATGCCTGGATATTGTGGCAGTCACTGAAACATGGTACACAGAGACCCATGACTGGGATGTCAACATATCAGGATATACAGTCTACAGGAGGGACAGGGTGGGTAAAAGAGGAGGAGTAGCTCTTTATATATAAGGGAAGGGATTAAAGCAACAGAACTAAAGAGTAAACAGGTAGTTGATGATTTACTATGGGTCACCCTGGAGGCAGGAAATGGCACCACAATCCACATGGGGGTTGTGTACACACCCCCATTTCAGGGGGGAGGAAATGGACAAGGAAATGATAGGATGCATCCTTAAAATGGCAGAAAAAGGGGAGATATTGTTGATGGGGGACCTGAATATGCCAGATGTCAACTGGAGTACCTTTGTTGCAGGCACATCCAAGAGCAGGGTCATTCTTGACACCCTACAGTGGGCATGCCTCAGACAGCTAGTGTTGGAACCCACTCGGGAGGGAGCAATCTTTGGCCTGGTACTCTCAAGTGGGGACGGAGAAAGGATCTCAGATTTAGAAGTGGGTAGCCATGTGGGAACACGTGACCACCAAACAGTGTGGTTCACAATAAACACAGTCATAGAGTCAAGCCATACAAAAACAAGAGTATTGGACTTTAGGAAGGCTGACTTTGGGGAAAATGAGAGAGTGCCTCAGAAAAGCAATAGCAAACAGGCAAGAAGAAGGGGTGGAGGAACAATGGGGAATAATCAAAACAGCCATAGCAGAGGCAACAAGCCTTTGTGTGAAGCAAATCAACAAAACAAAATGAAGGAAAACACTATGGTTCTCAAAAGAGGTGGAAGGGACGGTTAAGAAGAAAAGGATAGCATTCAGGAAATAAGGAAACACAGAAGGAGCAGGACAGAGAACTTTATCAGTTAAAGCAGGAGACGGCAGGGAAAGCAGTCAGAATAGCAAAGGCATAAACTAAAGAAAAGATAGCCAACTCTGTTAAGAAGGGGGCTAAAACCTTCTATAGGTACATTAGGGAGCGAAGAAAGACCAAGGGAGGGATACAGAGACTTAATAAAGGGGAGGGAATGTGGGCAGAGTGTGACAGTGAAAAAGCAGGGATATTGAATGAATATTTCTGCTCAGTATTCACAACGGAAGAGGAGGGGGAGGTACCTAATCCAAACGAGAGAAACTCTGAATGGGGGGCCGATATTAGTCTATTCACAGAAGAAAGGGCTTTGAAAGAAGTCTTGAAACTGAGGGTGGACAAAGCAATGGGGCCTGATGGGATTCACCCAAGCATTCTAGAAGAACTAAGGGTAGAACTAGTAACACCACTGACTACTCTCTTAAACAAATCATGGGAGGATGGTGTGGTACCTGAGGACTGGAGGAGGGCAAATGTGATTCTACTTCACAAAAGTGGGAGCAGGGCAGAGGTAGGAAACTAAAGACCAGTTAGTTTGACTTCAGTGGTAGGGAAAATGATGGAATCACTTCTGAAGGAAATAATTGTTGAGTACCTGGAGGCCAGTGGGGCACAGGACCCAAGGCAGCATGGTTTCACAGCAGGAAGGTCATGACAGATGAACCTAATAGATTTCTTTGATTGGGTGACCAAAGTAGTAGACCAAGGAGGGGCTGTGGATATGGCCTACATAGATTTTAGCAAGGCATTTGGCACCGTCTCACACAAAAGATTAATATACAAGTTAGCCAGCCTTGGAGAGGGTCCCAAGGTTGTAGCCTGGATAAAAAACTGGCTGGACAACAGGACACAAAGGGTAATAGTAAACGGAGTCCACAGTGAAGAAAGGAGGGTAACTAGTGGGGTACCACAGGGTTCGGTACTGGGACCGGTCCTCTTTAATGTCTTTATAAGTGACATTGGAGAGCACCTGGAAGGAAAGGTATGTCTTTGCAGATGACACAAAGATCTGCAACAGGGTTGATACACAAGTTGGGTGAAAAGGATGAAAGGGACTTGGCAAGGTTGGAGGAATGGTCAAATATGTGGTAGCTCAGATTCAGTGCAAAGAAGTGCAAGGTAATGCATCTGGGAAACAAAAACCCAGGGGAAGAGTACACAATGGGGTGAGTTAATAACAACAACAACAAAAATCGAAAGAGACCTAGAAGTAATTATATCAGATGACCTAAAGTTGGGCATGCAATGTGAGAAGGCAGTAAGGAGGGCTGGGGGGATACTGGGATGCATAGGGAGAGGCATCAACAGTAGAAAACAGGAAGTTGTTATCCCTCTGTACAGACAGTTAGTGAGACCCCATCTGGAGTACTGCGTGCAATTCTGGAGACCCCATCTCCGCAAAGACATAGAGCGGAGGCTGTTCAGAGGAGGGCAACCAAAATAGTGCAGGGTCTGCACCAGAAGACATATGGGGAGAGACTAAAGCAGCTTAATATATATACCCTTGAGAAAAGAAGGGAGAAGGGGGACATGATAGAAACTTTCAAGTATCTCAAGGGAATTAACAAAGTGCAAGAGGGGGTAGTATCTTTCAGAAGAAGAAATGTGCAAGAACAAGGGGGCACAATTTGAAGACACAGGGGGGCTGGCTCAGAGGTAATGTTAGAAAGTATTATTTTCACAGAGAGGGCTGTGGATGCATGAAATTGCCTTCCTTAGCAGGTTGTGGAGTCAGGAACAGTGGGAGAATTCAAGAATGCATGGGACAGGCATAAGGCAATTCTAGTGGGGGGTAGGATAAAGTAAACTGTTTAACTAGAATCGGCAGCTTATCCATCAGGTAGGGAAATGGGCAGACTAGGTGGGCCAAGCGGTCCTTATCTGCCGTCAAATTCTATGAAGCTTAACCAACTCCTTGATCAAAATTATATGTGATACTGAATCGAATGCTTTGGAAAAATCAAGGACGACCACATCAACAGGCATTCCTTTATCCAGGGAGGCACTTATAGGCTCAAAGAAGCTCATGAGATTGGTTAAACATGACCTACCAGAAATAAACCCATGCTGTGTCATATCATAATGTGAGATGCTGCTTAGGTGATCCATAATATGTTTCTGTAGTAACCGTTCCAGAACTTTACCAAAAATAGATGTTAGGCTTATTGGCCTATAGTTTTTCACATCCTGTTTTCTCCCTCCTTTATGAACTGGAGTTACCTGAGCCTTATTCCATACTTTTATGGTTTCTCCAGATTTTAATGATGCATTGAATAACATGGCTAGTGGGCCTGCAAGCTAAGCATTTAATTCTTTCAGAAATTTAGATGGTATGCCATCTGGTCCTATTGAACTATTAATTTTAATAAGTTTATTGTTTCAATAATGTCTGAAGGCTTAAAAACTGGACAGTCAGCTTGTAGTGGAGGTAATTCATCAGTTATCACCCGCTTGTAGTGGAGGTAATTCATCAGTTATCATCTCTTTCTCCTTATGGACACTGAGAAAATATTGGTTGAAGATCATAGCCATTTCCTCTTCTGAGTTTATTAGATCCTTATTGGATAATATTGGTCCTATCATCCTGTTATTCTTTTTTAAGGAACCTATATAATTATAAAATTTATTTTTATTGTCTCCTATTGTTGTAGCTAATCTTCTTTCAGCATCTTTCTTAGCATTTCTAATTTGCTGTTTTACTACTTTTGTAATTTCTTTAAAGGCTGCAGTATTAATATTGGTTGGAAATTTTTTCAGTTTTTTTAGATAATTTCTTTTTTATAACAACCTTTTTTATTTTCTTAGTCCACCAGATAGGTACTCTGGGCCAGATATTCAAAAGGGTTGCGCCATGCGCAATAGGGTTGTGCCTGCGCAAGTCCGAACTTGCTCCATTCCGCGATATTCAGCAGGAGGCAGTTGCATACAGAAAACATGCTGAGCAACAGCGCAATGCAAATGAATGCATGCTGAGCTGGAGGGAGGAACCATGCATAAACTGCAGCCCGATATTCATCCGGGCTGTGCAGAGTGTCTGGCGCCAACCCCCAACCTGCGCCTGCCGGACTTTGAAACCCCAACAAAGGCTTAAGTGAGGCCACCCACAGGTGAGCTGCTGTATTGCAGGGTGCAACACAGCAGCTGCCACCTGTGGCTGGCCCTCAACCCTCTCTCTGTGCCCCCTCACCAGCCCGATCGCGGGCAGCAATATGCCCCAACACATCCCTGGTGGTCCAGTGGACTGATAAGCCCGATCGCGGGCTGGCGTAATGAACCCCCACCTCCCGAATATATCCCTGGTGGTCCAGTGGACGATGAGCCCGATCGCGGGCTGGGTTTTCAAACACACCCCCACCTCCCGATCATATCCTGGTGGTCCAGTGGATCGAAAATCCCGATCGCGGGATGTGGTTGTCACCCCTGAACACATCCCTGGTGATCTAGTAGCCCCACCCCACCACGACCCCTCACCCCCTCCCCGCGGCGGTGAGCGGCAGCATCCATCCGCCTGCCGCCCGCCCCCCACCGACTGACTGCCCGGTGAGACTGCACACCGTGGTGCAGGCAGAGCCAATGGGCGTGCAGCTACCGGGCTGTCGGCGGCGCAGGCGTGGCGGGCAGATGCTGCCGCCCTGCTGTGGGCGGGTGGTGAGGCTGCGATGAGTGGTGGTGGTGAGGGCCACTGGGTCTGGGGAATGTTACGAGTGGCTGTCAGAGATCGAGATTTCGTCACTGGACCACCAGATGACCGAGGTGAGAATACTCCAGCCAGCGATCGGCTCACTGGACCACCAGGCTCGAGGAGGTGGGTGGTATTTATTACTTCAGCCTGCGATCGGGCTTATCAGTCCACTGGACCACCAGGTGTGTTTGGGGAGACACATTGCTGCCCGCGTCGAGCTGGTGAAGAATTTAAACTATGCCACAATCGGGCTAGTGGGGGTGGTGGTGGGTTTTTATGCTCTTTTGCCCGCGATTGGGCTGCAGGGGTGTCCTTCCCGGCGGCTGCTGCCTGGCAGGCGCCAGGCGCAGAATCCTCGGTGTCGAGCGCACCTGCATGCTAATGGCATGCAAATGGGGCCATAATCAGATGCAAATGGCCCCTCCCTGCGCCTTGCATGAATTATAGCCCCATTTGCATGTCACCTTTTGAATATCAGGATTTTGCGCATGGCGCAATGGTACTTGCGCCACCGCAAGTTGAATGCTCCACTTTGTCAACTTGCGGTGGCGCAAGTTCCACTGCGCCATGCACAGTGGCTGTGGCTGTGGGGTGATATTCAAAGTTGCTCAATAGTGCAACTCTTTGGACTCACCGGTTTTACCTCATAACTATTTTGTGCAGCGCAAGGGCTTGCGCCTATGAATGGCGCAGTTTGAATATCCAGCCATCTATGTTTTTTTGACTATTTCACTCTCTCTGGGACCCAATTCTCAATACATGTACTTAATTTATTAAACAGTTTGTCCCACAGTTCTTCAACTTCAAGATATTTTAATTCATCAGACTAATTCCAATTTTCCAAGAATTTCTTAATATTATTGTAGTCCGCCTTAAAGAAATCCCTAAATTTGCTTATACCAGTTATAGGTTTACACGGGAACAAAGTTTTTTCTCTGATAATCAGGAACGTAAAGCTCCATATATCTTGTTGGCACTGGTGAGTACCTAAACCTTGAGCTTCACTTGTGACACAGGGCTCTGATCAAGCTATTCCCCAAGTGCTCCTCTCATTCTCTTCTCTCGAGCACTTCCAGTGAGAAGCAATAAGCTCCTCTAAGCTACCCCCTTAACTAATCCATCCAAATGGGGTGCTAAACCTGCAGCCTGCTATTCCCCCAGCTACCTCTCTCCATACTTCCGACTAGGCCCAAATCCTTGTGCCCAGACCTGCCTGATCCCCGGACTTCTCAGTCTCTCTGCTGTCTCAATGTTAGCAACCAATTCCACTTTTGCTGGAGCTACTACTCCCCAAAACAGTCATAGTGGCACTATTTCTTCAATTTCTTAAATGCATTACCCGAGCTGTGCAGCAAAGTGAGGAAACAGCCTAGAAGGCCTAAACAACTGGGTCTTGAGACCCATGTCCCAAGCACCTCCCCGGGGGCCTCTCACCCTTAGCCCCAGGCCTGCCCCTACAAAGGAGGCCAAAATCAGGTGAAGGCCACTCCCACACTACCTTTCTAAACCCCAGGCCACTCTGCACTCAGTGAAAAGAAATCAGGACCTCTTCCACCAGTACCCGACCCCATGCAGAGGCCCTGCCACAGCCTACTGCAGCCCTGATGACCCAGGAGACACACCAACAGACCAGGGCCTAAACTGCCTCCAGGGTCCTAATCTACCTCACCCTCCATTCTCCCTGGCTGCTCTCACCAACCTGTTCACCCAGAGCCCATGACCCAAGCAAACGCAAATTGCCTTCCAGAGACCTCCCTCGGATGCCCACCCAGGGACCTGGCACATCTCTGCTGAAGCTGCTGATCACCGCCTTAAGGGGGCCCCCCTTCGACTGCCCTACTGCTGTTGCCCAATTGGTATCTCTTCCTTCTCTCTCTCCTCAGTCTCTCTCTGCTCCCTCTATAAATACTGTCCTGATCTCTGCTGCCCCCAAGTGGCAGCTAGCAGAAAGTATACTCCCCCAGGGAATCTGAACAAAAATTTAAGCCCTGGGGAAGAGGAAAGGGGCCCTAAGGTGAGCAATAATCCCCCTCAAAATGAGGGGGGCTTACACTCTCTCCCAACCCAGGAAATTATTCCCTCCTGAGAATGATTGTAGGAGGGCAGTTAGGTATTTTAAAGCAAGTTGTGCCAGGTGAGGAGAGGAGTTTATTTTCTGAACCCAGTAGCCCAGTGGATCAACTCAAATGGCTAAACTGATTTTGGAAAGTAGCCATTAAGTAATTTTTTTGCAGAGAGAGGCTGAGACTGTGAGCATCTGTGTTGCTGTTGACATAATGGTGTGCTGAGTAATGCCCAGTCACTCTCCTCTGCACTGCCACTATGCCGTCTTTCCCCATCTCCACCAGAATCATCCAATTCCAAACCACCACATGCCTGTCTCTCTCCCTCAGGAATCTGAAATGGAGCATGTAGTGCCTGCTGCCTGCTCTCCTCCATAGCTTGCAAGGTAATGGCTGGTCCCTGACCCAGGGCAAGGGAAAGGGAATTTTGAAGCTTTTCTCCCTTTTCTAATTGAATACCTGGCACCCATCGCTGTGGGACCTGAATGGTTCCAGACGGCCTGGAGTGCTGGCATTGGTTTCCTGCCCAATGCTGCAGCCAGTGCTGAAATCACTGGACTAGGGTATAAGACTGCAGAGAAACACTGACCTTACGTTTCTTCTTTTAGCAGCTGTGTAATGAAGTCCTGATCTTTTTGCTTCACAGTTCATTCAGTTGCACAGTTCTGTGAGCTGTACAGTGCAGATTTGCTACTTGCTTGTTTTTCTTGTCAACTGCGCAGTCCTCAGGGCTGCACAGCCTGACTTGAATCTCAGCCTGACTTGTATCTTTTCCTGAACTGATCAGTCCTTCACAGTACTGTTTTCAGCATTTGCCTTACCCGAACTGGTTTCTTAGTGATTTTTTATATTATTTATGGTGATCCTGCTTCTAGAGTTTCCTTAAATGGACTGTAGAGTTGATTATCTGAATAAATTTTAAGTTGAACAGTGTTTACAATGCATATTGGATTATTGATGGCAATTTCTGCACTTGTATTTTAAAGCTTAAAGCTGATTCTGCATTTCTAATCTGTTTGGCTACTAGACCTCCCCCCTGACTCTGGCACCAAATGATCAGGTCAGATACACCCCCAGTTTAACACCCTTTGTTTTAGCTCCCTGTTGCAATTTGTTGCTGGCACCTTGCCAGAGTCTGTAACACAGCCCCCCCTTTCATTCCAAACCTTTTCAACTGTTAATTTTTCTCACCCTTCCCTGCTCTGAAACCTCCCCTTGACCACCACTGAGGCTTATAACTGCCCTCACTTCTGTTCCTCTCTCTCAGGCTGATTGGAGCCCACCAGGCTGGTACCGCAGATGCCGTCCCCTCCACAAGCAACCCGCCCACCCAGAACAGGACAAGAAGGCGCCTACTGCCCACTCTCCTCCTTGGCTCGCAAGGTAACAGCTGGTCCCTGACCCAGGACAAGGGAAAAGGAATTTTGTAGCTGTCTTCCCTTTTCTAATTGAATACCTGGAACCCATCGCTGTGGAAGCTGAATGGTTCCAGATAGCCCCGGAGCGCTGACATTGGTTTCCTGCCCAATGCTGCAGCCAGTGCTGAAATCATTGGATTAGGGCATAAGACTGTAGAGAAACACTGACCTTACTTTTCTTCTTTTAACAGCTGTATAGTGAAGTCCTGATCTTTTTGCTTCACAGTTCATTCAGTTACACAGTTCTGTGAGCTGTGCAGTGCAGATCTGCAACTTCTTGTTTTTCTTGTCAGCTGCTCAGTCCTCAGGGCTAC
Organism: Neoceratodus forsteri; assembly: GCA_016271365.2. NCBI lineage: Eukaryota > Metazoa > Chordata > Ceratodontiformes > Ceratodontidae > Neoceratodus > Neoceratodus forsteri. Next base: position 187,572,996 of record CM057454.1, on the reverse strand, counting down.
ACAGCCTGACTTGAATCTCAGCCTAACTTGTATCTTTTGCTGAACTGATCAATCCTTCACTGCACTGTTTTCAGCATTTGCCTAACCTGAACTGGGTTCTTAGTGATTTTTTGGCCCACCCTCCATCCCCCACCTCCTTCCTTTATTAAATACATTACCAGAGCTGAGATACCCGCCCACCTCCTACTTGGTTATACTTCACTTTCCCTCTTAAAGGGGAAGCACCTAAGTGCTACAGCAAAGCACTTAAAGGGATAATACCTAGATCCACAATACATTTCTTTACCTCTCTATTAGAATAAACTCCACTATTAGCCCCTCCCTTCAGATGCAATGACTATAGTTATTGTTACAGCACTATTTATGTTGTGTTAAATTCCTGAATTAATCCTTATAAATTGTTGAAACTGAACCGTAGTGCTGCACAAACTGCACTCTGCTCACAGCTCCCTCGTTATCTTGTTTTGGCCACTTCCCTGTTTGTCTCTATCCAGTTCCCCTTATGTTCTCCAAACTAACTGCATACAACATTTCTAATGATGATGCACTCACTCTGCTCATTAACTTGGCAACTTCTTCTCCTATCAGTACTTGGGAGCTGCTGTTGGAGCTACTGCTTACTAACACGTAGTACACAGGGTGAAACTTACGAAGTACCTGCTTCCCCAGTAGCAGGTTATACAGTTCCTCCACTAGAGGGTGTATACTTAAGCAAGCATCCTTTACTTTCTAGTTCCCTACTACAGGCTATTCAGCTGGATACCTGAGGGAGCTTTATTTTAAGCATTGTGCCCCTTCCCTTTGGTGTCAAAGCAACTCTGTTCTGCTACACCCCCTTGTTGTAGTCTACTACCTACCAAAGTCTGCCCTCCCACTACTCCTTGACTCTAAGGATGTTTCCTCTCCACCCAAATCCTTCTCCCTTTTACCTCCACCCCTAACCTTATTTCTTACCCTCTCCCTACTCACCCCTCCTGCTTTTGCCAGCCCAGGGCCCTATAACTCCAAACCCATCCAAACTCCCTGTCTCCGGGCCCCAACTTATATCCGTGCTATTACTTCTGCCCCCCCCAATGTATTCTGGTCTCATTCCCTCATTATTCCACATGCATCCTTACTAACTTTACCAAATTTCTTTGCCGTTCACCACCTCCTGCTTCCTCACCATACCACTCCCTTCTACCTCACTCACTCGGCCTCCAAGCCCCATCACTCCAAATCCACGAAACTACACTTCTTCATCCTAGCTCTACTATCACTCACCTCAGGGGGCATCCACCCCAACCCTGGTCCTGCTTCTTCCTTCACCCCTGCCATCTTCCCCACTACCGCTGCCCATACCCCTACCCCAACAGCCCTCATAAAGAGTTTCAAGATATTACACTTAAACATTCATAACCTACTTCAAAAAAAATAGACCTCCTGCAAGCCATGGTTGCTGCCCTGAAACCAAACATTATAATTATAACAGAAACATGGCTAAAGAGCATGATTCCTGACCACATGTCTCCATCCCCAGTTACTCCATCCAAAGGCTAGACAGAGCAGGCAGGAGTGGTGGAGTAGCCATGTATATCTGCACCTACCTCCAATACTTCCCAGTCTTCTCCTCCTCCAACCCAACAACCCATGATGCCTTAGCCATCAATGTATTCCTCTCTTTCTCACTCCCTATCTTTGTAGCCAGTATCTATTGCCATCCAAATTTCCAGCCCACTGTCTCTCTTGACCTCCTGACTTCCATTACTTCCTTGTCTCAATCTGGCAAGCCCTACATCCTTGTTGACCTCAATTTAAATTGGTTGTCCCTAACAACACCTACCACAAGGAATGCTATCAGTGCCCTCAACCCCACACAACTAATTACAGAACCCACATACCCTAATAACAAGACCCAAAGCCACTCCCTACTTGATTGTGCTCTAACTTCCCACCCCCATAGAATCATCACCTCCATCATCCTTCTGGGTGATCTCAGTGACCACAACTTGGTTTTCCTGGTCGGAAAAGTTCACAGCCCTAAATCCCCACATAAAACCCTACAAATGCAGACTTATAAATCCCTAGAATTGGAACCTCTCCTGCATAGCCTTGCCTTCTCAGACTGGTCCCCTCTAGAAAGCACCACCTTGGTTGATAAAGCCCTAATTGGAAGGCTGGGCCTGTATTTCAATGGACAAGCAGCCAGCTACTCCCACTTCCTGAGCTATATAAGCAGTTCCTCTCAGCCTCCTTCTAAAGCATTTTTTTCTTTGCAGCCGGAGGCTGTGTTGGTCTGTCTTCTGAGCTGGCTGGGGTCTACCCCCTCCTTGCTGTTTCTGTTTGTCTCTGCTGGACTTCAGTGTTTGTTTTCCCACTTCTGGTTTGTATTTTGCCTCCAGCTGTGTGCCTCTTTCTGTCCTTGCTTTCTGTGTTTTTGTGTGTCTTTGTTTTTGTTTTGGGCCTTTGTTCCCTGTTTTCTGTGTTTCTGTTTTAGTTTTGTATTTTGGGGCTTTGTTTCTAAGTTCCTAGCATACTGCTACTCCAGAGCTCATACTACTTGCTTTCAGTTACTCACAGCTCTCAAATTACTTGCAATGCAACTGCAGACATTATCTGTGTGTTTCAACTCAGCCATAGCTGTTCTCCATGTTGCATACTTAATTGTTTTCACCTGATTCAGACTCACTCTGAACCCTAGCTATGCTGCTTAATCATGTGTTCTCAACTCATTCTCTTACCTCATTGCTGAAATTGCATTGCACTGCCTGGTGACAGCTGCTTTTAGAGCATTGTGCCTCCTTTTATTTTATGTTTATTGCAGTTTACAACTCAGTTTACTCAATTCAGATGCTGCTCCAATGTTTGTACACCCTGTTATACTCTGAGGTCAGCTAAAGCTATTGCTCATGCTGTAAATTAGTTTCAATACCTGCATGTGGGTCTTGGTCCTTCCATCCCTTTCTTGTTTTTTCCTATGGCGGGGACTTGGAGATGTTTGGGGAGTCATGGCCCTGTGTGACTAATTATTATGTTCTGCATTCTCTCTCAGCTGCTGAAAAATCCTCAGAGTATTTGTCACATTTATTGGCTTCTCATGCTTGGCTGGCTTGCCTCACTATTTCCAGGGCTGCTCCTCTACTACTACATTTTTCAGACATACGTGCAGGTCCGCCCTTGCTTATGCAGTCATTGCTTCATGCCTACCACCATCCACTCAGCTTCAGCCTCTGGCATGTCTGCTGCACTCACTACTGCATCCGACCTTTGCAAGGTCTCAGCTCTTAAAACTCATTAAGGTCTCAGCACACCAGTGCTCATTCAACTGCTCACCAGTTTTTCAGCTCCTTATCAGCTTCTGGGGCATGTCAGCCATACCATTCTGGTGCAGGGTTCCCTGCAGCCGATGGTCTCACTCTGCATTCTAAGTCAGCATCTTGACCGTGCCTGACTTGGGGCGGGGTCCTTCCCACCTGGTCCATAGCTGGGAATGTCCTCACTCCGGGCTTGGCTTTAGCTGTTCACTACATGACAGCAGCTCCTGGTGTCGAATTTAAGACTAGCTGTGAAGGGCAGTTACTCCAATCTCCTTTGGATCTAGTGGTTCCACTATAATGGTTATCCATTGGCTTTAGTGGTTTCTCTAGTAAGGCACCTTCACCACATTTTCCCTATGACTGCCTCTGGTTCACCTGGTTTGAGTTTAGGGTGAGTAGGCCAGGTGAGCACCTCAGCAGTCATTGCTCTCCTCCTCCTACCTTAGTTGCCCCCGATGTTGCAGTTCACTCTCACAACCTTCCACAGTGTTCCCGCTAGAGGGATTGAGTGAGAGTTTTCCTCCAAATTGGAATGTTTTACACCTTCCTTAATTAGGTTTCCAAATTGCTCTGTCAGAGCCATCACTAAATAAAATATCCCAAGACTGGAGGGAAGGTGACTTAGGTCTTGGATCCCCAGAGATTTCCTCCTCATAGGGTTTTTTTCCTCTCTCCTGTGCCTCAAGTCATAATTGTTAGTTAGCATAGTAGTGTTCCCTAGGTTCTTTAGGTAGGTTCTGCTGTTGGATGGAGGTGGATGGTGTCCCTGCTGTTCTCTCTCTCCTTAGAAGATCCTCTCATTTTCAATGCAACATCGACTCATGCCATGCAAACCTAAGTATCTCACTATGTTATCAAGCTGCCTGATGATTTATTCTACTACTACGTCACAGCTCCTGCTTGCTTATATGCTTTGTACTACATTTCTTCTTTGGGGATCCTTCCTAAGGTACCTTTAGCCATGGGAATCATCCCATGGCACCTCTAAGTGCCTTTAGTATCCCTACAGGTTGGTAATTCCTCTGGAATAGACAGTGTGAATGGCCAAAACCAAACTAACACAGTTGCACAAGCATAACACTATACTGGCTGTGTAGGCCATTGAATTGGAAGGCTGGGCCTGTATTTCAATGGACAAGCAGCCAGCCACTCCCACTTCCTGAGCTATATAAGCAGTTCTTCTCAGCCTCCTTCTGAAGCAATTTTTCTTTGCCCCACCATCCTCCCCTCCTCCTCCAGCGGCAGCATCTCTCTCCTTGGGCTCCTTCCTAAGGTACCTTTAGCCACGGGAATTGTCCCATGGCACCTCTAGGGGTGAAACCCTCTTCAAGGGCTTCTTGCCTTTGATACCCCTATAGGGTGGTAATTTCTCTGGAATAGAGAATGTGAACAGCCAAAACCAAACTAACACAGTTGCACAAGCATAACACTAACACTATACTGGCTGCATAGGCCATTGAATCTATTTTAAAGACATCTTCCTAGCAAATTGGAATGACTTTGCACCCCTAAAACAAACAAGGGTTAGAGGTCATCAACTCCCCTGGATTTCCCCTGAATTACTAGCCTGCCATAGAGCCAGAGATCGGGCCTGGAAACAGCACAAAGTCTCCCAGCTTCCAAATGACCTTCTTATTTACTGAAAACTCCATAATGCCTGCACCTGGGCTACCAGGCTAACCAAAACAGAGGATTTTAAATCTACCTTCGCAACAAACATCAACTCCCTGTCCAAGTTCTGAAGAGTGGTCCATGTCCTCTTTACCCCTCATCCTGGCCACCCACTCCTATATTTAAGATAAACACTACCCTTGTTGCCAATCCAGTTGCATTAGGTACTGAATTCAACTCCTATTATACCACTTGTGCTGATGAGCTACACCAATCCCTCCCAAACTACGCCTCTCCCTCTCCCCTTCCTATTGCCTACGAATGACCCCACCAATTCCCCCTTCTCCTTCACTACTGTCTCCCCAAATGACACCCTAAATGTCCTGTTAGTGATCAACCCTTCAAAAGGCTCCTCCCCGGATGGCCTTGACCCTAAACTACCACCCCCTTTCAGCCCCAGCCATCACCTACCCACTTTCTATTATCCTAAACCTCTTTCTCAACTGCCTCTGTACCTTCCCCATGGAAACATGCAGTGGTCCCTCTTCTCTCCAAAAGTAGAGACCCCACCTCCCCTGGCAACTACCACCCCATCTCTCTTCTCCCTACCCTTGCCAAACTTCAGGAACACCTAGCCCTCTCCCAGCACACCGCTTACCTCAATGACTCCTCCTTCTTCACCAATTATCAATCTGGCTTCAGGAAAAATCACTCCACCACCACCTCCCTTCTTCTGCTCACTGATTCTATCCTCATGAGAATGGACAATGACCAAATCACCTCAGCCATTTTTGTCGATCTGGATAAAGCCTTCAACACAGTCTTCCACTTCCTTCTCCTTGTCACCGTATCAACAGCTGGGCTATCCCCCTTAGCCACAGACTGGTTCAAAGCATACCTCACTGGCAGAACCCAATCAATCAAGATCTCTGGTGCAATTTCTCCACCCCTCTGATAAGAACTGGCATTCCCCAGGTATCAGTGTTAGGCCCCATACTAGTCTCTGTTTTTCTAAATGATCTCCCGTCCACCTGCTCTCCCTTCTCCTCCATTCACATGTATGCTAATGATACAGTCTTGTATGCATTTGGCTCCTGCCCCACTAAGGTTGAATCCAACTTGCAGCTCAACTTTGACAAAGTTCAGCGTTGGTCTGCAAACCACCAACTATCTCTCATCGCCAAAAATACAGTTTCCATGACCTTTGGCACCAGGCAGAGACTTACTAGGTTTTCCTTTCTACCCTCCTTCCACACCCTTGATGGGACTTTACTCGAGGACACATCCTCCTTCAGGTATTTAGTTGTCAGGCTGGACCAACACCTTAACTTCTCTGGTCTTATCGATGCCATTCAGAAATAATTGTGTCCCAAGCTTGGCACCTTATTCAGGAACCATGCCTGCATTCCAACCATGGCTAAGCATGATATTGTCCAGAAGATGATCCTACCTAGCTTCAGCTACTGTGATGTAATGGTCTGCAGTGCTGCCCCTAAGTCCTCCCTAGCCAGACTAGATACACTTTTCAACTCCTTTTGCCATTTTGCCCTTGACACCCCTCTCCGCACTCATCATTCTGATTTCTACCATGCCCTATCCTTTCCTTCCCTTCCCTAACAAATTGACATCTCTCTCTCACTGCTCAAAATTCACTTCCAAGCACTGGCTGGGTGAACTTCCCTTCTATCTCTCCCCTGCCTTTACAACCATCTCCCCTCCTTCCCAATCTCTAAGATCTACCAAGTCATGAACCCTGGTGATCCCATGCCACTCCACTGTTATTGGCCAGTCGGGTTATTCTTATCACCTCCCAAAAATCTGGAATTCACTTACTCCTTCAAATTCCCACTCATCGTCTTGCTACTTCATTAACTCTGCCCTCAAGAACTTCCTTGCCCCTTTCTGTGCCTGCCATGATCCTCCCTAACCCACTAAGCCCATATTACCATATGCCTACTCCCCACCACTCCTATTTCCCTCTGATCATGCTCCTCCTAGTCCCCTAGTCTCCCTCCTCCTAAAGTGTTCCTCCCCCTTCTTTCTCTACCCTTAATCTATCTCCTTCCTCTGAGCTTGATCACTGCCTTGTGCAGGCAAGATCCATAGTGCATGGTGGGCAACAACTTTACCCCTTTCCCCTATTTCTCCTTTACTGCCCCCCCTCAGTCACTGCTAGATCACTACCTTGTGCAGGCAAGGTCACTCAGCACACTGGTGGGGTACTAACCCCCACTATAGTTGACCTCTGCTACCCCCTCCCACAACATCTCTCCCCAACACCCCCCTCTCTTGCATCACTATATATAAATAACTCTCATCACCTATAACCTGTGTCCTACTAGTAGGGCTGTCCACTGCCCTGCCCAGATAGGGATAACTGGACACTGTTGAATTTCAACTCCCCCTTTCCTCCCCCTTGTATACCCCCCACCTAGAATACCTCTCTCATCACCCTGCCACACTCCACCACTCCTCTCCTCTCCTCTCCTCTCCTCTCCTCTCCTCCTACCCTCCCTCCAGTTAACATAGCCTAACACTGCCCTACCCCTACACTCAATTAAGCACTTACAACCTACCCCTGTATCCCTCTTATATGCACTTTAGTCCACCCTGTCATCTCTGTTTGGCTTGAAAATCATGTTCTGTCTGTGTCTCTCTAAAAAATTTCCCTTTCCTTCTTCCATTCTGCCCTCTGCAATTTTTCTTTCCCACCTTCCATTCTTCCTCTCTTTACTCCAATCACTGTAAATCTTGAATATCTATGGTACACTAATGGCTACATTAACATACTAACATACTAACATACTATTTGCCAGCAGATTAGGCCTTATGGTCTATCAAGTCTGCTTGAACCTATATCCTTAGTTGGGTGCCGAGACCCTCCCATCCCTTGTGCTCCAGAAACCCCTATCATCCATCCCCACCCCCCCGGGACAGGCCATCATCTGATACATCCACTTTCTGTGTCTGTCCCACCCTCTCTTAAAGCTCTCCACTGTGGATCTCTGAACCAGCTCACCAGGCAGAGCATTCCAAGGTCCACCACCCTCTCAGTGAAAACCTCCTCCTCTTTCCCCTCACCCTTCCACCTTCCAACTTCAAACCATGCCCTCTGGTGATGCCTCCTGCTTTAGTCTAAAGATCCCTCCATGTTTACCCTATTTATTTCCTTGAGGTACTTGAAGACCTCAATCATGTCCCCCTGTCTCTCCTCTCCTCCAATGAAAACAGGCAGCTCCTCAAGTCTGTCCTTGTAAGTCAAATCCCCTACCCTGTATCATCTTTGTTGCCCTCCTCTGTACCCTCTCCAGGAGCTGTATGTCCCTCTTCAAGTGTGGTCTCCAGTACTGTACACAGTACTCAAGGTGTGGTCTAACCAGTCCATTGTACAGCGCAGAATCACTTTCTTTCTCCTAGAGGTGATCCCCTTGCGATGCATCCCAACATCCTGTTTGCCTTGCTAGCTGCTCTCCTGCACTGCTCAGTGTTATTCATACATGTATCCACCATGACCCCTAGGTCTTTTTCCCCTGTTGAGGCTTCCAGCACCTCCCCTCCCAGGATGTACCTGTGTTTAGGGTTTCCCCGACCAAGATGCAACACCTTGCACTTGGTGATATTGAAATTTAATTTCCATGCAATTACTATTGTGTCACCTTACCATCTAGAGCTGCATACTGTTGCCAAGTTATTATATGTGTCCCAGTGTTACTAGCTGTCACCAACTGTTGCCTAATGCTATTTGTGTCTTCATATCTACTATAGTTGACTGTTGCATTATTAGCCAATGTGATTCACCTGTAATCCCTCCTGCTCTCATTGTATGTAAGTAAGCAAACTGTATTCCAGCATTGTAACATTTCTCTGTATTCTATCCCATTGTTCCCTACCCCCCGGGTCGTGCCGGGAGATGTGCAACTTGTTGCTCAGCATGCCTTCCTGGTGAAACATTTCAGTAAATAAATAAATAAAATGTTCCACTCCTTCCGAGTGTCTGACTGCCTGCATGGCACTATTTAACTCTTCACTGAGCTGTTGCTTAAAATGAGTTGCCCTGTGGGTGTCCATGGCTATAAGAAGGATCTTGCATTTGAACCTAGAGTCCAACATGGTAGCAAACACATGATGGCAGGTATCCATGACTGTGGTGAACCTTGCATCAAGTTCTGCATCAAGATGAATAACAAGATAAGTGACCTCTTGTGGACTGAGTGTATTGTCAGCCAAAAAACATTGTAACAATCTTTTAAGAATATGCACAGCTGGAATAACCTGACTAAGTAAGGCTGTGGAAGTACTTAGATCATGTCTACTCCTCTCAAATGGTGTGAGAACCTTCACCATGCCCTCAAGAACTAACCAATCATGATGTCCTTGGATCCCTATAATGTCTGCCTCCATAGACATTTTGTGTAGTGCCCGCTTTTGCTCCAAGAGTCAGGAAAGCATCAGGTATGAAGAATTCCACCGAGTGCTAATATCTTGTATTACACGATGATGGGGCAGACCAAGGTGTTGCTTAACTTTTCATAATTTATTAGTGGCTTTTACAGAGAGATGAGAATGGCTACAGATGGAACAGGCTGTGGATAATATGTTGTTGGTTCTAGTATAGCTACACAGTGCATGAGTCACCACTAAATTTACTGTGTGTGCAAAGCAACAAATACATACAAACTGACCATCATTGATGGATTTCACCATGTTTGTGCCATTGTTTGTAACAAAAAAGCCAACTTTTAAATTGGTGTTAACACCAGTCCAAGACCTCAACATGTCTTGCAGGAATGTGAGAATAGTATGTGCTCTGTAGTCTTCCTCCATTAGTCCGACATTCAGCAAAGCTGACCTAATGAGACTACCAGATTGTGGGGGGGCCAAGGGTGAGCCACAAGGTGATGTATCGGAAACAGCAGCAACAGGGTGTTGCACATACCAGTGTGCAGTTAAGGTGAGATAGGCATGCAGGGAGTTATCGCAAGTTCAGATATCTGATGTGCAGTGAAAAACACCACCAACAGCCTCTGCAAGCACAGCAGCAACAGCAGATCACATGCCATCATACAGTTGTGGCAATATAGTTAGAGAAAATGTAGTACCAGATAGGATCTGATAACATGGGTGCAAATAGTTGAGAAGCTGTCGAAGCCAGTATCTTCCACAACTGACATAGGCTGGAGATCCAATGCCATCATCACAACAATTAGCTGTGTGATTTGCTGTGCTGTTGGATGTGAGGCATGATACTTTGTTTGTGCATGCAGAGTATCCATTATTGGAACTGCCACGGGAGACATCAATTTGGACTGCTTCAACAACGGTGGTGTGCGAAGTGCTGATGACTCTCTTTGCCTTGTAGTATCACTGGAGTCAGAAGTGACCACCAGAGTAGAGGCTAGACTCTGTGTTGGTGAGGGGGAAGGAGTGCCATGATAACTGGGTTGCTCGAAACCAGATCTGTCGGTACCACCACCAGTGCCAACAGTGCATGCCTGTCTGCCGGAGGGGTTTGGGCTTGGTGAAACCAAGGGTCCAGATCCAGACCCAGATGAGCTTCGATACACTTGAGGGTGCTTAAGTTCAAGTGGTTCTGTAATGATGTTGTGGTTAAGTTAGATAGTGATTTCCCTCAGCTTACAGTGACATTGCAAAAAGAACAGATTGCCTTCCTTGTGTCCTCCTTTAACACAGTGAAATGCAGCCACACAGCACTTTTAATACTGTGGTTACCAATGATTCTGCTAGCACCACATCTCTCAGTTCTGTTTTCAACAGATGTGCCTGTCTTGTCCTAATGTTCTTGCCCTGTGACCACTGCCCCGATGATGTCATGCCAGTGCTGCTATCACTTGACTGTCCTTCAGGCTGTGATGGAGCCTGCTGAAGAAATGTTAGTGTTGCTTTTTTGGTCTTCTTAGAGGGAGGGGGACCCTTACCCTTACTGCTACTTCTATAACCCTTGCTACTAGTGCTTACCTAGAGGCTGTTTTACCAGCCACCTTTTTTTCCTGCCCTCAAGGTACATAACGTACTCTGCTTCATCTTCAGAGTCACTCACACATGCCTCTGATGAAGAAGATGATGTGTCACTGTGCAATTCATCATGTGGAGGGAAATACTCAGAACCAGATAACTGGTCATCCTCTACAACTTTTTCTGGAGTACTGAAAAGCTAAGAAGCAGGAGGCATAACTGTATCAATTGTAGTGCTCATACTGGTAATATGCACCGTGGCAGGGATACCAGACTGTGATGATAGTGTTACAGTGGTGGCAGTAGTGGCAGGGTTCATAGTGTCAGTAGTGGCTGGTGTGGCAGTCATAGCTGCAGGACTGGCTGTAGTAGTCATGCTGCCTGTTGTTGTGGAAGAGGAAGACAGGGTCTCAATAGTGGTGGTGGTGGTGGTGGTGGTAACAACAGATGTGATGGTACTGGTGAGAGATGGGGACACATTGGTGGTTGTGGTGGGAGTCATGATGGTACTGATGAGAGATGGGGACACATTGGTAGTTGTGCTGGGAGTCGAGAATAGTGTCCTTCTGCTTGTGTTTCTTGTATCACTTTGTCCTGTGCCAGCCAAAGTACTACTGTTGCTGGAAGACATAGGCTTGGAAGGGGTAAACAAAAATTTTGGGTGTCGAATATGGGCTTACCATTGCTCACTTTCAGGTTCAGTATCACCAACCTGTTCCTCCATTGAATATTTGCTTGGGCTGCACCAAGTATGTTTTTTTCCACCTCTACCTGTTATTGTCCTTGTCTATGATAACAAGTTCTGAACACTCTCAAGTACTTTATACTTCGTAAATGTACAAAAGTACTGCTTTATTTTTGAACAGAAAAATTATTGCAAGTGGCACCTGCTGCAGTACTGCTTTATTTTAGCACAGGAAAATTATTGCATGCCCTCCATGACTGCTGGCGGCTACTGACTTTCATGAAACCCCAGTCCAAACTCAGATTACACCACAAATATTTTGACACAGACTTCTATGGCAGAACTACTCCAATTCACTTTTTTATTTGTAAATGCACAAAAGTTCTGCTGTATTCAGTACAAAAAATGATTGCAAGCTGCAGTACTGCTTTATTGTCTCACAGAAAAATTTTTGCAGGCAGCACACTTGCAGGGCAGGTGTGGGTGTGCCCACACTGCAAGTGTCACTACCTAGCCCTAAACTGTGGGGGGTGGGAGTGCAGTCAGCCAACTGCCTCCGAGACTGCTGGCGGCTATTGACTTTTGTGAAGCCCCAGCCCAAACTCAGATAACAGCACAAATATTTCTTACAAAGAGATTTCTACAGCAGAACTACTGCAATTCACTTTTTTTAACTTGTAAATGCACAAAAGTTCAGCTCTATTTCAGTACAAAAAAATGGTTGCAAGCAGCAGTACTGCTTTATTTTCACACTGAAAAATTATTGCAAGCAGCACAAAAGCCTCACACCACTATCAGGCAGGCGGGCACTAAGAAAAGAAGAAGAAACATTACTCCTTCACTTACAGAGCATGGCACAGAGGCCCCTGAAATGAAGGTATACTAGTTTCTCTCTGTAGCTCCTAGCAAAAACAAGCATTTGTCAATGCTGAACGTTCTCTTGCAGTTGTTTGCAGTGGTGTGTGGTACTAGTACTGGCTTCAGAGGAGCGAGGAGGCAGCAGTGAGAGTGGCAGGTGCCACATGGTGGAAGCTGTACTGTAAATGCAGCAAGGAGCTGGTAGTCACAGAAGCCAGCCCTGCTGGCCTTAGTGGATTGGGGATAGACAGTGTGCCGGGTGGCATGACCCTCCAATAAATGAAGCTGCACCGCAGCTAATATGGAAGCTGGGGGGCGGCAGAGTAGAGAGAACCGGGGGAGGGAGAGAGAGTGTGGTGGGTGGCAGGAGCCAATAACCCCAAATTTTGAACACAGTCTTCTTATCATCACACCTCATGAACCCCGTAGGTGAAAATTTGTAAATCCATGATAAAACGCCATTCCGCGCCACATGTGCAAAAACACATTTGGGGCAAAATGTAAAAAAATGACTGGTATATTGTTCAAGAGGTGGTGTGATAAAATGGCTATATTGAAAAACTGGAGTGGAAATATTGAAAATGACCAAAGTTACGTGTGTGCATAGAACATTTTCAACGACTGCACGTAACTCTGACATTTTTGGAAGTTTTTTCACCAAATTTTCAAAATGGCCTTTTTTGGACCCCACTTTATGAACACTGCCACTGTCATTTCATTCATTGGTCTCAAAAGGTGATTTTGCACAGCAGCCTTGCCATTCTGTGCCACAGGTGCAAAAACACATTTCAGGCAGGACACGAAAAATGACAGCTATACTGTTCATGAGGTGATATGGAAAAAATGGCAATATTGGAAATTTGGAGTGAAAGTATTAAAAACTGCCGAAGTTATGAGTGTGCATAAAAATTTCCAATAACCACGCGTAACCGGGCATTTTAGGTAGTTTTGAACCAAATTAACTTGCTTTTTTAGACTGCACCTCATGAATATCGAAAGTTGCCAATACCAGTCCCAAAAGGTAATTTTGAACAGCAACAGTGAAATCAATTTTGGAACTGAGTAATGAAATGACAGTGCCAGTGTTCATGAGGAAGGGTCCCAAAAAACCCATACTGAAAATTTGGTGCAAAAATTCCTAAAAATGACCGAGATATCAACATAAGTTCAAAATGCCATTGACAGCCATTATATGGCACTTACCTTCATTCTTCAGTTCGTGGTTCACCTTTAAAGAGTGCAGTCATGTCCAGGTCCACAGAAGATCGCAGCCGTCAACCTCCAGCGGTAAGAATGGAGTAAGGGGGGTGCAGAGAGGTGGGTGCTCAGTGGGAGGGTGGAGATGGAGGAGGGAGATGATGGGGATGATGAGGAACCATTTTCTTTTTTACAGGTTAAAAAAAAGATGTTGGGGGATTGTTCTCTTCTTTTCAGGTTTTTTACTGAAGATGTTGTGACACTGGGAATTGACTCCCCAGTGTCCTAGTGTTTTGAGGGAGGTACACATCAGGAGACACTGGGAGTGGGTTCCCCAGTATCCCACACTGTTGGCTGTGGAGAACATGACTGCAAACACAGGAAGTGGGCTCCCCAGTGTCTCACACTGAAAGGTAAGCCACACCATGGTTAATGTGGAAGCTGAGGGGGGGTCAGAGGAGCGACAACAGACTGGGGAGAAGGAGTGTGGTGGGCGGCAGGAGCCGCCAACAAGTAAAGCCGACAATGGACAGTTTCCTTTTTTACAGGTTAAAATAAAAAAGAAGTCGGGACTGTTTTCTTCTTTTCAGGTTTTTTACTGAAGATGTCGGGACACTGGAAGTGGGCTCCCCAGTGTCCTAGTGTTTTGGGGTGGTACACATCATGGGACTCTGGGAATGGACTCCCGGGTGTCCCACACTGTTGACTGCAGGAAACATGACTGCAAACACAGGGAGTGGGCTCCCCAGTGTCCCACACTGAAGGTTAAGCCACACCATGGCTAATGTGGAAGCCGGGATGTCAGAGGAGTGAGGACGGATCAGAGAGAGAGAGTGTGGTGGGTGGCAGGAGCCATCAAGTAAGGCCAACGAGGGACTGTTTACTTTTTTGCAGGTTAAAAAAATAGACGTTGGGGGACTGTTTTCTTTTTTTCTGTTTTTTTACTGCAGATGTCAGGACACTGGGAGTGGGCTCCCCAGTGTCCTAGTGTTTTGTGGGGGAACATCAGGGTACACTGGCAGTGGGCCTCTCAGTGTCCCACACTGAAGGGTAAGTTGCACCACAGCTAATGTGGAACCCGGGGGGGTCAGAGTAGTGAGGATGGACTGGGGAGAAAGAGTACGGTGGGCAGCTGAAGCCACCAATAAGTAAAGCCGCACCGCGGCTAATGTGGAAGCCAGTGAGAGGGTCAGAGAAGCGAGGATGGACCAGGGAAAGAGTGCAGTGGGTGGCAGGAGCTGCCAACAAGTAAAGCTGCACCACAGGTAATGTGGAAGCCAGGGGAGGTCAGAGGAGCGATGACGGACCAGGGAGAGAAAGAGTGAGGTGGGCAGCAGGAGCCACCAATAACTGTAACTTGGCCATGTGTATTACTGTTAACTCTAATGCACATACTCAGAGTTACATCTACAGAAAGAAATGAAGCGCTCTCTCATTGCCGTGGTTAATTTCTTTCAACTACAGGACAGCAAGAAAAACTACTGTCATGACCAGAGTGCCTGGTGTACACTGCTGTAATTGGCTTGGCAGTGACACACCTCTAAAATGCCATATAGCAGAAAGACGTTCTTTGTGTAAGTACAAATGAATGCAAAAATCACTACTTCAGGGGATTTATCCATGAAATAAAAACCCTCCCAATGTTCCCACTAGTAAAAGTCAATAAGACAAATGGTACAGAACAAAAAAATAAAGGTTTTGTGATGAAAATATTAGTTTTTGCAACTCCTAATCTTTACTGACTCAGAGCTCTCTCCACTCTACACTATGCAGCAATGTTGAAAATCATGTGATCTGGCTTTGGCAAATGCTCAACAATTGGCCAGCAAGTCCTGAGAGATCTTGAAATCCTGCGGGAACGTCGAAAACTGAATATCGCTGAATAGCTGCGCTATTCGGTATTTGGCTCCCGAATACTGAATATTGTATTATTCATAGTATTTGGGATTTAATATTCATTACTCGAACACCCCTAACCACAACGATGAAATGCCCTCTGAAACACTGGGGGAATATCCCCAGACAAAGACTGATGGGGAACCATAGAAGATTCCTCCAGGGGCAGAACTGGAGCAAATCACACAGACAGGCAGCCTCACATTACCTTCTCCCCTGTAACCACACCTAAAGCACCACTCATTTGTGTGCTGTCTCCCTCCTGCATTCTGCAACAATGCCAGGAGTGAAGCAGGAACAGTGGTCAATGGCTCCTCTGGGGAGAAACATCTTCTGCCTTGAACCCTCTGCATTTCATCCTATGAAGTGGGTTCATACCATCGCCTTCCAAACTTCTTCTTTAATCTTCCTGGGCAGAGGAGCAACAAAATGCTCTTACTTGCTCTGTTCTTCATTTTCTTTCCAAACAGGCCTCTAATTTTTTTTCTGCCTACCAACTACCTGCCACTCTCTAGGAAACACTGCAGCAAAATGGCGCCAAGCCCACTAGACTGTCTGTCTCTCCATGAGCCACCAGCCAATCAGTGAGCTGGCCAGCAACACGTGACCTGCAAGTCATGCACAGACACCACATCAGAGAGAAACTGAGAACTAACCATCACTTTAGGCCTATCCCCATGCCTTCATCCAATTTTTACTGTGCCACACGGCCTTGCAAAAGGCGGAAGGCCCTACCAGCACCGCCACTCCAGGATTTTAGGGTACATTTATCCTCTGGGGTGCGAGAAAATCCCAGACAAGCCCCCATGTGTAGCCCCCTTCCCAATATGTCTAGGGGTCTGATGTTCCAGGGATGGGGGGGGTCCAAACACAGAAATCTCCACCAGCTCTTGCCATACACATTAGAGATGGATTAAATCTTTCCTACCTTGAGATGTCTTCTTAAACCACCTTACCAATCCCCACAGATGGATTCCAATAACCCCAGAGGCCATCCTGTGGAGGACATCAAATTAATCTCCAGCAGTGCATCTTCTTCTACCACACTGGTCCCAGGAGCGAGAGGGTGCACGATAAAATGGAATGATTTCAAACCCCTTCAGGAGAAACCCATGGAAACTTCTAAAAAAAGCTAAGGAATATAATTTCATTAACATCCTTATGCTTAAATTAAACACTGGACTTCAATTTTTCTGCTAAAGCAAATCAGGTTTTAGTCACCTGAGCCCCTAATGATCCACAGGGCTCAGGGGTCCTAATTGCTTAAGGAAAACAAAAACTGTACAGCTCCATGGGGCCAAACCTTTTACAAGCATTTCTGGAGAGACCTTGTTTTGAACATTACTTAAGGGAGAGGAAAGATTTTCTTACTAGCACAAATTTACAGCAACAACACTTTACACGGGACCAAAGACTTTTCTCTGATAACCAGGAACATGAAGCTCCACATATCTCGCTGGCACTGGTGAGTACCTAAACCTTGAGCTTCACTTGCTAGATACAGGGCTCTGATCAAGCTATTCCCCAAGTGTTCCTCTCATTCTCTTCTCTCTAGCACTTCCAGTGAGGAGCAATGAGCTCATCTAAGGTACCCCTTTAACTAATCCATCCAAACGGGTTGTTAAACCTGCAGTCTGCTATTCCCTCAGCTGCTTCTCTCCATACCGCTGACTCAGCATCCCCAGACTTCTCAGTCTCTCTGCTGTCTCAATGTCAGCATTCGATTCCACTTTTGCTGGAGCTACTACTTCCCAAAACTGTCACAGTGGCACCATTTCTTTAATTTCTTAAATGCATTGCTCGAGCTGTACAACAAAGTGAGGAAATGGCCTAGAGGCATTAGCGACCGGGTCTTGATACCTGTGTCCCAAGGACCCGACCGGGGGTCTCTTACCCTCAGCCCCAGGCCTGCCCCTACAGAAAAGACCCATATTAGGTGAAGGCCACTCCCACACCACCTTCCTAAACCCCAGACTGTCCTGCCATGTGGGCAAAAGAAATTGGGACTGCTGCCACCAGTACCTGACCCCCCTACAGAGGCCCTGCCACAGCCTACTGCAGCCCCAATGACCCAGGAGACACACCAACAGACCAGGATCAAAACTGCCTCTGGGGTCCTAATCTACCTCACCCTCCATGCTCCTTGGCTGCTCTCACCAACCAGCCCTTCCCCAGGGTCCATGACCCAAGTGACTGCAAGCTGCCTTCCAGAGCCTTCCCTGGGATGCCCGCCCAGGGACCTGGTGCATAGCTGCTGAGGTTGCTGACCACCGCCTAAAAGGGAAGCCCCTCCCCGACTGCCCTACTGCTGTTGCCCGATTGGTCTCTCTCTCTCTCCTCATTCCCTCTCTGCTCCATCTATATATACTGTCCCGATCTCTGCTGCCCCCAAGTGGTGGCTAGCAGAAATTATACACTCCCAGGGCCCTTAAAAACCTAAGCCCTGGGGAAGAGGAAGGCGGCCCTAAGGTGAGCAATAAGCCCCCTCGAAATGAGAGGGGGGTTTACACTTGCACAAAAGCCGTCTGCACCATCAAATTGCTCTATTTTAAGGCCAGTCTCCAGAGCAATCTTAACTCCCCAGCTAAATTCTGGAAGGTATGCCACTCCCTTATTGATCTCCTAGCTCAGACTGCTACACTATCTTCATGGTTAATTGTTCACCTGTCTCTGACTCTCCCTCTGTTGTTGCTCACTTCAATGACTTTTTCACTGCTTGTACTCTCCTTTCTTTCCCCCAATTCTTCTCCTCCTCCTCCTCCTCCTCCAACCTACTCTTCACTCTACCTCTCCCAGGAGTTTTATTACCTCCTCCTTCATGACCCAGGAAACCCTACTTGCCTTTTCCTCAATCAGTCTGTCCAAATCTAGCCCTGATGGTGTGGACCCTAAACGTCTTCATCTCTCAGCTCTGCATATCACCTCACCCCTCATTCACCTCCTTAACCTCTCCTTCACTGTCTGTACTGTCCCTCAGTCATGGAAGATTGCAAAAGTTCTCCTCCTCCACAAAGGGGGTGATCTCTCCACCCCTGGCAACTTCTGACCTCTCTTGTAAAGCTGCAAGAGAAACTTGTCCACTACAGGCCTGCTGATTTCCTCTACTCTTACAACTTTCTCTCCCACTTCCAGTCTGGTTTATAGAAGCACCGTTCTACTGTTTCCTCCCTGTTATGTGTCACTGACTCCATCCTCACTGGGATAGATCAGGGGCACATCACGGTGGCCATTTTCATTGATCTGGCCAAAGCCTTTGATTCGGTGGCTGATCCACTCCTCCTCCTCCTGGATAAGCTGAGCTCTGCCGGCCTCTCAGCCTCGACTGTTGACTATTTCTGATCCTACCTCTTGGGTCATCAGTAGTTGGTACAGATAGGAGGCATCCTGTGCCTCTCCTACTAATCCAGGCTGGGGTCCCACAGGCTCCATCATAGGTCCAGTCCTCTTCTCCATTTTCCTCAATGATCTCACACTCTGCCTGTGCCTACTTGCATGTTCACATGTATGTACTGTAGATGGCACAGTTCTGTACACTTCAGGCCTCTCAAGTGTGGCAGTGGAAGCCTTGCTTCAGTAGGATTTCCACAATGTCCTGCACTGGTTCCAGTTCATCCAACTCCGCGTAAGCACTAAAACACTAAGAAAAAAATGATGTCCGTCACCTTTGGCACCAGACAGAAACCGTCCAGGCTCCCCCCACCTTCTCCATTTGGTTCCCTCCTTCCAGTATCTTGGTGTATGACTTAATAGTAGACTTGACATCTCTGTCCACATTGATGCCATCCACTCCAGGCTCTGCTCCAAGCTTGGAGCCTTGTACTGCAACAAAGCCTGCCTGTCCCCACAGGTCTGCTGGGAATTGATTACCAAAATGGTGCTCCCAATCTTCAGCTACACAGATGTGGTCTGTAGTACTGCCCCTCCTCTTTCCTTGCCATACTGTACACCATCTGTAATACCTTCTGTTGCTTTGCTACCAACTCCTGTCCAGGTACTGAGCACTGTTTCCGCTATGCCTCCCTAGCAATCCTCCCCTTACCATCATGTCTCCAGTACCACTGAGTCTTCTTCATCTCCAGACACTGGTCTGGGTCTCTACCATCTTACCTAGCCACATTCCTCTCATCTATTCTCTCTGCCTCATACACCCTCCACTCCAGGGATCCTTGCATCTTCTCCCTCTTCCACCCTCACTCCTCTGCTAGGTAGTCAGCCTTCTCCTATTGCCTTCCTCCCTCTGTAACCTGCTCCCTTCCTCTCTCTGTCTCTCACTCTTTCCCCAGTTTTCCTAAACACCAGCTAAAGTTCCTTCCTTCCCCCTTCTGCTCCTATCATCTTCCAATCTGACTTGCCCCGGTGACCTTTTCACCCCCACCATGGGTCCCCCCTTGGGTCTGTTCATGTCACTACAACTGCTGCACTTATTTGTACCTACCTGCTTTTGTCATTTTAAATGGGTATTGGTGCTGCTCACAGAAACAACTTCTGTTTGTCGTTTATTGTTATTTGCACTTGCATCTTGATAAATTTTTCACTGTTTGCACTTTATGTTTTATCTTTGGAATGCTTCTCTGCTACTGTTTATGATTTATTGTATCCCCTTTCTCTTTTTTCCTTATTACACATAGAAATAAGCCCCGGCTCAGTCTGCCTTTCCTGGTTGCCAATTTTCAAATAAATCAATACATAAATACATACTAACTAATTAACTATCTAACTAACTAACCATCGGTGCCTCTGATCTGTCACTTCAGGAGGCATGTTCCTTACTGTACCACTCAGGGTCCCTCTGCAGAATGCTGCATGCTGGAAATAATACAGCACCTCAGATCTCCCCCCACCTGCACACCTGCCTCCCTCCAGATGCAAGTCCACCAAGTATCATAGTCCCCCATTCCCAACATTCAAGAAGAGGCTATGGCAGAGTATTTCATATGTCTGAGGGCCCAAAAGTCCATCACTGAAATGTAATAACTCAGAGGTACTAATGGCTGGCACCTCACATTAGGAGTCATGCTCTTTATTTTACCCCTCAGAGTCTCCATTTGTCTTCCTATTCTATGAAGTGGACTGTTGGTGCAGACCATCCAATGACTGTGTCAAACAGCCCTAGCACATCCATTTCTCTGCTGTATGAATAAGGTACCATTGTGCAGTACATTCAGAGTATCTGAAGAGCCAGGCTAACTGGATTTCCTCACTATTACAAGGCTACATATATGGTCTTATGGCGGTGATGGATCTATCGGGTGTGATGAGAGCTTGCGATTTGGGGCCGGGGTATTTGGGGGCAGCCTAAAATAGGGCCATTACTGGCGCTCTCGACTCCATCGCACCAGCCCATGTTTGTCCCCTCACCTCAGGCCTGAGATCCCCATGGCTTGATGGGACTCTTAGGGAATTGAAGGCGAGGGGCTAAAGGTTGGACCACTGCTGGCAGAGATCCTGGTCTGTTGAGGACAAGCGTGTTTTGATGTCTCACTATACAGACTATCAAACAGCAATCTCCCATAAGAAGGCAGAGTTCTTGTCCAGGGAGATTGCGGCAGCAATTAACAGACCAGCTCAGTTCTTCCAGACTGTCAACAGGCTGTGTAAGTCAGCCTATCTTCAGCTGGTAAGAGCTTTTTCATAGTCTAAATGTGATGAGTTTTGCTCTGATCTTTGCTAATAAGATCTCTTCTATTAGATCTGGGATCATGTCAGCATCCTCCAATGGGTCTTGCGGTGATGAGTCTATGATTGTCACAGCATTCCATTGATCTGGTTTGATTTTGACCTGGTGGCAGTCAAGGAAGTCATCAGGGTCATCTGTGAACTGAGACCCACCTGCTGTAGTTTGGACCCAGGCCCAATGTGGCTCCTTGTAGGGTGCGTCGAGTCCATCAGTCTGGTCTTCACCAGGATAGTTCTGTGTTCATTAGCGAGGGATGCCTTTCTCAAGCCTCTTAAGGAGGTGGTGGTGAGCACCCTCCTGAAGAAATCTTCTCTGGACCCGGACTGCTTGGTGAACTACAGATCTGTCTCTAACCCACCCTTTTTAGGGAAGGTTATCAAGAAAGTAGTGGCTCTACAGCTGGAGACCCATCTGTTAGGTCATGACATCTATGACCCTCTCCAGTCGGGCTTCAGGAAGAAGCACTGTACTGAGACTGCCCTGGTTCAGGTCCTTAATGATCTCCTGGTGGTGAGAGATAGAGGACAGCAGTCTATCCTCTTTCTCCTTCATCTCTCGGCCACTTTTGACACTGTGGACCATGGGGTGCTTCTGGATTGCCTGTGGGTTCGTTGTGGACTATCTAATGTGGTCCTCGACTGGTTCCATTCTTTCTTCACTGGCAGGATGCAGAGGGTGGTCTTGGGGTCTTTTTTTCCTGACCACTGCCACTGTCATGTGGGGTCCCGCAGGGTTCCATTTTGTCCTCCATGTTGTTCACGGTGTGTATGTTACCACTAAGGGACATTATAAGATGGTACAGGCTGGATTTTCATTGCTATGCTAATGATACCCAGCTGTACCTGTCTTTTGCACCTGAACAACAGGATGCAGTCTCAATTTTCAATCGGTGCCTTGCTGAGGTCCAGGACTGGATGAGTGCAGGACTTTGTTGAAAATGGGACTTTGTCCCAACAAATGTTTTTCCTGTGAAAAAATAATTTTTTATCAATCAATCAATCAAATCCAGATAAGACAGAAATTCTGGTGATTGAGCCTGGTTGCTCAAGGGTTGGTGTGCAGGCTGGTCGAGTCTCTGGGCTCAGGCTTGGAGAATATCAGCTTCGCACCTCATCTAGGGTGAAAAATCTTGGTGTTGTTCTGGAAAGTGGCTTGACACTTGAATCTCAGATGTCGGCTGTGGTCCAGAGTGGATTTTACCACTCAAGAAACATCACAGGATTAAACCCTTGATTCCATAGGGTGATCTGCCATCACTAGTTCATGCCTTTGTGACATCATGACTTAATTACTGCAGTGCTCTTTACCTAGGGCTATCGAGAACTGATCTTCACCACCTGCAGCTGGTGCAGAATGCATTGGCCAGGCTGTTGACTAACCTTCCAAGATTTTGTTACATTATGCCTGTGCTGTGCTCTCTGCACTGGCTTTCTGTTAGGTGGTGGATCACCTTCAAGGTCAGTTTGTTGACATATAAAGCCCTACATGGTCTGGGGCTTGATTACCTGCAAGACCTCCTACGGCTCTACCACCCTTCTTGCTTTCTCCAGTCATCCAAGGAGGGCCTCCTAATTATTCCCAGGGTTTGTTTACAATCATCCAGCTCTCGGGCTTTATCAGTTGCTGTGCCTACCCTGTGGAATTCACTGCCTCGGTCACTTAGAGAGGCCCCCTCAGTGGATGCCTTCAAGAGGGATCTGATGACCTTTTTATTTAGTAAAGCCTTCCCCTCCTTTTAACTTATTAGAATTAGCTTTTATATCGTCTATGTATACTGTGCTGTAATTTAGTTTTTTGCTTATTTCATTAGGGTATTTTGTAAAGCGCCTAGAGTCACAATGAGATAGTGTGCTCTAACAAATAAATAAACTAAAATAAACTAACATGAGGTATAAACGTTATCAGCAGTCTTACTGTTCACAGAGGTGCTGCTCCACATGGTACACTGCTATACTTGCCCACAGTAGTCTGGGTGTCCCTCACAGTTACCTAGATG
This sequence comes from Neoceratodus forsteri, assembly GCA_016271365.2. Lineage (NCBI taxonomy): Eukaryota > Metazoa > Chordata > Ceratodontiformes > Ceratodontidae > Neoceratodus > Neoceratodus forsteri. Next base: position 187,549,807 of record CM057454.1, on the reverse strand, counting down.
GACCGGTCCCACAAAGCAGGGTGTCTCACATTGTACTTAGGGATCATGAGACTGTCACAGTTCCACTTAGAGGGGCAGTTTTGCACCTGTGCAGTGCAGCCCCCCCCAGGCCCCTAACTCCCGACCAATCCCCCCCAAAATAATTTAATCCACAGTGCGTCACTAGTGTACTGTGCATGTCTCAGGAGTGCATGTGATTTTGTTATAAAAGAACAACAGAATCAAAAGGTCAGGGACCCTACATGCAAAATCAGAACTGCAGAACTTGTAGTCATTGCACTTCAAGGGTGTTGCTTTACTTTCTGTATATCGTTACCACCCCCTACTTGAAGTTACAAGGACCAGAAGGTGTGTCAAGACACACACAGCAGCAACACAACAGTATTGCCAGCAGTAGTGGTCCTGTATGTATACGGCTGCAGTCCTGCACCTCCTCCCCCATATAAAAAATAAGCATGCACCCCTGCCCAGTAAATGTCTGTTTTACCTTTTATTTATAACCATTCCATGTATTTAACTGAGCCTAGGTTGGCATGCAGAAAACACCAGTGCTGGTTTCCTCTCTGGAGTAAGGTGGGGTGGTGCATTTCCCCCAAAAAGTGATTATCTCTTGTTTAGAAGAGCAAGCATGAATAGAGTTGACTGCACAGAGATAGTGCTGCAACTTTACTTTTACTGTGGTCTCTAAATTTGAGAGGAAAGTTGTTTAAAATTACTGAAATACCTGCTATATATGGTTTAAAGATCGTACTCCATCTACCAGAGAAAAAATAAACAGGTGGCATGAGCAGAGCCCATCTACATAGCATTCTGTCAAATGATTGCAATCCATCCATTCATTCTTTCACCTAAACATTTGAATGGATGCAGGAGTTCACACGCTGCTGCTGAATAGCCTTTATTCATATTTATTTTTCAGTTGTGGTAATACTGTTAAAAGAATTGTCAAAAGACAGGCTTCTTAGAGGAGTCCACATTGCTTTTCATAGTTGGGTCACAGGTTCATATTTTAAAGATCATGTGCAATGTTTTTAAAATGCTTTTAGTCACAGCTGGATTAAGCTTTTGTGGGCCTGGCTCCAAAAAAGTTTATGGGGCCTGCCCCACCCCAGCCACACCCCCATTTTCATGCTTTCTATTTATTTTTTCTCAAATTCCTCTTTATTCATATAAGATAGAAATAGGCCATTTAACTATTTTTTTGAATCAGCAAAATTTAACAACGTAATATTTGACAATATAGTGATATGACAACATATGTGGCTGGCAGTATAGCCTAAGAGGTTAGTGATGAGCTTGGTACATCCATCAGACCTGGGTTTGATTTCCACAACCTTCACTTGCATACTGTGTGACTCTAAGCAAGTTACTTAACCATCCCAGGTTGCCCCTGAAACAGACCCTTGTGCCTAGTGGCCTTACCTGGTTACCAAAGAATAAAATATCAATTACAGAGGCCTACATTTTTGGCGTGCCTTTGCTACTACAAGTTTTTATTAAACTAGTGAAGTCTAAGAAAGTTATGTTTTTCTGGAATTGTAGCATGTAAAGCACTTTTTATCCTTTATATTTTCCCCAAATTCCCCTTTACTCAGATTCAGATAAGATGGAAATAGCCCAGCTAACCATGTTTTCAGTCTGCAAAATTTAACAATGTAATATTTGACAATGTATTACAATATGATGATATAAAACATATATGGCTGGCATATAGCCTAGTGGTTAGAGTAAGGAGCTGTGAACGAGCTTGGTATATCCGGCAAACCTGGGTTTGAGTCCTACAACCTCCACTTGCTTACTGTGTGACTCTGAGCAAGTCACTTAACCACCCTAGTGTTCCAAGCTTGTTGGGTTGCAGGTCAGGAGATCATAAAGGGCATGAGCATGCCATTAATTAAAACTTATGAGCTCAGCACATGGTATAAGTACTGAGACAGTCAGCATTAGTAGTTAAACTGCATGAGTCCAGTATGCATATGTATGCATATAAATACTGAACATTAAGCTTTAGACAAATACATTAATTAGATATCTCTATATATTAGTTAGATCTTATGAGTCCAGTGTGTATAGTTTTATGAACACACTGGAATAAGTTAGATTCTCTTTTATGAACTCAATGTGTAAGCACATTCAGATAGAGTAGCATTTTATATGTTAATGTTAAATTAGCCACAAAAGGCTCAGACACTCACACATACACAACACTAGTTCATAGGCACATTTTAACTACTGAGGGGTCATTAAAAGGGGTTAAGACTTAAGAGTAAAAACAAGGCCTTTTTGATCTTCGTGGTGGAAAAGCAGGAAAAGACTGTTACTCAGGGAACAATGGTATAGAAACCCAGATGTATGTTTACCTCATACTCAGGAAATAATAGTATGGGACCTGAGGCTGGTCACATGATATTCTTAAATATTTAGCTGACAAGACAGTCTTCTGTCATTATGGTTACTTCCTTAAATTTGACTAACAAAGCTATATTGTTTGGGCAGGCTGGGGCTACCTTGCCTACCAAGCAAGGAAGTTACCATGTAAGCCATTTATGAGGTCATGTATTTTTTTTAACTTATGCAGGGACAGTCTGTTTGTCCAAAACCATATAATATATATATATATATATATATATATATATATGGCTAAGTTGTTGTCAAAGTTGTCACACAGCTGGGTACAGTGATACCTTGATGTTCCCCCTGCGCTGATCCTACCACCAATGTAAATATAATTCATATACTGTGTGGTAGTAGCTGAGGTGGCAAAATATCTCAAGGTACAGGTACACAATGTGTTGTTATTTTGTATTTCAGTGTTTAACTATATAGTGGCTTAGGGAAAATCTAGGAATGCTATATAGCTATCTGTGTTTGCTTTGTACAACCCTGTGAAATAAATTTGGATTTTGTCATAATTTTATAACTGCCTATAAGAACTTTTATTGCTAATTTTATAATCGTAAGTAACCCCTCAGATATAAATTAAAATAAATCACAAATCCAATACAGGTCAACTCTGAAAACAGGCTCTTGAGCCTAGTGGGCCTTACCAAGTTACCAAAGAATAAAATAAAATATCAGTTATAGAGGCCTACATTTTCGGTGTGCCTTTGCTGCAGCAAAAGTTTCTATTAAGCTCGTGAAGCCTAAAAGTTTAACATCTCAAACTCAATGCATGGCAGAGCAAGAAAGTTACGTTTTTCTTGAATTATTGCAGCACATCAAGCAATTTTTATCCTTTTTATTTTCCCCAAATTCCCCCTTACTCAGATTCAGATAAGATGGAAATAGCCCATGTAACCATTTTTTGAATCAGCAAAATATATCAACATAATATTTGACAATATATGACAATATGATCAATGACAATATATTTGTCCTGTCAATTACAAACATCCAATGCATTTTTGGTGTGCCTTTGTTGTAGCAAAAATTTCTATTAAACTCCTTTTTAAATGTGAAAAAAGATCTTTCACCACTGTAGTTAGACACAGATGGTGTCAGGTAAATGCGTAGTGCAATAAAAACATTTGGAAATGCCATTTGCAAATTATGCATGTTCATTATGGTCAGCATTTGCAGTGGTGAAGGCAGAGCTTGTGATGATGATGATGACACCTTGGAGGTAAGTTCCTTAAGAAGTGAGCACCACTGTAGAAATTCATCAAAAATGTCTTCATTGAGGTCATCTGAATATAATTCAATTACATTTTTATAGACTCTTTAACAGCAACACTGTCAAGGTTATCATCTGTTTAAAAAACAGAAACGGTTGTTTATTACTAAATAGGCATGGATTCTTCTGTCGAGATCGCTGACAAGTGAGTCAGCTATGATGCAGAATGACTCAACTTTGAACTTCTCTTCACCAGTCAACATAACAGCTGGTTCTTCACTATCATCAGCCATATGCTATGGATGGCACTGTCGCTTGACCTGGAAGTTAGCTGTGGGACTTAAAGACAACGCAGAATTACAATATTGCTCAAAATTGTTCCTTTGCAATGTCACAAACTCAGACAGTGACTTCAATAGTGCCACTGCTGTGCATATGTCTATTGTTTTGGACTGCAGAAGTTTACTCATGTCATATATTCTTGTAAGAATTTTACTCCAAAATACTGTCATAAATTCAGTCTCCAACTGATTCATGCTTTCAGCTAATGAGTTTGCCTCTGCTCACGTGTCAGGCTTCTGCATAGTGTCTGTACCAATAGCCTGAAGGACAGATTGGTAGGTTTCAAAGTTGAGCAATAAACTGCGAAGTGCATCTGCACTAGCTTACCACCTTGTGTCGCTGAGGCATTTTGGCAGAAGTTTTCTATTATTGTCATCTGATGGCTTCTCATTCAGAGTATCTTGCAAAAGGCCCCAGCGATAAGTTGAGCCTGAGAAAAACACACAAAGTATTTGGACAAATCCCAAAAATGTAACTGCATCAGCACACAACTCTGTGGCAGCAGAGCCGGACAGGTTACGTGAGTGGCCCATGCATGGGTTATGCACTGCTTACTCACTGATTGCAATTACCTGAGCTTGTACACTGGAATAAGTGCCAGATATGTTACTGGCATTATTGTATGTTTGGCCTCTGCAGTAATTTAGATTGATATTTAGTTTGTTACTGAGGGTTTTAGTGATAAAATTAAATCGATGAAGACCCACATGTGATGTAATTGGAATGAACTTTAAGAAGTGTTCCAAATAGCTGGCCCGGTGGCACTGAGGGTTGAGGTACTGGACACCATTCTTTGAGGCACACTGGTGGTCTGGGTTTGGGAATGAGCCTGGGCCATTGGGGGTTGGCAGGGGAGGGAGAGGATAGAGCATCTGAAGGATGGTTCTCCTTTCCCGGGAGGGCTGTGGGTAGGCGTTGCTCCATGATGACCCCTGGTGGAGACCAAGGGCATCACACAGGAGCATGCTGTTTGTGGGAGTGGAGCACGGCAGACATCAGCATGTTTGGTGTGCAAGATGTCATTGCACACCTGTGTTCCACAGGGGCAACTGCAACAAGAGAAAACACCTGGCACCTTGGGGAGGCAACAGAGGCTAGATGACTAGGTTGAATGGAGCACTCCTGAGAGATGCCCTGAGGATGCTGGTGAGAAAAAGAGTTAAAAAAAGCATGTTCCACATGTGTATTATTCAGCATGTAGCACAAGGTGAATGTGAGTTGATCAATATGGCTAATATCTGGTGTGGAATCGATGCTGAAGGAAAAGTACTTAGCCAATTTTAGCTCAACAATATTTTGCTTTACTTTGCTGGCCATGAGCTTGATAAAGTATTCACAGGTAGTGGATGACAGATATGACGTTGTGCCATGACCAGCATTGCCATACTTTTTGATGTGGTGGGCAAGGAAAGGGTCTTACTCTGCTAGGAACTATAAGCACCCAAAGAAGTTTCCATTTCTTACACTGCCAAAGGCTGTGTTAGTCCCTCTGAGTGCCAGACCATGTGTAGATAGAAATTTTATAGCTGATACAACACGCTTCAACACTTCTGTCCAGTAATTTTGTTCTTTGATATGTTCATCTACTATGTGTTTATCAAGAGTTTGAGTCCTTGATAAATGTGTCGCATACATGGTGAGAGCATGTCAGTACTCAGTAGATCATTCATGATCAGTAAGTCTACCAATGTGATCCCACAAATCAAATCCCGTACTGGTTAGTGCAGCTGTGCTGTTCGGGAAAAACAGTTTACACACAAAGCAAAAGACACTGCCAGTTGACGGTGAATAAATCAGCCAGGGCCTTTCAACTGTTTCACCATTCAGAGACATCATACAGAATGCTGTATCACAGAGTTTCCTAAAAGAAATAACATAGAAGCGCTAATGAATAAAATGACTAAGCATGTTTTTTTTGTGTGTGATTTTATGTGATTTCAGCCTTGATTAGGCAGAGAATTCATCATGTAGAAAAGGATTAAGGAACGTTAGTTATCTTATTCTATCTTTATGTCATCTCGTTGAGTGTGCGTATATTCCCTCATGATTTTGGCACAAATCAGGGCCCAGATCTAGTCAGTACCTTATAAGATCAGCATCTATAGTCCATGAGGTAGCATCACATGAGAGTAAACTTGCACTTATTGGAAGATCAAGGTTCTGCAGAGACACAGTCTGCGGTGCTGCCTGTGACTCTTCGTCATCTGATGATGCAGCATTAGAGCTGCCAACAACATGGTGGTCGTAAGATGATGTGCCAGGGGCCAGGCCAGGCCCATTGTCAGACTCAGAGGTAGACAGGTTCTGCACAGACTGTGGTAGTGGTGGGGGTGACTGTCATGAGCCCAGCCTCGTGGTCATGGCAGGACCTCCTGTTTGCAGGGATGTCCCATTTTTAATGAACTCATGAGCAGTTGTAGGGCTCAGGGAGCATCACCAACCTTCCTTTTCCAAGTGGGAGGGTGGAAACTATAGTCTCGAGTCCCCCTGACTCTGGTACTATGTTCTCTGTTTAGAATTCCACCACGACCACTTGCAGCCCCTTGCCTATTTGGTTTTTAGGATAGCAGAGTGGTCACTATCTTCATTAACAAGGCATGCAGTCCTTACAAAACCCTTTTGTTTAAAATATTAGATCACATAACCAGACCCCGGGCAGAATTTATAAGAAATTATAGTAAGTTTACCTAAATAAAAACAGCACAGTAAATTCTACAATTTGGAAGATTTTAAAATCCAGACAAATATAAAATAACTATTGGATGGTTATGCAAAGAACACTATACATTGTTATTTCTAAAGCTATACCTTGTTCTGAGGTTTAGAGTTCAGAAAATATCAAGTGTCCTTTTTGAGAGGAATCTCTCTCTTGTTGATTAAAATTCATTAAGCAACAAATTTGTAGCAAGCCTGTGATCAAGATCAGTTCTCTGAAGATCCTTTTAGAGACTCCAGGTGTTTTCTTGGCGAAAAATCTTTGTTTCCAAAATTCTGACTTAAAATCAGAATTTCTGTGCCAGTATGCGAAACGTCCAATTTCCAAAACTCAGGTCTGGTTCAGAGGTTTCCCCAGGCCTACATATACTTTAAAAGTATATACCAGCTTGATAGGTTCTTCTTAGCTCTGAGATTCTCCGGGTTCCAGGCTTCAAACTCCAAGCTAAATGTGCACTGATTTTCAAAATTGTCTCTAAGTTAAAGTCTGAGTGATGTCATTTTTCAGGCCACATCTTTCCCCTTTGGAATGGGTGCAACAATTTACCTTTTCCTTCAGGGGTCACTGTGGTTTCACGTTTAACCCCTGTAACATCTGTTTTATGCATAACCTACTGGTTTTAGTTCATGACGTTTAGGCTGCCCTCCCCCGGCCTTTTCCTGTTATTGGACGGCTAAGGTTCCAGTTTGATCCAAGGGATACGACTCTTGGGATACATAAACCTGTCTGGTCCCTATCTGGATGAATGCCAGGCCCAAGCTGGTTTTAGCAATAATTCTTTTTATGTGCTCAATGTTTCCTTGGCCTTTTAAAGGGACAGTGTCTTAACTTTGGAGTGTCTCACAACCCAGAAAATAGGAACGTTAAATTAACTGGTAATAGGCCTATCTTGTAACATCCCTCCCTCCTAAAACAGAACCTGGGGGAATGCACCTCTGTTGACAGCAACATTCTTCCCAGTTCTGTTATTTATCCAGTATGTGAGATAGTCTATCTGCATTACCATTCTTTGACCCAGGCCTATGGGCAACTTCCATGTCATAAGCCTGCAAGGCGATACTCCACCTCAGGAATTTTCCATTTGTTTTCCTCATCTGGCCCAACCATACTAACTGGTTGTTGTCCATTTGGACCTTAAAATCCTAATGTATATAGAATTTAGATATGTAAATATGGTGAACATAACTAGTTCTACGGTTTTGTATCCTCTGTACAAAGTATGTTGAATCTGATACTGTAATGTACTAACTCCCTGTATAAATGCACTGCTATACTGCACCATGTATGACCCCTGGTCGACTCTGAAAAAGGAACTGTAATTGTCTCAGTGGTCCTACCTGGTCACCAAAACTCAGATAAATAAACTAAATAAATAAAATGCCTCCCATACACATATGGTTCCAGTTTTTTCAATGCCGAAACTAAGGCGAGGCATTCTTTTTCTACTGTCAAATAAGCTTGTTCACGTGGAAGCAGTGTCTTACTTATGTATAAAATGGGGTGCTCTCTCCCTCGATTGGATACTTGGCTGTGGACTGCCCCTATTCCCACATCTGAAGCCTCTGTTTGCAACACAAATGGCCCATTGTAGTCTGAGCTGGCCAGCACTGGTACTCTACACAGCAAGGTTTTTAGCTGTGTGAAGGCCTGCTCACAGTCTGGATCCCATTTTACACTCCTAGGCTTCTTCTTTCTTAACAACCCAGATAAAGGAGCTACCAGGGAGCTGTAGTTGGGTACAAATTCCCTATAATACCTGGCTGTCTCCAGAAAGCTCCTGAATTGTCTCTGGGTTTCAAGCATGGGCCATGCCGCAGTCGCCTCTATTTTTGCTTGGTTTAGGCAGAGTCTGCCTCACCCCACCTCATGTCCCAAATAAGTGACCTCTGCCATGGCCACCTGAGACTTTTATTTATTTATTTGGAAAGAGTTCTCCAGGAAAGACAACATGAGCTGTAAACAGCTAATTTCCAGAAGCGTTCTGGGGGGAGGGGTTAACATAATAGGGGTGGAGCAAGTAAAAAACATCTACAGCATACACAATAATTCACAGGGTAAAATACAGGCTAAAGTACAGGCATGTATACACAAAATACAAATGCACAATAAAGTGTACCCCACGGTACAAGGCAGAAACAATCCAGGCCGGTTTGTACCATATAGGGCAACAACAATATGGGCAAAATAAGTATTAATAACAAAAATGGAGGGTGTAGACAACAGAAGGGGTACACCTGCAAGTACTGGGGAGGATTATATACAGGGTTGGCCAAGTGCATAGGTTGGCTAGTAGAAGGCTGAGTAGCAGGGGAGAGGGTTTGGGGGGTGGGTGAGGAAGGGAAGGGAGCCAAGCCAAGAATTAAACCACTTTTATGCCTTAATAGTCAGACCTGTGGCCTGTATTTGGCCAAACACCTCCCTCAGGTGTGTCAGGTGCTTCTCCCAGCTATGGCTGAAAATAGCAATGTCATCCAGGTAGGTGACTGCAAAATCCTCTGTATCCTTTAACACTTGATCTACTAACTGTTGGAAGGTAGCAGGGGCATTCTTCATCCCAAAGAGCATGACCTTGAATTTGAACAGGTTGATTGGGGTGATGAGCGCTGACCTTTCCCTAGCCCTGTCTGAGTTTCACCTGCCAGTACCCCTTTGTTAGGTGTACTGTAGTTAAGTATGTCACCCTCCCCCCAGTTTGTCCATCAATTCGTCCATGCATGGCATTGGGTAGGCATCAGATTTCATGATGGCATTAAGCCCACGATAATCTATGCAGAATTATGTAGTCCCATCTTTTTTTTTTGTACAAGGACTACAGGTGAGGCCCAGGGGCTGTGGGATTTCTGGATCACCTCTAGATCCAGCATCTCCCACACCTCCCTCCTAAAGTCTCTGACACCCAGTAGGCTGTCCTACGTATGAGTTCTTGAATCCTGTGTCTATATCATGCACCGCTAGCAGTGTCCTTTCAGGCTTTGGTGTAAATAAAGGAGAAAATTCCTGCAATTCTTGGGCCTGTCCAGGTGTCAGCTGGGGTGACAGCATGATGGTCTCCACAGATGACACCTGCTTACTCTTAGCTAAAAAGTCTAGAAGGGGGTCCTCCTTGCCTAGCTCCTCCCCAGGACCGCAAACCACAAGTACAGTGTCAGCCCTATTAAAATATGACTTCATCATGTTTACATGATATATCCTGTGGGTGTGTTTTTGGTCAGGTAACTCCACAATGTAATTAAGATCATTTACCTGCCGGACTACCTTGTATGGCCCCACCCACTCAGCTTGCAGCTTGTCCTTCTGGACTTGGGATCAGAACCATTACCTCTTGTCCTACACCGTACGAGTGAACTCTGGCTCCACGATTGTACCAGGTCTTTTGTTTTTGCTAGGCAGCTGCCAGGTAGCATTGGGTCATGCCCATAAGCTTCTTCAATGTCTCCCTGAATTTTAACACATACTCTGCTATGGGAGTCCCTGGGTGACATGCTTACCTTCCCAGTCTTCTTGTAGTAAATCTAGGGGCCCCCTCACCCTGTGTCCATACAAGAGCTCAAAGTGTGAAAACCGGGTTGACTCATGGCACTTTCCTGTAAGCAAAAAGCAGGTGGGGCAAGTATTTCTCCCAGTCCCGCCCATGCTGTTCTGCAGATGCCATAAGCAAAGCTTTTAGGGTCCCATTAAATCTCTCTACTAGACCATTGGCTTGTGGGTGGTAAGACGTTATGTGCCTCTGTACGACACCACACTTTTTCCACAAACACTTCATTAGGTCTGACATGAAAGTACCCCCCTTGATCAGAGATAACCTCCTGTGGAAACCCAACCCGGGAAAAAATCCCCAACAAAGCATCTGCTACCTTGTCTGCCTTAAGGGAGGACAGCGTGATGGCTTCAGGATAGCGGATAGCATAATCAACGACTGTCAATATATACTTTTTCCCCGAGGAACTTGGGGTATTCAAAGGACCCACAATATCCATTCCAACCTTCTGAAATGGCTCCTCCTCAATTGGAAAGGGAATCAGGGAAGTCTTGGCTTTGCGTCTGGCCTTCCTTATTTCCTGATACCGGTGACAGGATGTACAGTATTCCTTCACCTGTTTGGTAATATTGGGCCAATAGAAATTGTGGGCTAAGCGCTGCATAGTATGAACAATGCCCAAATGTCCAGACATGGGAATATCATGAGCCATCTTGAGCAATAGCTCACGATACCCCTGGGGAACAGCAAGCTGCCTGCCCCTCACACCTCCCTCTGTCCTGATGTCCTGTGTGTATAACAGTCCCTTCCCCCAATACACCCTGTGCTTTCCATCACCTCCCTGTGTCCCATTGACTCTGCACAGACCCTCAGCTTCTCTAAGCTAGGGTCTGTCTGTCGTGCTGTTGCTAAGTCTTCCCATTTACCCAGAGCATGGGGCATGTCCCCATCATTTCCCAGGCTGAGGTCCATAGCTGTGGCAGTAGGGGACTAAGTATCCCAACCTTCCCCCTCCCGCCTGGGCTACGTGTCACCCCTTTCTCCTGAGAGCAAACTCCAGTAGCAGTTGAGTTAACTGCCACTAGGGGAAGTTGCATCTCCCTGTTATCACCCTCTTTTAGAGGAGCCACAAGCTGGCTGTCCTGTCTCCCAGCCTCTCCTGTCTGAATTTCTATGGTGTCCTGAGGATCACAGGAGCCCTATCCTTTTGGACCTGGGTCACAGCATAAAATACACCCTGTGGAACATCATGCCCCACAGTGACATCCATAATGAGTTTGTCGGCTACAGCCACCTTCCTTACCCCTTCACCTGCATCTCCACAGTCCAGGATAACGTAACACTGGCTAATGGGTAGGTTCACTTTTCCCCAATGTAATCCCTCAAAGAGACAAATTAATTTGCCAGTATTTGTTCAGCACCCACCGAACCCCCTTTCACCAGGGTAAGAGATGTTTCTGTATCCCTTAGCCCTCTAGTCTGTACCCCGTTCATTGTAACTGGGTGAATGTGTGCCCTCATATTTTTAGGGCTAGCATCAGAGATATAGTTGGCAACTGTCTCAGTTTGTATAGGCCCTTTTACATTTTGGGCCTTCTTAGGACACTGCCTAGAAATATGGCCTGGCTTTTTACAATACCAACATTCATCATATTTCTTGTCCCCAAACTCTCTTTTGGGCACTGGGTGGTTCCCTTCTTTCAGGAGAGGCACCATGGTTTTTAGTTGTCCAAAATGCCCACTTTTTCCCTTTGCCACTGCATTCCCTTTGGGAACAGGCCTGCTTTTGAGCATAGTGATCTGCCATCTCTGTAGCCTGTTTGTCAGTCTTAGGATCTCGATCCTCCAGCCAAAGCTTTAGATCAGGTGAGCAAATCCAATAAAACTGTTCAAGCAATACCACCCCTTCAATAGCTTCAACAGAATCTGCTTTCACCCCCTCCCACCAATGTTTTAAATATTAATGCTGTTTAGTGGCTACTTCCTCAAAGCTTCTTTCTGGGCCCCTTACGTAGTTTCCAGAATTTTGCTCTATATGCATCAAGGTTCAGATCATATTTTTTTAATAATGCAGTTTTTAACTTATCAAAATCTTTAATGTCCAAATTATCCATCTGTCCCAATGCCTGCCTTCCCTTGCCAATAAGCAGTGGAGATAGTTTAAAGCTCCAGGCCTCTCGGGATATATTGGCCTGGATACAGACCTTTTCGAATGAATTTAAAAACATGTCCATATCCTCCCCCTCTTTAAAAGCAGCCATTAATTTTAAATTTAACTTGTACCCTAGCCCTGGACTTTCAGACCCACCCCCACCACTTACCTGCTCGGGTGTTGTTGGGGCTGCTGTCTGTTGGAGCTTCAGCTTTTCCAGCTCTTTGGTGCTGTTTTACCTTTGCCTCTTTCTGCCACTGCCATTCATTGATCTCTCTCTCTGGAGTTGCTTTTCTTTGGCCTCTCTCTGGAGCTGCCTTTCTTCGGCCTCTCTCTCTGGCACTGCCGTTCCTGTAGTTCCATCTCAAACCTTTTTTTGCTCCAGCTCAAGCTGTCTCTCCTGCATCCACAGCCTCCTCAAATTCAGCTCCTTGCCTGTGCATGGCTCCTGCTCCTTTGGGCTCTGAGAATCCAAAGTCACCACCTGTAGCTCCAAGTTCGATGGGGCGTCCTCAGTCTCAGCTGTCATAAGGGCCTCTGTGAGTTGCTTTTTATTTTTGTTCTCACCGGGAATTCCCTTCTCTACACAGATCTTCCTCAGCTGTTCCAGATTCATAGTGCTGTACTGGGAAGATGTTCTTCTTCTATACTACACTATTTGCTCAAAAAAAAAAAGAGAAATGAAACAGGATAGGGTTTTATTGTCTGGAAACAAATTTATTTTTTCCCCCTTTCCAAATTCTGTTGTCTGTTGTGTGATGGTTTTGTAAGTCCATTCAAAATCCCAGTAGCTGGCACCAAATCTGTCATGAGCCCAGCCCCGTGGGTATGGCAGGGCCTCCTGTTTGTAGGGATGTCCCCTTTTTATGGAACTCACGAGCAGTTGTAGGGTTCAGAAAGCATCACCAATCTTCCTTTTCTCAGTGGTAGGGTGGAAACTGCAGTCTTGAGTCCCCCTGACTCTGCTACTAAGTTCTCTGTTTAGAATCCCACCACGGCCACTGGCAGCCTCTTGCCTGTTTAGTTTTTAGGACAGTCGAGCGGTCACTATCTTCATTAACAAGGCATGCAGTCCTTAAAAAAATCCTTTGTTCAAAATGTTAGATCACACAACCAGACCCCAGGCAGAGTTGATAAGAAATTATAGTAAGTTTACTTAAATAAGAAAACAACACAGAAAATTCTACAGTTTGGAAGATTTTGAAATGCAGACAAATATAAAATAACTATTGGATGGTTAAGCAAACAACACTATGCACTGTTATTTCTAAAACTATACCTTGTCCTGAGGTTTAGAGTTCAGAAAATAGAATGTTTTGATCATATCACCTCTCTCCCTCCTTTGCTCTAGGGTATATATATTGAGCTCCATTAATCTGTCCTCATAAGTTTTCTGATGCAGTCCCTGCACCATTTTGGTTGCTCTTCTCTGGACTGCCTCAATTTGGTTAATGTCCTTGTGAAGGTGTGGCCTCCAGTACTGCACACAGTACTCCAGATGGGGCCTAACCAGTGTCTTGTAAAGAGGGATTATTATCTCTCTTTTCCAACTTGTGATACCCTTACCAATACACCCCAACATCCACCTAGCCTTACCTACTGCTTTAGTGGTCTACTTGGATGATTTCAGGTCATCAGTGATGATGACGCCCAAGTCTCTTTCTTCCTTTGTGACTGCCAGCAACTCCCCTCCCAGCCTATAGGTGGCTTCAGGGTTTCTTTTCCCTATGTGCATGATCTTGCACTTCTTTGCATTAAACTCCAGTTGCCACTCTTTTGACCATTTTGCTAGTTTATCCAAATCTCGTCTCATTCTGCCCACCCCATCTGGATCATCTACTCTGTTGCAAATCTTGGTACCATCTGTAAACAGATAAACCTTACCCTCCAGTCCATCTGCAATGTCACTGATGAAGATATTGAAGAGGACTGGCCCCAGGACTGATCCCTGAGGTACCCCACTTGTGACTTGCATCTCTTCTGATGGTATACCATTTACCACCACTCTCTGTTTTCTGCCTGTCAACCAGTTTGCCACCCAGTTGACCAACTTCTGACCCCCCCTGAGCCTACTCAGCTTATTAATCAATCTTCTATGTGGAACAGTATCGAAAGCTTTGCTGAAGTCAAGGTAGGCGACATCAACTGCTCCCCCTTGGTCCACCACTCTGGTTACCCAGTCAAAGAAATCTATGAGATTAGTTTGACAGGCCCTTCCTTTTGTAAACCCATGCTGTCTTGGATCCTGTGCTTCTATGGATTCCAGGTGTTGCACTATCCTTTCCTTAAGGAGTGCCTCCATAATCTTGCCCACTACTGAGGTAAGAGTGACTGGTCTGTAGTTCCCTGCCTCCTACCTGTTACCACTCTTGTGGAATGGGATCACATGAGCCCTTCTCTAGTCTTCTGGGACCTCTCCTGTGTTCAGAGACTCACTAAACAGTTCTGATAATGGCTCTGCTAGTTCCACACTTAGCTCCTTTAGTGCCCTGGGATGTATGCCATCAGGTCCCATTGCCTTGTCCACCCTGAGCTTATTGAGCTCTTGTAGGGCCCTTTCTTTTGTGAAGGGACTAGTGCACACCTCCCTCCCCCCTGTGTCCATGGTGCTGAGCTGTAGGTCCTACCCTACCTTCTCTTCAAGAAATACTGAGCAGAAATATCTATTTAAGATAGATGCTTTTACATGGTCCTCCTCCTCACATGCCCCCTTATCCCCTTTGATCTTAGCAATCTGGACTTTCTCCTTTCACTAATGTATCTATAGAAAGTCTTGTCACCTTCTTTGACTGTTTTTGCCAGTGTTTCCTCAATGTGGGCCTTTGCCTGCCTTACTGCCTTCCCTGCTTCCCTTAGGGAAGTTTGGTATGCCTCCCTATCTTCATTCTGCTGCGTTCCCTTATATTTCCTGAAGGCCAGCCTTTTGGCTATGACCTTGTCTGCTACTGTTTTTGAGAACCAAAGTGGTTTCCTTCTTCTTTTGCACTTCCTTTTCTCTCAGAGAAGGAGATGCTGGATGAAATGGATGATAGTTTGTCACCCAGCCTGGTCAGGTGTTCCTTGGTCTCCATAACTGACCAGCTGGTGAGACCGTTAGTCACTATGTGTACCAGGACGACAATGTTTTCTCCTGCTTCCTGAACAATTTTTGCAATGTGGTCAGTGTCCCTCCACGCTGATGAACCTGGGAGACATCTGACCATTACCCTTGGCTGGAGATAGGTATCAACTCCCCGAATCATGGAGTTGAGATGTTTTTTGGATTTCCATTTTGCTAGTTTTGTTTTGGTTCCTGTTTTGGGTGAGTTTTGTTGTGCTAGCTCCTGTGCTGCAGTCTCCTGCTCTGTAGTGTCCTCTGCACCTTTGTTTGATTTCAGAGATAGAGGCAGATACCTGTTTGTAGTTTTATATGGTTTGTGGAGGTGATAAGTTGGAGAGCACCAAATGATGGGGCACCCGATTTGCCCCTCCTAACCACTTGCTAATCTCCTGGAACAACTACCCTCTGCGGTCAAGGTGCTTCTGTTGGATATTGGGTAACTGACAGGTGGTTCTTATGATCTATTTCCTCTTGAATATGCAATTTGAGGTGTGCAGTCTCTGCCTATGCTGCCTGGAGCTGAGCCCTTAGATCTCTAGTGGCCCAGCATGTAGGACAGTGTCCTAAATCCTGTAAAACTGCCCTTCTGAAAAGTATTCCATAATACCTGCAGTTAATGATATCCATTCCAGATAAGTTGCTGGGTTTATAACCTGTTCAGAGTAATTAGAAGGAAGAAAATTAAATCAAAAGTTTGATTTTGTGTTTTGTTTGCTTGTTTTTGTATTACTTGTTGTAACAAGTTAAATTACTAGTGCCCCTGTAAATGAGGTCACTGTGTGGATACCCCTCTGATCCGCCCCTTTCTGCTTTGTTACAGGAAGTGTCACAACTGTGCTACCCTATAAAAGGAGTGTAGTGTGGGGTGGTTAGGGATGGGGTGGGTGGATGGGCCCTTCCCCTGCTGAAAAAGAAGAACCACAGATGAAAGAAACAAGGAGGTAGAAGCAGAAACAATCAGCCAGCAACAAATGCAGTAGCCCTGAAAGCTTATCCTAATGATAGATAAAACTGTAAAACCTGTAAAGCACCACCTGTAATAATTTCACAGAAGATATACCCTGTAATATTTGTAGCAAGTCTGTGATCAAGGTCAGTTCTCTGAAGATCCTTTTAAAGACTCCGGGTGTTGTCTTGGTGAAAAGTCTGTTTCCAAAATTCTGATATGTGAAAAGTCCAATTTCACAAACCTCAGGTCTGGTTCTGAGGTTTCCCCAGGCCTACATATACTTTAAAAGTATTTACCAGCTTGATAAGTTCTTCTCAACACTGAAATTCTCCAGGAATGGTTCCTCAGGCTTCAAACTCCAAGCTAAAAGTGCACTGATTTTCAATGCACTTTATGTTAAAGTCTGAGTGATGTCATTTTTCAGGCCATACCCATTCCCTTTGGAATGGGTACAACAGTTTACCTTTTCCTGCAGGGGTCACTGTGGTTCCATGTTTAACCCTTGTAACATCTGTTTTGTGCATAACCTTTTACTGGTTTTAGTTCATGACATTTAGGCTGCCCTCCCCTGGCCTTTTCCTGTTATTGGAAGGCTAAAGGTCCAGTCTGATCCAAGGGATATGACCCTTGGGATACATAAACCTGTCTGGTCCCTATATGGATACATGCCAGGCCCATACTGGTTTTAACAGTAATTCATTTTATGTGTTCAACTTTTCCTTGGGCTTTTAAAGGGACAGTGTCTTAACTCTGGAGTGTCTCACAACCCAGGAAATAGGAACATTAAATAAAGTGGTAGTAGGCCTATCTTGCCACAGTGACTCACCATGATCGGCAGCATTGCAGCTGCTGATGACCTGGTGGTATAATAATGTGCCAAGGCCAGGCCCATTGTCAGTCAAGGGTGAGGCATTTGAGCTACTGCTGGTGGTGGCACTGCTGCTTGTAGGACACTCAGAGAAGTCAGGTGGAGGACAGTACAGAATATTCTCTTTAAGATTAAGTTTAGATGCTGAAGTTGATGCGGCGGCGGTGTTGAAGTAAAGGCAGCTGCTTATACATGGCAGTTTTGAAGTACTAGCATCAACTTCTGCTTTCCGCTTGTGTTTCTGAGCGTCACTTAAATGTTTTCTCATCATCTTCTTTTTTTGTCAAGAAGTTACTTCAGTGGCTTACTGCAAGAAAAACAAAAAGAAAATCTAGAACTCCACTGTCCCAGCTAAACTAAATATAGGAACAAGTCATGTCCCACACTTTCAGAGGTAGCCAAAAAACTTCTCTGACCTCAGTGCATCCTCTGAAAAGATCCTGTTTGATTTTCCATCCCAGATTCCCAGCATGATGTGCTCCCACTTGGCCAGGTGTGATCTATGAGAGGAAATATGTTGACCAGAAACTACGACAAATGCTCTGTTGGGAAAGCTTGAGACTATTAGGTATTTCAAGAACAGTACTGTGCACCCTCACTCACTCTAGCCCTCTCCCTTTTTTCTTCAACCTCTTTTATTGTTTGAACTATTGTCTCTCTATAGATAGATAGCTAGACAGACAGATAGATAGATACTTTATTTATAAAGTGCTCCTTCCCGGAGGCTCGGAGTGCTATGCAATTTCTTAAAAACCACACCATCAAAAGATCTTCCAACAAACACAATTGCAGAATATAAAACAGCATCACACTCTGTCTGTCACATTAAGCCAGACAGTCAGTACAGTATAAAAACTTTCAGTAATTATATATTATGTAGGTCATATGCTTGGTTAAATAAGAATGTTTTAAGCCTTTTTTTGAAGGTTTCCACTGAGGGTGCCTCCCTCAGATAGCCTGGCAGTGATTTCCATAGGGCTGGTGAGGCAAAGGAGAAAGCACGGTTTCCCAACTGCCGTAACCTACCCCTGGAGACCACCAGGAGGCATTCCTCAGAGGAACAGAGAGCATGAGCTGGGCAGTGAGGAACTAGAAGGTCTTGCAGGTAGTCTGGTCCTGGCAGTGCAGGGCTTTATAGGTCAGCAATCTGACCATGAAGACAATCCTTTATTAGAACTTATTTATTAGGGTGGCAACTTTATTAAAACTTTTTTAGAAATAGAAGGGATCTTTTTTAGGGTTAAAAAATGAAAAGAAAGAAAGTCAGTGTGTGTTCTATGCTGGGAAGGGTACTGTATCAACTTACTTTGCTAAATCAGTAGGAGGAGAGAGAGCTTAATTGGGGGTGTGGCTTAGACAATATAAAAACAGGTGACTCAAATTACAACTTACTGTTGCTAGCCTTGCTTGTAGAGCAGAAAGCAGCTAACTAAAAGAAGCTACAATTTTCTTGCTAATTTAACACTTCTATCTCAGCAGGACTCAGTGTCTGTTGAGATTAAGCAGACGGATACTTTATTAGAAGTAGAAGGGGTCTTATTTAGGGTTAAAAAAAGAAAAGAAAGAAAGTCAGTGTGTGTTCTGTGCTGGGAAGGGTACTGTATCAACTTACTTTGCTAAATCAGTAGGAGGAGAGAGAGAGCTTAATTGGGGGTGTGGCTTAGACAATATAAAAGCAGGTGACTCAAATTACAACGTTCTGTTGCTAGCCTTTTTTCTTATTAATTGCCCTCCATCCCACCCTAAGCCAGTTCTACTTTTATAGCCACTGGATTTGACTGACAATGGGAACTTCCTGTTTGGCAGTAGGATGGGAAGAATCATAGAGAAACATTGGTTTTGTCAACCCTAAAGGAAAAAAGTAGCTCGCTCTCCCTCCACCAGCTGCTGGTGGTCTGACGCTGAGCAAGGAAGAAGGAGGCTACTGAAGAATATAGGAAGTTGCTGTCCCAGAACAGGAAGGGTGAGAGTTGTAAGGAGAGGAGAGAGTAAGCATACAGAGAAACAGGAGAGGGGACACAAAATAAGACATGATAGGAGTGGTGCAGTGCAATGGCTGTGGGGCAGCAGTGTTCCGGGAGACATTCTGGAGGCTGCAATGCTGCCCTATTTGCAGGCACCTCTCTGGTCTGAGGGAGGAGGTTGCCTGTCTCCAGGCTGACCTGACTAGGATTCATGAAACCTCCTCCCCCACCCAGGGACCACCAGGGCCAAAGCCACTACCTCAGAGGTTGCCAAGAAAGAGGAGAGGCTGGACCAGGGTGAGCTCAGGGAGGGAGAGGGTGGTGGAACAGAGTTGCATTCCTTCAGCTGTACCTCTCCACAATTCATGCGCTCTTCTGGTGGATAGTGGTTTCTCTATGGAGGCACCTGCAATGGAGACCAAGGAGGATGCTGGGAACCTTCACAAAGCAGACCCACAGAAGGGTGGCATGGGACCCCACAGGGGAAGGAAACAACTCCTGGTGGGGGACTCAATCATTAAGGGGCAGAAATGGGGGAGGAAGGGGAGAGGAAGGGAGGTTAGGTGCCTACCTGGCACCACAGCTTGGAGGGACAGGAAGTGAATCCTCAGGATCGTGGGAGCAGCTGCACGAGGAAGGGAGCTAGATGTCATTGTCCACCTAGGGACAAATGACCTGGCTAGGAATGGGATCAGAGCAGTGCAAGAGGAGTTTGTAGAGTTGGTGAGGAGCTTTAGACAAGTAGCACATATGGTAACCTTCTCGGTGGTGCTGCCTGTCTATGGCAAGGGTGATGCTAGGGTACTCCTCACCAGGGTATTCAATGAATGTTTGAAAAACTGGTGTGGAGCTCAGTGTTTTGGCTTCACTGGGGACTGGGGAGCCACCTGGAGGGATGCAGACCTATACTGGCATGATGGTCTGCATCTGTCCAGGGGGGGAACCAGGATCCTAGGTGAGAGGTTTAAATGCTTCATTGGCAAGCATTTAAATTAGAACAAGGGAGGCACTGAAAGGAGCAGGAAATCCCAGCCTCCCCACAAAACACAGTAATTAGTAGAGGTAAACACCAAGGTAGAGAAGTCATTAGGGAGCAGAACAGAGGTAAATGTAAAAAAGGCAAAGGCAGTAAGGACAGGAATGGCGAGCTAAAGGGTAAGGCCTTCAAAAAGTGGAGGGTGACGTACCAATCCGCAGTTCTGTGTAACAAGCTCCCTGAACTATTGGCCTTGATGGAAGGGGTTGCCTGGATATTGTGACAGTCACAGAAACATGGTACACAGAGAACCATGACTGGGATGTCAACATACCAGGATACACAATCTACAAGAGGGACAGGAAGGGTAAAAGAGGAGGAGGAGTAGCTCTCTATGTAAAGGAAGAGATCAAAACAACAGAACTAAAGACTTAACAGGGAGCAGATGAGGCACTCTGGGTCACCCTGGATACAGGAAATGGCACCAAAATCTGCATAGGGTTGTATACAGACCCCCATCTCAGGGGGAGGGAATGGACAAGGAAATGATAGCAGGCATCCTTAGAATGGCAGAAAAAGGGGAGATATTGTTGATGGGGGACCTGAATATGCCAGATGTTAACAGGAGCACCTTTGCTGCAGGCACATCCAACAGCAGGGTCATTCTTGATGCCCTACAAGGGGCATGCCTCAGACAGCTAGTATTGGAACCCACTTGGGAGGGAGCAATCTTAGATCTGGTACTCTGAAATGGGGACGTAGAAAGAATCTCAGATTTAGAAGTGGGTAGCCATCTGGGAACAAGTGATCACCAAACAGTGTGGTTCATGATAAACACAGCCATGCAATCAAGCCATACAAAAGCAAGAGTATTGAACTTTAGGAGGGCTGACTTTGGGAAAATGAGAGAATGCCTCAGAAAAGCACTAGCAAACAGGCAAGAAGGAGGGGTGGTGGAACAATGGGGAGTAATCAAAACAGCCATCACAGAGGCAACAAGCCTTTGTGTGAAGCAAATCAACAAAACACAAAGAAGGAAAAAAATGCTATGGTTCTCAAAAGAGGTGGCAGGGAAGGTTAAGGAGAAAAGGATAGCATTCAGGAAATATAAAGAAACACAGAAGGAGCAGGACAGAGAACTTTATCAGTTAAAGCAGAAAGAAGCTGGGAAGGCAGTCAGAATAGCAAAGGCCCAAACCGAGGAAAGGATAGCCAACTCTGTTAAGAAAAGGGATAAGACCTTTTATAGGTACATTAGGGAGAGAAGAAAGACCAAAGGAGGGATACTGAGACTTAATAAAGGGGAGTGAATTTGGGTAGAGGGTGACAGCAAAAAAGGAGGGATACTGAATGAATATTTCTGCTCAGTATTCACAAAGGAAGAGGAGGAGGTACCTAAACCAAACAAGAGAAACACTCTGAAGATGGAGTCGATACCAGTCCATTTATAGAAGAAAGGGTTCGAAAGAACTAATAAAATTGAAGGTGGACAAAGCAATGGGGCCTGATGGGATTCACCAAAAATTCTAAAGAACTAAGGGTAGAACTAGTGACACCACTGTCTACTCTCTTTAACAAATCATGGGAGGATGGGGTGGTACCTGAGGACTGGAGGAGGGTGGATGTGATTCCTCTTCACAAAAGTGGGAGCTGGACAGAGGCAGGAAACTATGGACCAGTTAGTTTGACCTCAGTGGTAGGGAAAATGATGGAATCACTTCTGAAGGAAAGAATTGTTGAGTATCTAGAGGCCAGTGGGGCACAGTACCCAAGGCAACATGGATTCATGATGGGAAGGTCATGTCAGACGAATCTAATAGATTTCTTTGACTGGGTGACCAAAGTAGTAGACCAGGGAGAGGCTGTGGAAATGGCCTGCCTAGATTTTAGCAAGGTTGGTGTATTGAGATTTGAGCTTATTATGCCTACCCTCCACAAACTGCATTAGCTGCTGATAAGGTGGAGGATAGAAACATAGAAACATAGAATTTGACGGCAGATAAGGACCGCTTGGCCCACCTAGTCTGCCCATTTTCCTACCTAACAGATAAGCTGCAGATCCTAGTTAACCAACAACTCTGTCTATGTCTTTGCGGAGATGGGGTCTCCAGAACTGCACACAGTACTCCAGATGGGGTCTCACCAACTGTCTATACAGAGGGATAACAACTTCCTGTTTTCTACTATTGATGCCTTTCCCTATGCTTCCCAGTATCCCCCCAGCCTTTCTTACTGCTTTCTCACATTGCTTGCCCACCGTTTAGGTCATCTGATATAATTACCCCTAGGTCCCTTTCCATTTTTACTGTTGTCAGTATCTCACCCCCCATCATGTACTCTTCCCCTGGGTTTTTGTTTCCCAGGTGCATTACCTTGCACTTCTTTGCATTGAATCTGAGCTGCCATACATTTGACCATTCCTCCAACCTCACCAAGTCCCTTCTCATCCTTTCCACTCCATCTTGTGTATCAACCCTGTTGCAGATCTTTGTGTTGTCTGCAAAGAGACATACTTTTCCTTCCAGTTCCTCTGCAATGTTACTTATAAAGATATTAAAAAGGACTGGTCCCAGTACTGAACCCTGCGGTACCCCGCTAGTAACCCTCCTTTCTTCACTGTTTACTCCATTTACTACTACCCTTTATGTCCTGTTGTCTAGCCAATTTTTTATCCAGGCTACCACCTTGGGACCCACTCCAATGCTGGCAAACTTGTGTATTATTCTTTTGTGTGGGACTGTATCAAATGCCTTGCTAAAATCAAGGTAGGCCATGTCCACAGCCCCTCCCTGGTCTACTACTTTGGTCAAGTACTTTGGTCAGGTTAGACCTGGGTTAGATCACAATAGGTTGGTCATAGCCTTGAGACTATCTCAACCACCTCATCCACTCCAACTGGATCAAACTTACCCCAAACAAATGGGGTGCCCCGGCACATCACTGGTCTGATCCCAGAAGCTCTTTGAGCAGCACTGGAGAAGATCTCAGTCCTAATAGAGGACACTTTGTTGGCACAGAACAGAGCAAACTCGTTGCACCTTGTGCTTGAACTTGCTCCCCCAGTATGGAGACAGGCTGGGTTCAACAACCCATCCACCATATGGAAGAGCTGAGCTGGTCTGTTTCTTGCTGCAGCAATCTTCCCTCAAAATTGCATCTTCCTTTGCAAATTATCTGAGTCCACATAACAAAATACCAGCTTATCTCTGCCATTTCACGCAGATGCTCAATGCTTATGCCCACTGCCTGCCTCAGTAGTCATTTATTTATTCTTTGGTATCCAGGTAAGGCCCAGTAGGCACAAGTGCCTGTTTCTAGGGGTGATCCAGGAGCACTGGTGTGGTTAACTCAAGTGACTTGCTCATAGTCACACAGTATACAAGTGGAGGCTGTAAGAATTAAACCCAGGTCTGCTGGATGTAACAAGCTCATTCACAGCACATTACTCTAACCTCTAGGCTACACTAAAATGACCCAGTTGGCCAGCATGGCAACCAAAATTTAGGGAACACAACAACCCCACCCACCCCACCCCCATCTTCCCTCCTTCCAGCTGCACAAGTTGCAGGCCTTTCCATGGAAAATTCTAAGTCAGAAAGAGGAAGCTGAACAAATCTCTCTAGCATTACAGGCAAACCACTTATGTTTTGTTTTCCACAGACATGCTGTAACACCAGGGACCGCAGTGCACTTTGTCTTTCTGAACTGAATTTTACACCAGTAGGTATGGCACCTGGGAGGAAGGCTGGATGATATTTTACCAATATTTGGAAACAAGAGCTGAAACCATGGGGCCTCTTTAGCTTATGTACCGACTGTTTTTAAAATGTATTTAGCTACACTAATTTATTCATATAGATGCAAATATACATACAGATGTGAACTCACGCTGATGATACACATAAATATCTGTACACACATGCAGACACACAAGCACAGTACACACACAGATATGAAGTTAAAGAGCAGGTGATGCATTCTGGGCAGGTGACTCATACTGAGGAGTTACCTGCCCCAGGAGCTATTTTAGCCTATAATGGCACTTTTCTATGCAGGAGTTAAGTAAATATTTACCTTTGTTTGCCCAGCTTGTAACATCCAACTACGAGCTGAGTGGCTGCCGAGTGCTGCAGCCCCATCCCTAAAAGTTGCAGTTTGATGATGTGTAGTGGGGAATGGGGCTGCAGGCGCGCTACATATAGAATAATAAAATCGGGGGAGAGGGCTCCCTAAACATGATGACATTTTCTTTGCTCCTAATCATACCCGCATGGGGCTGTAATATAGACCACATATTAGTCTCATACATGTATAACTGGAAGTAAAGAAACTGCAGACATATTTAGAGAGTGGCTAGTCCCCCTCCACTGATTTCATTATTCTGTATGTAGTGTGCCTGCGGCCCTGTTCCTGACTTCACGTCATCACACTGCAATTTTTAGGGGTGGGGCTGCAGCGCTTGGTTTGTACATTGAAGTCCTATTACAGAATTACAACAAAAATGCCACTTTGTGCAGTCAGAGCAAGACAGTGGTTTGGTTTGAATTTACACATGGCCACATTAAGGCACAGGCAACATAGGCATGTGCCTAGGGTCGCTGCCTGCCAGGGGGCTCCCCGCAATCCCCAACATATATTTACTACAGTAGAACTAATATATTCCATGTTTAAAATATTTTGTGGAAACAGCGTTGCCGACATATTCACTTACACTAATTTTCGCTATTGGCAGATATTGACATCGGAGGCTATTCGTGGATGCCCGTTTTTCTCCTTGGAGATTATGGTATATGGCTACTATATTTGCAAACAACAAATTGCTGAAATGTACTAAAATAATGTATTGATGTGCTCTTTGATTTGAAAAGAAGTGAGAAAGTTTTGCCTTTGATTGTGTTAATGCAGTATTCCTATGCTTTTCTTTTCCCCCCCAGCTGCATTGCATTATTTGCAGATTATTACATGAAGTGTGATTTTGGAAATAACCTCATGGATTTGGTTTTGTAAAAATAACAATAATAAGAAAATTGTTATAGTGTTTACATCTAGGTGGTAATGCGTGTCTTAGTGCCTGCTTTTTGGTGATTGCAGATCCCATTTCTTTCTGACCGTGTCCTTCAGTACAAATGTAAAAAGTGTACAAGCTTAATGAACTTAAAATTGGATGGATGGCCCCCAAAGTATGGATTGTTGAAGAAGACGTGGAGAATAAAAAAAAAAGAAAAGGAAAAAAGAGTGTTTATTTAATTTCTTCATTATTATGAAATGCTGTGGCTGATGCAGCAAAATAATGTTTACCCTTAAAAGTAAAAATTAATCACAATCCAATATATAACAAAAAAGAAATCAAAGGATTTGATGGCCTTATTAAGTCTCATTTGTAATACTTAACTTTTAATAGTTAAGCAATATGGATTTAGGCACATTGAGAAGCTTGGGCCTGATTCCAAGATGCATGTTGCAACTCGTGGGTATATGCGAGCTGCGACATGCGCTGCTATGTCAGGGACCCTTCGGCCTATTCCAGGACAGGCAGGGTCCCCAGCACTTATGACCCGCGACTTGGGGCAGCTGAGAGTTGCACCAATGGGAATGGCACAATGGACCAGGTGCTATAAGCCGCAGAAGTCCCTGAGCCCCCCACCCCAAAACAAGCCTGCAATCCCCTGGGGACCATGGGGGGGTAGGCAGTGTTGCACAGGCGCAAGGGGGACTCACTAAGAAATGGACCCGAGTGGCACCCAGACTTGCAGGGGGGCCACTGTGATGGGGGGTCCATGAGGCATGGCTGTGTGCATTTTGTGGTGCTGCAGGAGGGGGCAACCATCATTTTGCCAGAATGGATGCCCCATAGACCAGCTTATTGCTGGTCTAACCCTGCAGTGGCGCAGTGTGTCCTGGAATGGTGTAAGTGGGTTATGGCAACTGCCCTTTCAGAATAGGGTGCAGGTGCTGCCGTAACCCCCCTTTTGCTGTGCCGTAGGGG
This sequence comes from Neoceratodus forsteri, assembly GCA_016271365.2. Lineage (NCBI taxonomy): Eukaryota > Metazoa > Chordata > Ceratodontiformes > Ceratodontidae > Neoceratodus > Neoceratodus forsteri. Next base: position 187,523,663 of record CM057454.1, on the reverse strand, counting down.
CTGCAGCCAGCCCCTTGGATGCAGACTGCCCGCACCATGGCACAGGCCACATCTTGGAATAGCTAACGGCGTAGCATGTCGCAAAGTGTGACTTGTGCCATTGGGTTTGGCGTGTTACCTTGCAGCATACATAACCCATTTTGGAATCGGGGCCCAAGTTGTGTTTTATTAATTGTATGTGTTGCTTGTTGTCCTTTTCAGTATTTTCATGCACATTTGACTAATTTATTGATTGTAATTTATTATCTGCATGAGTACTTTAATTGAAGGCATCATTATAAAAACATGTTATCACTGTGGCAGTAAACTCTGATGAAACTCTGCATAGACAGGGTGAAACGTAAGATTCAAGTAGCTTGAAGCAAGGGTGCTTCAGCTATGCTGTGCTATTCTAACAAGTAAGGTCTCTCTGTATGTTTGCACTTTTTCTATTTTGCTGCACTTTGTTCTTTGAAACTGTCATGATTTTATTGGAACCAAGAATCTAAGAAAAAGAAGTTTCTTTTGAACAAAAACATGGTCCTTGACTGTTTAGTTCACAGAATGTGTCTAGGATAAAAGGGCCCTGTTCTATATCATGACATGGCATTAGGGACTGCATTTGGTGCATTTTGTTTTATCTGAGACTGGTTGTTTATCAGTAATGTAATGGTGCACATTTGAAACTTTAATCAGACCTGAAGTGGAGCACCCGAGATTTGTACTGTGGGGACCTTATTATCAAATTTAAATATTTTCTTTCTCTTAAATTTAGTTTTAGTACTACCAGTTTTTGCAAGTATTTTTCATTCTCCTGCTTGCAACTGCCTGTCCTCTTGCCCTCTCTCTCTCAGTTTTGTAACTCAATATGTATGACACAATCCCAAACCCAAACACCTGTTTTCATGCACAGTATGTTTCTTAGCTTGTGGAGGTGGGGGAAGCCAGACTTCTGGGAAGTTATGTGTGATGTTGCAGCTTCAGGTAATCTGTGTTTTGTAACTGTTTCAGTTAAACTGAGTTGGAATTAATGTGAGCTGAGCTTCTTTGCTTGTGGAGGTGGTGGAAGCCAGACTTCTGGGAGGTTCAGTGTGATGTAGCAGCTTCAGGTAATCTGTGTTTTGTAGCTATTTCCATTAAATTGAGTTGAAATTTATGTGAGCTGAGCTTCTTTGCTTGTGGAGCTTGGGGAAGCTAGACTTCTGGGAGGTTCTGTGTGATGTGTGATGGATAGCATCTGCTTGTTATTACATTGTATCATATTTGTGATATAAATATATGTTTATTTGAATGTCTGCTTAGGAGAAATGGCAGCCAGCAGGCCATGGGAAAGACTAGCTTTTAAAGGGGCCTGACCTTTTGACCCCAGAGGCCCTGGCTTGCTGGAACAGCTGGCTGTAGTAAAACCGACCCAGTGAATACATTAATTAAGAGCTTCCTTTTGACATCTCCTGTCATGCCTGTGTTAGATGTTATACAACAGGTTGTAAAATGACAACTACTTTGAAATCCAGAAAACCATAGAAGACTGCATTTTTTATGACATTTTAGCAAGCAACAAATTCTACCAGAAACCTGTCACATTTCTCACTACTAGGAGGAAATAGTTGTCAGGAATGTGTTTCTAAGATCAAAGTGGGACTGCTCTGAGGAGGAAAAAGACTGTATAAATGAATATTCCTATCTTTGTAGATTTTCAGCAAGCAGTAAAGTGACACCCTTTTGGATATACTCGGTTATGTTACAAATTAATTACAGGACTAACAGTGACCTCATGAGCTGTGACGTCACAGGATGGGAGGGGCATTTTGGCTTATTATCAAGTCTGGCTGAAAGGAGTTGGATCTTCTATCTCTGAACTTCTAAGAGAAAGAACACACACACTGTGTTCTGGATTGAAAAGTCACTTCTGTCAAAACAGGTAAAACCAAAGTGGAAACTGAGTTAGAACTAGTAATTCAAGTACCATACATTTTTGTTTCTGTAATTTCCATTTCTTTTGGACTGTAAACATTTATGTATATAGATTCTATGTTTTTATGTATTTACTATTTTTTATATTTTAGTAAACATTTTGATTTCCTTAATTCAGCCTGAGCCTTTTCTCATTTCTACATGTGAATGCTGGAACAGTGTTGATAATTCTGACATAACAGTTAAAAGGCTTCTAGTGTTACCATCTTGCTCTAAGGTAAGAAAATACCTGGGTCTCAATTGAGTCCAAAAGGGGAGAATTGTGAATCAGGCTGGGTGACCACTTGGTTAAGTATTGAACTGCATTTCCCTGAAGAAGGTGTGATATTTGATCCTGTTAACTGGGCATGCTTGCGAAGCAGGGTTCATATTTTACCATAAGACTCAAGACTAGTAAGTGTTTCGGACCCAAAACAGACAGGAGGGTTACCCTGTTTGTCTCCTGTTCACATATTGCACTTCAAGGTTGGGCACTGTGGGAGCAGAGGGCCTGACCTGTGGAGTGCATTTGTGACATGATGTACCTGTGTATTTGCTGGAGTGGGGTGAGGTACGAATGCCGAGGGAACTGGGTTGGGCAGCAGTAGCTAGATGGGACTGATTGACTCTTGAAAAAGTCAGATAGACCCAACTGTCCCTACCCGGGCTTATCCACCTTTATAGGGGAGATGCTGGGTCAGGATTGCCAGTCAGTACACACTGGTGTAATCTCAGGGCTGATTGGTCATTTCTGACCAGTTCAAATGGAGGATAAGGGAAAGACATTAACATGATTAGCCCTAGTAAAAGGGAACATCCCAGGGGATGGGGCAGGCAGTATGAAGCAAGGGTAAGCTGGAAGAGAGGTAGGGTATCAAGTAGGGGCATGGGGAGGGTAGTAGGATGTAACAACTGTGGGGCAGCTATCTTTTTAGTGGTTACATGTGGAGCAGGGGGATGCCTGCTGTGCAGGCAACTTAAGCAGCTCGAGGAGGAGATTGGGTGGTTATGGGCAGAGATACGAAGAGGGAATGGAACAGAGTGGTGATGCAATCCTGGACTGGGGGCACATGGGAGTGCCTCAGAGGATTGCAGGCAAACCAGGCCAAGGGGGGTGAGGGGGAAGAGGTAAATGGATCAGTATTGCTACCTCAGGAACCACTGGGTCCAGATGAATGGGGGTGGCGGAGGATAGGGAACAGGGGCAGAAATGACCCTAGAGCAGGTAGCAAAAGCAGACCGCTCAATAGTATGCCAGGGAGAACTCAGAGCAGGGGGGAGGTGTCAAGCAACAGGTTCTCAGTGCTAGCTATGCTGGAGGAGATGAATTGGGAGGACTTTGTAGACAAGGCTGGTGAGGAAGAGATTACTCACAGCCCTGATGGCACTGGTAGGGTGACTGAAGGGTGCAGGACTTCAATGGGTAAGGATTAGGGGTAGGAGCTAGGAAACTGAACAGGGGGACAGTAGCTAAGGAGAGGGAGGAGGGGAGTTATGAGGAGATCTGGGGATGGGGCAGGTGGAGCCCAGTGCAGATGAGAGCTGAAATTAGGAGAAAATGGGGAAGGGAAGGGCAGGCCAGAGACGGGGTGGAAGGGGAAACAGCTGTGATGCATTTGGGACCTGGCAGGGAGGGATAAGGGTTGGACAAGGTGAGCAAAACAAGGAAATGAGAGTGAGATCCTAGTGCTAGGGGATTCAGTTCTAAAGGGGATCAGATGGGGGAGCAAGGGGGAGAAGCATAGTCAAAAATGGGGGTATACGGTTAAAATCATGCAACCACAATAGCTCGAGTAATTATAGCGTGTACATAATAGCGCTTTGTTAAAAAGCGCTTATCACAATATAAAAGGGTAAATAATAGCACAATGCTGCCATCTAGCGTGCTTAGTGTGAAACTAATAAAAATACACAGCAAAAGTGCAATTACAGATTCGACCATCCAAAGTGCTGGAAATACTGTCGGAGAACTCACAGGGCTGCTGCATGCCCTCCTTCTGAGCCCTGTGATGCAGCATCGCTTATCCTGATGCCTGAGCTGTATGTTACCCAGAAAAATTAAAAATTTCTGTTATTTGATTCAAGTCCCTCCCAAGACAGAATCCTAATTTTTCCAACATCTCAGGACTTGAAAAACAGTGAGCACTGGTTTGCTTGCTGGCCATCGCTACATTGGCTCACTATTGTTAGGGCGCTGAATTGTTGTAGCGCTAATGTAGCTATGCACGATGATGTAGACGTCATTTTGACACGCGCTATATTAGTTGCGCGATATTGACAGTAATCCGAATATGGGTGGAGGCCATGCCAGGCATGACAGCAGAAAGGGTGGGTCAATCAGTCCTAAAGTATGCCAGGAGAGGTAGGGAGAAACCTCACATAGTTCTGCATTTGGGAACCAATGACCTGGTGGGTCATACGGTAGATGTAGTCCCGGTGAGGTTTGAGGAGCAGGGACTGATTTGTGAGGAGGCAGGAAGATCAGTAACCTTCTTGGAGGTGCTTCCAGTACCCAGGGTGAGCACAGTGAGGAAGCTGAGGATAGAGGAATTTAACACATGGCTAAGAGAGTGGTGTCCATCCAAAGGGTATGGGCTGGTGGGAGGGTGGGAAAGGACATGGTAGGACAAGGATCTCTATGCCAAGAACAGGCTTCACTTAAGTGGGGAGAGAAAGAAGATCTTGAAACAGAAATTGGAGGAATACTTAGCAAACAACGAGAATTTAAACTGGTAGTGGGGGGTGGCAAGTGGGCAGTAGTCCAGCAGGATCCTCAGGCAGGGAAGCCTAACAAGCTTACCCCCCCCATGCTAGCAGCAGGTGACTTAGGGAGAGGTCAGGAGGGGTTGCAAAAAAGGGAGAGCAAGTAGGGAGGGGGCAAAGGAATCGGGGTGGAGAGTGGTAATCTTGAATGCTAGGAGTCTAGGGAGCAAAACAGTAGAGTTACAGGCTCTCATGGTGGATGGGGAGGTAGATATGGTAGCCATAACTGAGACACGGGCCAACCATTACCATGACTGGGACCTGGCAGTACCAGGGTATAGGATATGTAGGAGGGACAGGGTAACTGTATGTAGCACTGTATGTGATGGAAGGTCTGAGGTGTGTCAGGGAGGAAGGCAACACAAAGTCATTATAGGTGCAGCTCCAGGACTCAAAAAATAGGACCCTGAGAATGGGAGTGGTGTACAGGATACTATCTCAGACTGAGGAGTTAGACAGGAAACTAGTGGGGCAAATCAGAAGGACCTGCGGAAGGGGCAGTAGGGTGATTGTGGGGACCTCCAACCTGCCAGGAGTAGATTGGGGCACCCCAGCCACCGCAAATAGGAGGGAGCAGGTACTTTTGGACACCTTTCAGGAAAGCTTCCTAGTGCAGATGGTCAATGAGCCAACCAGGTTAGGGAATACCCTTGACCTAGTACTGGCAAATGGAGAATTTGTGAGGGGGCTGAGGGTGGAGGAGCCACTGGCAGGGACTGACCACCACTCAGTGTGGCTCAGGTTAAACATGGGGAGGGAGGGAGTAGGAGCAGGAACAAGGGTATTAGACTTCTGAAGGGCCGATTGACACCAAGATGGAAGCAGTAGTGGATGACTTGGAAGGGTGGCAGGGGTTGCAGGAGGATTTGGCTATATTGGAGGACTGGTCGGACACTTGGCAGCTGGGGTTCAATGCTAAGAAATGCAAGGTGCTACATTTAGGAGCAAAAAACCCAAGGAGGAGCTACCAGCTAGGGGGATTCAGCTAGCCAAACAGAGGAGGAAAAGGATCTGGGGGTGATCATAATTGGAGCAATGAACAACTCCACACAGTGTACAAAGGCAGCTGCAAAGGCTAACAGGATGCTGGGTTGTATTGCCAGAGGCATATCCTCCTGGAGGCGGGGGGGGTGGTGATCCTGCCACTATATAGGTCACAGATTAGGCCACACTTGGAGTACTGCATGCAGTTCTGGCATCTGTACCTGAAGCAGGACATTAGGTTACTGGAGGCAGTGCAACGTAGAGCAACAAAAATGATCCAGTGGCTAGAGGACTTGCCCTGTGAGAGTAGACCGAGGGAGTTGAATATGTACTCCCTGGAGATGAGGAAGGATAGGAGGGACATGACTGAAACCTTCAAGTACATGAAGGGAATAAATAAGGTGGGCACTGAGGGGCTTTTCCAATTAAGGACGAGGAGGGACACCCAAGGGCACAATCTGAGACTGGAAGGGGGGGGAGGTTCAGGAGGGAAATTAGGAGACACTTTTTTACAGAGAGGGTAGTTACAGGGTGGAACACACAACCAGAGAAAGTAGTATTCTGTAAGACAGTGGACTGCTTCAAAAGGGGATGGGACAGGGTAAGGGGGAGCGTCACTGCGTGGGGAGGCAGGGGCAGCTGCAGTGTAAGGGCTGCTAGCTGCATAGTCAAGCAGACTCAATAGACCAAAAGGCCTTTATCTACTGGTGAGTTTGTATGTTCATATGTGTCTATCTACCAGTGTATTGTAATTTGACCCACATTTTCCTCTTAGAGTCTTCCCAAGCAAATGTCTCTGTACACGTCATACATCCTCACTTGTCAACATGCTCACCCAATCCAGTGCAGAACTGTTATGTTTTTATTATCAAGATTAAATCATTCACCCGACTCCAGTCCACTCCACTCTGTCCTCTACTAACACTGGTGCTGGGGATTGGAAATGGGGTTGTGGAGGCATGGAACTTGCAGCTAGGATGCAGCATGTACTGGGATCAGGGATTGGACATTGTCAAGTTTCAACACCATGTACCAGGGTCGGGGATTGGGGACTTTCAAAAGCATGTACTGGGGTTGGGGATCAAACAACGGACAATGGTTGACTACTAACAACAGGTACCAGGGTTGGGGATCAGGGATCGGAAATGGTGTGGGGGGGGGGGGGAGTGGGCTGAGCAGGCAATACACATGAGATAGGAGCTCTAAGGCAAAACATTGAAATTTGAAAATGTGAATTCCAGTGCTTAACAGGCTTGCTAATTGAATATTTATGTTAGCATATGCATGTTCTGTGAGCAGTAAATGCTCTAAATGCTTTATACCTTTCTGTGTGTGTGTGTGGTGTGTGCTGCGTGCAACGTGTGTGTGTGTGTGTGTGTGTGTGTGCAGAAGTGCCACAAATGAAAAGTGATAGCGTAATACAATACATTTTTATTGTTAGTTTAATTCATTTAAAATGACTTCAATCAGATGTGCAGGACTCAATGCGAAGTGCATGTACTGTACAAGTCATGAAATGCCAGTCATGATTTTAATAGAAACATAATATTGAAGCTGTTGGCAGAAAAGGACCTCCTGGCCCACCTCCTCTGCCCTAAGGTCCCTACCAACTGTGCTATAATGGACCCTAATTGATCTCCGGCCTTCCCCCCCAGCCCTGTTACTAAGGTCCCCATGTGTCTATCCATGCATGTTTGAAACCTGTTACCATTTTGGTACCCACCACCTTTGCTGGGAGTCTGTTACAGACATCCACCACCCTTTCTGTCGGTGCCAGTGCTTTTAAAGCCTTTATTGATGTTACTACTTTATTATGTTATTACTTGAATAAAGCCAGTAAAGTTACATTGAACCACACTTACTGCCTTGCTTTCATTGTTTAAAGGGACATTCTTTAAAGGACATATGATCAAATACATACTCTTGTAGTCAATCTCTCTAGTCTAACAATATATTCCATTTTTGAAATATTTCCCTTATTAAAATTTCACTGTAAAATTATTTTCTCTTCTTGTGGCCAGTCAATGAATATAGCGAAAATAAAAGACGGTGAAATATATTAGTTCAACAGTATGTATCCTTTTCTTTGGCGTAAGATTTTTTATGTTGTCTTGCGCATGTGCAAGGAACATGTTGTGGTAACTTTAGAATAGCAGGTTTTGGAGGTGCGGTCGTGTTGTGACCAGTGGCGCCACTGCTTTTTGGGGCTGGGCTCCGTGGCGTGAACTAGATTGCATGCTGTCTATGACAGCAGTGCAAAAAGCATGCCACCAACTTAAAACATTTTAGCCGCTGCAATGAGGGAGCGCCACCTCATTGTAGGGTGTGCCTTTCCAGGTGTAACATTTCAATCAGACATGGCGGCAGCTGTGCCATCCACCTCGCACAGTCCCCAGAAAAGCCGACGTCGGGGGTGCCCAATCCCCCTGTCAGCACCATCATGCACCCCCTCCTGAGTTTATTTGCCGTTGGGGAGCCCAATCCCCGTCGGCATCATGTCCCATGCCAGTTGTTTGCTGAGGGGGGTACCTAATCCCCCTCGGCATCATCCCCCCAACACCTTTTATTTGCCGACAGGGTGCCCAATCCCCATCGGTTCCAGTCCCCCACCCAAAACATGCAGGTGGCATGCTGGGAGCCCACCCCAGCATGCCAAAAGCACCTGTTTAAAGAAAAACCTTCCTGCGATGTTAATTTTTTTAACCCTGTAAAGTAAACAGGTCCCTCACTGTCTCGACCCCTCCCCAACCTGCACCCACCCACTGCATACCCCAGCTCCCACACCCCCTCACCCCATACTTACCTCCGAGCTCAGGCGCAGATCTTCGGTGAACGTGAACACGTTTGCACTCTTCAAAGCCGACCGTGAACTGAAGAAATGCCGGTAAGCTGTATACAGTAATGGCATAAATAGGGTTTTTTCAACTTTGGTACATATCTTGGGCATTTTTGGGAATTTTGGCACCAAATTTTCAACATGGCATTATTTGGACCCCTCCTCATGAATTCAGTCACTGTCATGGCGTTATTGAGTCCTAAAAGGGATTTCGCTGTCACTGCACAAAATCACCTTTCGGGACTGATTAATGAAATGACAGTGCCACTGTTCATGAGGTGGGCTCTCAAAAAGCCTATGTTGCAAATTTGGTGAAAAAATTCCAAAAAATGACTGTTTTACGAGTGTGCATTGCACAGTTTCCATGCACTCTCGTAACTTCACAAATCTGTAATATTTTCACTCCAGATTTTCAACACTGGCATTTTTCCACACTTCCTTATGAGTAGTACAGCTGTCATTTTTCACATCCTGTCCGAAATGTGTTTTTAGCACTTCTGATGCAGAATAGCGCGGTCGCTGTGGGAAATCAGTGTTTGGGACAGATTAGGAAAATCACAGTGATGCTGTTCATGAGCAGAGGTCCTAAAATGCCTATGTTGAAAATTTGGCGATGAAAGTCCGTTAAATGACTATGCTATAAGCGTGCTTTGTGCAGTTTCCTCGCACCCCTGTAACCTCGCAAATTTGTAATATTTTCACTCCAGATTTTCAACATTGGCATTTTTTCACACATCCTTATGAACATAACAACTGTCATTTTTCACATCCTGGCCGAATTGTTTTTTTTTTCCAATTATTTAACCAGGTGAGACACACTAAGCTGAAAGATTGTTTACAGGTGCAACCTGGGAGCACAAGGAAGTTAAGTGACTTGCTCAGGGTCACACAGTATGCAAGTGGGGGCTGTGGTATTCAAACCCAGGTCTCCAGATTTGCAGCTCAGAGCCTTAAACCACTGCGCCATACTGCCTCCCGAACCGTGTTTCCGCACTTCCCGCACAGAATAGTGCGGTCACTGTCGGAAATCAGTGTTTGGGACAGACTAAGAAAATCACAGTGACTCTGTTCATGAGCAGAGGTCCTAAAATGCCTATGTTGAAGATTAGGTGACAAACATTCATAAAATGACTGTGTTACAATTGTGTGTTGTGCAGTTTCCACGCACGTTCGTAACTTTGATAACTTTTAATATTTTTACTCCAGATTTTCACCATTGCCATTTTTTCACTCCTCCTTATGAACAGAACAGCTTTCATTTTCCGCATCCTACCCGAACTGTGTTTTCGCACATCCGGCGTGTAGTGGCGCAGCCGCTGTAGGAAAACAATGTTCAGAACAGAGTAAGAAAATGACAGTAACACTGTTCATGAGCAGAGGTCCCAAAATGCCTATGTTGAAAATTTGGTGAAAACATTTCATAAAATGACTATGTTACAAATGTGCATTGCGCAGTGTCCATGCACAGTTGTAACTTCGAGAATTTGTAATATTTTCACTCCAGATTTTCAACATTGTTATTTTTGCACACCTTCTTATGAATAGTACAGCTGTCATTTGTCACATCCTGCCCAAAATGTAGTTTCTCACATGTGGCGCACAATTGCACTCGGGACAATCAAGCAACTGAAGCAACAAGCTGCTCACCTGAGTAGCTGAGGAAGCCAAATCTCCAGCCTGATAACTTTCGAGGCAGTTCCCCTTCCCCAAGCTAGGCACTCGGGACAATCAAGCAACTGAAGCAACAAGCTGCTCACCTGAGTAGCTGAGAAGCCAAATCTCCAGCCTGATAACTTTCGAGGCATCCCCTCCCAAGCTAGGCACTCGGGACAATCAAGCAACTGAAGCAACAAGCTGCTCACCTGAGTAGCTGAGGAAGCCAAATCTCCAGCCTGATAACTTTCGAGGCAGCTCCCCAAGCTAGGCACTCGGGACAATCAAGCAACTGAAGCAACAAGCTGCTCACCTGAGTAGCTGAGGAAATAAATCTCAGCCTGATAACTTTCGGGGCAGCTCGCCCCCAAAGCTAGGCACTCGGGACAATCAAGCAACTGAAGCAACAAGCTGCTCACCTGAGTAGCTGAGGAAAGCAAATCTCCAGCCTGATAACTTTCGGGGTAAAGGCCTCTTCTCTTCGTCTGGACGCCTGCAGAGGGGTGCTACCTGATGAACACTTATATTTTATGAACTTTGTTCCTGTTCACCACTGGGTGGGCTTGTTATTTGATTCTCTTTGTGCTACTAATGCTGAAGTGTAAAGCTAGGGACTCACTGGCTTTTCTAGAGTTGCCTTGCTGATTTCATCTTAAAGCCAGATATACCAAGCAGCTAATATAGATCAGACTTGTTTAATATGGTGGTATTTGGAGCTAATTGCTGATTTCATCTTAAAGCCAGATATACCAAGCAGCTAATATAGATCAGACTTGTTTAATATGGTGGTATTTGGAGCTAATTGCTGATTTCATCTTAAAGCCAGATATACCAAGCAGCTAATATAGATCAGACTTGTTTAATATGGTGGTATTTGGAGCTAATTGCTGATTTCATCTTAAAGCCAGATATACCAAGCAGCTAATATAGATCAGACTTGTTTAATATGGTGGTATTGAGCTAATTGTGCTTGTTACTGAAGGCATTAGGTTAGCTGGGTTCTAGTGTGACCTCATTTTGGAATAGCCCTGTTTGCTTAGAGTGGAGCTCCTTTGTGTAAGTCACAACATATTCTCCCGCTGCATAGTAATGAGAGGCTTTGTTTTCTCCACAATATAGGCAGCTCCCCAAGCTAGGCACTCGGGACAATCAAGCAACTGAAGCAACAAGCTGCTCACCTGAGTAGCTGAGGAAGCCAAATCTCCAGCCTGATAACTTTTGAGGTAAAGAGAGCCTCTTCTCTTCGTCTGGATGCCTGCAGAGGGGTGCTACCTGATGAGCACTTATATTTTATGAACTTTGTTCCTGTTCACCACTGGGTGGGCTTGTTATTTGATTCTCTTTGTGCTACTAATGCTGAAGTGTAAAGCTAGGGACTCACTGGCTTTTCTAGAGTTGCCATGCTGATTTCATCTTAAAGCCAGATATACCAAGCAGCTAATATAGATCAGACTTGTTTAATATGGTGGTATTGAGCTAATTGTGCTTGTTACTGAAGGCATTAGGTTAGCTCGGTCCTAGTGTGACCTCATTTTGGAATAGCCCTGTTTGCTTAGAGTGGAGCTCCTTTGTGTAAGTCACAACATATTCTCCCACTGCATAGTAATGAGAGGCTTTGTTTTCTCCACAATATAGCAGCTCCCCAAGCTAGACACTTGGGACAATCAAGCAACTGAAGCAACAAGCTGCTCACCTGAGTAGCTGAGGAAGCCAAATCTCCAGCCTGATAACTTTTGAGGTAAAGAGAGCCTCTTCTCTTCGTCTGGATGCCTGCAGAGGGGTGCTACCTGATGAGCACTTATATTTTATGAACTTTGTTCCTGTTCACCACTGGGTGGGCTTGTTATTTGATTCTCTTTGTGCTACTAATGCTGAAGTGTAAAGCTAGGGACTCACTGGCTTTTCTAGAGTTGCCTTGCTGATTTCATCTTAAAGCCAGATATACCAAGCAGCTAATATAGATCAGACTTGTTTAATATGGTGGTATTGAGCTAATTGTGCTTGTTACTGAAGGCATTAGGTTAGCTGGGTCCTAGTGTGACCTCATTTTGGAATAGCCCTGTTTGCTTAGAGTGGAGCTCCTTTGTGTAAGTCACAACATATTCTCCACTGCATAGTAATGAGAGGCTTTGTTTTCTCCACAATATAGGCAGCTCCCCAAGCTAGGTACTTGGGACAATCAAGCAACTGAAGCAACAAGCTGCTCAACTGAGTAGCTGAGGAAGCCAAATCTCCAGCCTGATAACTTTTGAGGTAAAGAGAGCCTCTTCTCTTCGTCTGGATGCCTGCAGAGGGGTGCTACCTGATGAGCACTTATATTTTATGAACTTTGTTCCTGTTCACCACTGGGTGGGCTTGTTATTTGATTCTCTTTGTGCTACTAATGCTGAAGTGTAAAGCTAGGGACTCACTGGCTTTTCTAGAGTTGCCTTGCTGATTTCATCTTAAAGCCAGATATACCAAGCAGCTAATATAGATCAGACTTGTTTAATATGGTGGTATTGAGCTAATTGTGCTTGTTACTGAAGGCATTAGGTTAGCTGGGTCCTAGTGTGACCTCATTTTGGAATAGCCCTGTTTGCTTAGAGTGGAGCTCCTTTGTGTAAGTCACAACATATTCTCCCACTGCATAGTAATGAGAGGCTTTGTTTTCTCCACAATATAGGCAGCTCCCAAGCTAGGTACTTGGGACAATCAAGCAACTGAAGCAACAAGCTGCTCAACTGAGTAGCTGAGGAAGCCAAATCTCCAGCCTGATAACTTTTGAGGTAAAGAGAGCCTCTTCTCTTCGTCTGGATGCCTGCAGAGGGGTGCTAGCCTGACGGCGCTTCGCGCCGTCTGCCCCTCCCACCCAGGGGCGGCTGTCAATTTAAGGATCCACCCCATGACATCACATCCGGTGATATCACGTCCTGTTGCCAAGAACCTATCTACCCACTTTCCCATTTGCAGGTTATACCTGCTGGCCACTAGAGGGACCTATGCTCCCTCACTACTTCCTACTCCTACCTGTACAGCACTACTTCCCTGGGATCTTACTCACCACAATGTATTGGCCCTGCCTCATGCTCTGCCTGTGCCTATACCCACTGGCAGTGCACTTACCACTTGCCCATCTGCTAGTCCACACTGTGCCCTGGCACCCCTCCCTCCTTGCTCCTGAACCTCCTCTCCTGCCCCTTGGGACCTCTGTGTGTCCCCGTCCCCCTGCCCTCCCCCTAGCTTTCTCTTCACCCTAGGCACATCTGGGTGTCTTCTTATTCTTGCTTTCCCCTCCTGTACCTCCCTGCCCACCCCCTGCTCCCTTAGCCTCCTCTCCACTCCCTCTCATGTCAATTGTAGGAAAACCTCTCACCATCTCCCAGCCAGGGTGTTAGTCATGCTACTACTCCTGTCAGGGAACATTCATCCAAACCCTGGCCCGGTTCCCAGGAGCCCCCGAACTCGCACCACAGGCCTATGCATGGTCTCCATGAATATCTGTAGCCTCCTAAAAAGTTTGACTCACTACAATGCCTGGTCACATCAATTAACCTGATGTCATCACCCTTGTTGAGACTTGGCTGTCGAAATCCTCCCTGACTCCCTAGTCTCCTTCCTGGTTTCACCCTTTTCCGGTCCGACCCGTGTTGGGAGATAGGCGGCTGGCTGCTATTTATGTCAAGGAATCTCTCCCGTACTAGCCCTGCCCCTCCTATCCTTGACTCCAGGGCCCAGGCGCCACGCTGAACCAACCCCCTGACCCTTTAAAGGGACCCCTTTATCTGACTACTGCATACGTGCCCCCCAGGGACCAAACGCAGGCCATTGCCTCTCTTACAGAATACCTTACCTCTCTACCTCCTTCCGCTGATCAAATTCTGGTGGGTGACTTAAATGTCAACTTGCTCAGCCCCTCCTCCTCCTCTACCCGAGACTCCTTTTCTGCAATAGACCTAGCGCAACTAGTTACCCACCCTACCAGGACTAACCCCAAGAGAGGCTCCAGTACCCTGCTTGATGTGGTACTCACCAACCACCCTAATCGGATCCCCAATGTACAAGTCCTCCCAGACTCTCTCAGCGATCACTCCCCCATTCTATTCCACTGGTCAACCTCAGTCCCCAAACCCATAGCACAGTCCACATGCCGGCGGCGTCTAATACCTGGTGGACTGATAAAACTTAAGGAACTTCTGTCCCAAATTGACTGGTCTCCTATACAGGCAACTCCTGACATCGATACAGCTCTCTCCTTCTTTACCCAAACTTTTAATAATGCCTGTGATATCTTTGCCCCAGTGTTGACCCGCCGTTCTAAAAGGAAGAATGCCCCCCTGGGTTACCCCAGCTTTGATCCACCAGCTCAAACATAGGGACAACCTATGGCACCATGCCATTGAGACTGGCTGGCCCAATGACAGGCGGTTATATGCTGCCGCCCGAAACAAGTGCACTCGGGCCATCAGAAAGGCCAAGTCTGAGCACTATCAATCCTCACTCACTGCCTCATGGGGGAATCCCAGAACCTTCTGGGATAACATTAAACAGTTAAATGGGAGTGCACACTCCCCCACCACAGATCAACATTAATGGTGTGATCTCCTCAGACCCAGCCCTCATAGCCAACCACCTGAACACCTCATTCACTGACCTTAGCCCTATCCTCCCTACAAATTTTTTTGACCCTCCTCCCCCAGCACCTGCCGTAAATCTTTCTCGCCCTTATTTTCTCCTCCGCCGTGTTTCTGCCCAAAAACTTAGGCCGCACCTTGTCACTGCCCTCAAGAGTAATAGTACAGTTAGTGACACCCTGGATCCGTGTATCCTATGGCTGGTCTTAGACACAGTCCTTACCCCGATCACATGCCTCATCAACCACTCTCTCTGCCTGGGGAAGGTTCCAACTGCCTGGAAAGTCACCACTGTCACCCCTATCTTTAAAGGTGGTGATAGGACTGTGGCTGGAAACTATTGACCGATCTCCATTCTCTCTCCTCTCTCCAAGGCCTTGGAAAAAGTGGTGGCCTCTCAAATCTCTGACTACCTCTCCACCTACAATGTCCTTTGTCCTGAGCAGCATGGCTTCCGAGAGGGCCACAGTACCAGCACAGCCCTCCTAGAGTTCTCCAACTTTCTCCCTCCTCCTTAGACACTGGTTCTCTGGCTGGTGCTGTCTTCATTGACCTCTCAAAGCTTTCGACACTGTCTCCACCCCTCCTTCTTGATGCCCTTAGTCTCTCTGGTTTTGCTGCTGGGCCTATCTCCTGGTGCACCAGTTATCTGTCTGACCGCTCTGGCGTGTAAAAATTAATGGGACCTACTCAGACATCTGTCCCATCTTTTCTGGGGTTCCCCAGGGCTCCATTCTGGGCCCCTTACTATTCTCCCTTTACCTTAACACCCTTCCACGCTCTTGCTCGGGGAACATTCTATTGTACGCTGATGATGCAGTCATCTTTGCCTCAAATTATAACCCTACTGCCCTCCAGGACTCGCTGCAGAAGTCCTTCACTGAAGCCGAGGGCTGGTTCAAGGAACATAGTGGTGATAAATCTTAAAAAACCAAAAACCATGTTCTTCACTCATCCCCAAAACAAGTCCTGCAACTTCAAACTCCTCATTCACTCTGGGTCCTCATTCCCACTCAAACAAGTTTGCTCCTATAAATACCTAGGGATCCATTTTGACCCCTCCCTCTCCTTCCATGGACACATCGCTGCCCTAGCCACTGCCACTAATATCCGATAGGGCATCTTACATCGGTATAAACACTGCCTCCCCCCAGAGGCTCTTCGACTCGCAGTCACCTCCTCTATCCTGACCCTAGTGGACTATGGACTGCCGGTGTATGGTGCTGCTGATCAGACCGCACTCCATAAAATTCGCACTACTCTGAATAAGGCCTGCAGGTTAATTACTGGAGCACCTACGATGACACACACCTGTCTACTGTATGCTAAAGCACTGGTACTTGATCTCGGCAGCGCCTCAAATATATCTTACCTGTACCCTTACAAAAAGACCCTCCTTGGGCTTTCCCCACCAGGATTGACCACCACCATCGCGCTCTGTCCCACTAGTTCATACTCGGACCTCTGGGAAAACCTCTCTTGTTACTCCTAGAGCTAGGACTCTCACGGCCAAGAGCCTTCAGCTTTAGGGCCCCTCCTGGTTCAACACTGCCCCCTCCATCTCGAGCTCAAACTATATCGTTCTTCAAAACTTCCTTACGTAACCACCTTATTAACACCCGATGCTGTAACTGCCACTAGTCAAAGCCGTACTCAATACTTATGAGAAAGCTTACTACTAAGCTGCTAAGGACGACATAACTCTGGTATTGTTTGCATCCATCCTACCTGTACCAGCTTGTTTGTATCTATGTCTTAATTTACTGTAATACTTATGTGTTGTAGTGCTATACTGTGTATTTTGGTTTGTCTTACTGTGACAAGGTACCTTTGTAAATGAGCCTATGGCTCAAAGGTTTTCCAAACTGCTGTTTAAATAAAATAAAAAAAAAAAAAATAAAAATAAAATTGCGCGGTCACTGTGGGAAATCAATGTTCGGGGCAGATTAAGATAATCATAGTGCCACTGTTCATGAGCAGAGGTCCCAAAATGGCTATGTTAAAAATTTGGTGAAATAATTCCACTAAATGACAGTGTTACGAGCTTGCAAGGCACAGTTTTCACACACGCTCATAACTTCGAGAATGTTTTATATTTTCACTCCAGATTTTCAACATCGCCATCTCTTCACACCTCCTTATCAATGGTGCAGCTGACATTTTAATGTGGTGCAGAATGGCGTGGTCACTGTGAGAAATCAATGGTCAAGACAGATTAACAAAATCATAGGGACAGTGTTCATGAGCAGAGATCCCAAATGCTTTCATGAGGTGGGGTCACAAAAAGGCCATGTTTTAAAATTTGGAGTGCAAATACCAACACATGCCCTGGGCATTATGGTTTCTAACCATTACATTCCACCCTGTACAGATTAACAGGCATCGGGGTGTGTCTTTGGATTGTCTGTAGTACTGCTCACACCATTGGTCCTCTACCCGCACCCTGCAGCCACTGACAGGCATCAAGGTGTGCCTTGGACTCTTCGGCCCCAAAGTTTAACCCATTCTCCTATGCTGCACCCATCTCAACATATATACTTATGAAATGGGGTGAACATAAGGCCAGATGACCCCAAGGCACAACGAGGCACTTGTCAGACTCTGTAGGGTAGGGTGAGGTGAAATAGCATGAGCGTTATGGCTAGCGACCCAAACGCACACCCCAATGCCTTTCACCCTCTGCAGGGTAGGGTGGGGTTGGCGTTGGTTCTGTACTTCACTGCTATTCCCATTATGCATCTCTCTTAACTCCTGTACTACCAATGCCAACACCAGCAAGACAACATTCGGCTATGACAAATGCTTGTTTTGTTTATAAAGGAAAGGACTCAACTGCTGGGTAATATGAGCTGAGCAAGGCAGGGATTGAACTGTTACAGGACTCTCACCTCCCTGATGTGTTAACTGCAGCTGATAGCTTCAGGGGGCCCCAATGGCCAGGCTGACCTCTAAGGTGTGAACAGGCCCATTTCCTTTGCTTTTCTCCCCCCCCCCACACTTATAATCTCCACTTACAAAAATCAAGTCTTACTCTTAAATATAAAAGATTAATCTGAATGTATATGTGGAGTGAGCCCAATCGATTCCTCTGATGCCATTCGACATACACTGAGTGCTAATTACTGCACTCCGGTGTCAAGTTTCCAAGATTTCTGGTCTGTTATCTGGTAAAGCGGCTGGACAGGGTTACCACTTGTCCTGATTTTCGCAGGACAGTCCTGATTTGGGCAACTGTGTCCTGCAAAAAAAACATGAAAAATACTACATGTCCTGACTTTACAGAAGAAAAAATATTTTCTAACTTTCCACTCAATGTTGCAGAAAACTATAATACCTTAACTAAAATACCTTAAAATGGTAAGAAACAATAGAAGCAACTAGGAAACTACACTACTTAGCCTTTATTCTGATCACATGGTGCAAACAAGTCTGTTGCATTGGTTGAGTTTACGTACTGTCCTGCAAAAACTCATGTTTCAGTAAGAAATGTCCCACTTTAGGCTTCTTAAAAGGTGGTAACCCTTTGGCTGGTACAAAATGTCACAGATACAACTTAGGCTGTATCTGGTCCACTGTCTACCAGGTCATGCCTGATTTAAATGATCCATTTTGCCTCTGTGAATACATAACTATTTCACAAGCTCAGAGGTCTAACTAACAATTATTTTTGTATCCAGGTACAGGACTCATGATGACATAACTTCTGTGCACTGACCCTGCTGTGAACCAGGATAATTTATGAAGCCTCCCCCCACCACACACACACACACACACACACACACACACGTCTACATTCCTTTTAGGGACTCTAATTCACTCAAGTAAATAATTATATTCTCTGCATACTTTCAGAAATGATACAAATAATCTCCTTCTAGGCAGTTAAATTCTATGTGCATGGCATATATCCTAGGTGCACAGAATGTAAGTTATTGTGAAGCAATGGGTCCATCTATTTAATCCCTTATATAACTTCAGCTCTCTTCCATAACTTTATTGACAGAATCCCCAAGAGCAAATACTTATTGGCTAACTCTTAAGACTTTTAAAATAAATAAATATAACTTGATAAAATACAAGAATCTCACAAAAACGTAACAAGCCCAAAGTGAGTCCACACCACCAGTGGGGTAACTACCAGGGGGTGCAGCTGGAGAGCCACGTCCGTGCAGTGGGAATGCAGCATGACTCTGGTGCATGGTCATGTACATACTCATGTGCACTGAGCTGGTGACGGCCCTGGGGAACTGTTAAATATGAAAACTCCTGCTATGCAACATGGCACTGGTACTCTCAGGCCCCACTACTCCCTGCGTAAGATGAGCCTGAGTGAGGCCATGGCTGTCAACTCTTCTGAGGGAGCCCACTGCATAGGAGAAATGCCCTCCTGTTAGGAGGAAATGGCCCCAGGGGACCTCCTGGGAGCAAGTAAGGCTGACAGTGTAGCATGGAGAGTAGAGCAGTATGCTGTGAATGAGCTTGATACATCCAGCAGACCTGGGTTTGATTTTCACAACCTCCATTTGCATCCTGTGACCCTGAACAAGTCACTTAACCTCCCTGTGCTCCTGAAATGCATCTGGAACCAAGTTTCTGCTCAGAGTGCCTTTCCCGACCAACAATTATATTTAAAAAAAAAAAAAAAGGCAACAGAGGTGGGTACCAGATAGAGCACGGAGGTTGCATAGCATATGCGGACAGTATCAGCAAGAAGTGGGATAAACAAAGTATATAAAATAAGTCAAGTGACAGAACAATGCCGACTCAGGGTAGGCACTCAGTACCTGCTTGATTTTGAACGCAAACAGATGCACTTGTATTCACCAACTCCTGCATGTTACTGTGCAAATGAGACACCTTGGAATCCAAAAGAAGGCTAAGGGGTTAAGAAAAAAGGGGACATGGAAAAGGCGTACAATTACTGAGGGCATAGGAAACACAGGAATCAAGAGACACAATAAGAACAAGGAGTTCATATCGTCCACCTCCCCACCCCTGCTGCATAGATTCCTGCATCTTAGCAGTCTATATCAAAGCAAGACTCTTGTGGGGTACGTTTACCAGCTAGAGGTTACCGTATGTTAAAAACTCATACTTACAGGGCCAACATCTGCATTTCTGTTATAGGACATATCGGTCAATGTATCACATTTAATTCCCTTCAAAGAACAAATGACAATGTAAAATAAATCCTTCAAAAAAAAATCCTAAAGAAAGTGTGGCAGTTCTAGGTATGTATTTTTTTCTTTCTTTCTTTATTCCCTCCTTGGCTGGGGGGGGGGGTGTTGCCTATGGTTCCCCCCCATCTGACTGGTCCTGCGGCACCACACCACTCCCAGTGCTTGATCTTGACCCCCTCCTCCATTCCTCTCGCAGGCTGCTTCATGGTGGGTCCTTACCCCATCACTGCGGAAGCCCGGGGTCAGGATCAGTGAGGAGAATCCCGAGTGAGAGAGGTGCGGCACTGATGGGACCAGACATCATCGAGTGCACTGGAGGATGTTTCTGTACTGGTTCCCCCCCCACAGCATGGGCATGCAATGGCATCAGTGACGCTGCCATGCGTGCTTCCATGCACTGCACGTCCGACATCAGCCCCTGCCGTCCCCACAGCGAACCGCAGCATGCACTGACCCCCAGCCACCACCAGGAGCCATCACAGCTGTGGTTGTCACTCCCCACCATCTCCGGAGGAGAAAAGCAGTCCCTGGGATGCTCAATCCTCCTCCCCCCCCCAGTCAACCCTCTGACACCTGTGGTCGCTCCCGATCCTTGGTCGTTGGCGTGGCACGAGGTGTGGCGTCCAGCGCCTCAACCCTCAGCGCCACTGGGCTGGCAGTTCTAGGTATATTTTTAGTTGTTTGGCTAGGCAAAATGAACAAGAAATAAACACAACATGCCATGTACACCCTTCTCCAAGAGTCATGTCTCTCCTTAAAAAGCCGTATACATATTGCGGTCTAGACAGACTTCCATCACACCAAGGCCCAGCTAATACATTCAGGGTGGACATAAAGAACTGCATAATGTCTACAACAATAAACAAGCTGAGAAGCTTTGTGTGTGCCAAAAGACCAGGCTGGGAAGAAGAAACATAGGGCCCAATCTAAACAGGTGGTTGAAATATGCTTGAATCAAGCGTATTCCGGCCGTGGCCCTGTGCCCCCCCCCTCCAATGCCCATCTGTACTGAACAGCATCTTCATCCTCCTGCCTCCACACTCCACTTGTGTGGAGCTGCTCATTGGGTCAGAGGGCGACAGGGGTGGAAGGAGTGGCGGTACTGGTCTGCAAGTAGATCCCTACCTGTGCATGGAGCAGGGATCTCAGGATATGGCAATGTTTCAGAAATGCTGTATCACTTCCAAAATTAATGCCATTTTGGAAACAACACTGGCCTGTTCCAGTGATGCTCCAGCCCACTGTGGAGGCTCCTAGGGCTGGTGGCTGGAGGAGAGAGGGCTGACTGGGCCTGGAATCTGCTGTTGTGGCTGATTGGAGGGGGGTGCTTTGCCACTAATGCTGCCCCTTGTTTCCAGCTCTGACAAGACTTGACGAACCCAGTCAGCACTGCATGGGCTGAAAGTCATAGGGGAGTGATGGAGATGTTAAGTACCAGAAGAAGCTGAGTGATACAGATGGGGAGGCTGCTGGCCAGATCGTGGCAGGTCAGGTGACAGGGGCAGAAAATCCTTTATTGAAAAAAAGTTGAGCAATAGTTTTTTTTTTGTCATCATCAGACATTTATTTTTGCTTACCGTATTTATAAAATATTTACACTAGGCAAGGCAACTTTTATTTCTACAGCGCCGAATCCCAGGGACTCCATGTGTTTCACAAGCAATACAGTTAAAACTGCAGTAGTCAGGACACCAGCCGCTAGCCCTATGCACAAATAAGGATGCCTTCTGAAGGGAGAGGAGTCACCCCCACCCATGACAGTGGCACAATAGGAATCATAGGTCCGGAATGATGCTAGAGCTACCATGCCGAGCAGTGTCTGTGGCTAAGTTGCAGCATAGCACTGCTCAAGTCACATGGTGCAAGGCCATGCTGCAAGCCAGTTGCCCTGAGTTGCGAGCAGGCATCTCAGCCCCAGAGTTTCTGCCCACCCTAATCTCCCCTTACAATTAGCCCCTGGTGAGCCAGGGATTCCTGTCCATAGTGTATCATAAACAAACAAAAAGAAAAAGTACAACACACCAAAGCTTAGTGAATATTTTATTACCAGCATGCTGTGGGGTGTTTTCTTCAGCAATCTAGTAGTAGACATTCTAGTAATAATATATTTATCTGGTGTCTTTGTGTTGTTCTAGTTCATTTTGTTTGTTTTACGGTATAACAGCCTTTCAACAGCCCACCTTCAGTGGCATGATCTAGTGTACTTTCTTTCTGTTTTTACTACTACTTTCTGTGGTAGCTTCATGGTCCAATCCCCTGCTGATGCAGTGGACCCACCCACTACCCTGAACATCGTAAACCTTTGGTGTCCAGTGGTACCCCACCCCCACAGGATACCGTGGTAGTCTAGTGGTGCTCCCTTCAACTCAGGTCATACTCTATGTATTGCATCCAGCTGCAGCAACCGTACCCCTTCCCCCCAGTTTTCACAGCATAATGTAACAGGGTTGCAAAGTCACACATGGCACTGCAACCACTTAGCACCACTGATATCAACTGAGAATGGGTCCGACAGAAACAAAACAATTTTAGATAGTTTTTCTCGCTCCCTGCAGCCTGCACAATGCTTGTCTTGTAGACTATGCATGCTAGCCCCACCAAATCCAACTGTACTACTAAACACCTGCCCTGCCCCAATGCTACTGTTTTACTGGGTTTGTTGGTTGGTAGTCTGACTATCCTGTTTTTGGATGCTGTTGGCGCCGATCGCTGAATACTGGGGAATGAGTGATGACTGACCGATGAGAATTTGAGACACTGACTGACTAAAAGCTGCAGGAAAGATGAGTCTTTCTTGCAAGTTATAAATCATGGTGTCACAAACCACACTGTCCCGTGACTCGTGCGCTCTTTCTCCTCACATGACCTTGCGCCGAGTTGCCTGACATCTGCAAATCCCCCTAAATAGCCAATTTTGACCAGAGCACAGGCCAGTATCCCTGGTGCTTTGGTGTTCAAGCCTTCATCAGGGGATGTTACTTAGGAATCAAACGTGTTCTTTTAAATACTAAGTAATGACATCATCAAACTGTGACAAAATAGACATATACAAAAATTATTATTTACAAAGGGAATTCATATTAATTTAAACATAATAACAATGCCTATATGATTTGCTAGCCTGGATCTGTGTATGTAGTTAATAATTTAAATATCTCAATCTGATTTAAAAATTACAATTTATAAATACACACTCTATAGGTGTATCGCAAGGCATGGCACCAAACTTAATGATAACAAAGCACTTTTTGAAGAAAAGACTTAAAGCCAAATGGGAATAAACAAGGATAATGGGAATGAGTCAATAGTTATCTGAGAACAAAACAATGAGGCAAGAGTATGGGGGAGAAAGAATGGAAAGATGAATGGAATGGGAAGAGCTGAGAGATGCCAAGATGTGATCACCCTCTTTAGCTTCCATCATATGGGGGAGTATAATATCTCCATCTGGTTGGGGGTCTACAAAAATACAATCTCTTCATAACTCCTGTAGTGAAAAAGAAACAGAAGAAAAAGAATGAATGAACATATCTTACAGCAGTATAGTTATATCACAAACAATTAAATTCTTTTTCAGAAAAGGTTTTAAGTCCCATTGGTCATTTAATCCATCAGGTCTGTATATCCATTTGCTCTCTCTTTTCAAAAGTTCATTTACCCTATCACCCCAATATCTGAGTGCGACTGCCAATCGATACCCATACATTTTAAATTTCAGGGATCCGAATTGTGTCTCTGAGAAAAATGCAAGCCAGTAGGGGTATCAATTCAGACATTCACTGTGTTCCTTACATGCTCCTGCATTCTTTCTTTGAGGGCTCTGGTGGTACGTCCTATGTACATGATTTGGCATTCACACCATAAGGTGTATATTACAAAGGAGGTGTCACAATTAATAAATTCCCTAATATCAAATTTATGTCCCGTGGCAGAATGTATCAGCTCTTTCCCTGAAACACAGTAGCTACAGACATTACAATGCTGATATTTAAAAGTTCCTTTTGGTTTGGTGCCAAGCCATTTACTTTCTCATGCAGGCAGTAAAAGCCTGCTGTGAACCAGTTTTCTTTAATGTTTTGCCCTCTTGAGAAAGTGATGTGTGGTCTTTCACAAACTGCATTAGACAAATGTCTGTCTGCATGTAGCAGATGCCAGTTTTTGTACACAATGTTTCTGATTTGTCCAGACCAATTATTAAATTCTGTTACAAAAGTTACCGGATAATTGTTTGGCATCAAATCCCTGTTCTTTTGCCTCAGTAATTCTTCTCTATTATTTGCATAGGCTTTGTAAATAACAATTTTTGTAAATGTCTATTTTGTCACAGTTTAATGATGTCATTACTTAGTATTTAAAAGAACACGTTTGATTCCTAAGCCACACCCCTGATGAAGGCTTGAATGTCGAAGCACTGGGAATACTGGCCTGTGCTCTGGTCTGCAATACATTGGCTATTTAAGCAGTATATGTGGCTTTTTGCAGTTTGTTTTTTCTCTGCTTTGTGAGTGCTTGCTTTTGGACTTCATGTTGATTTGGGGCTGGCTGCCTCCTGCTTGAGCACCTACCTCCTAAGTGTTGGCACTGCTTACATCTTGGGTTTATCTGCATATCCCCACCTGCTCTGTGCCTGCTCTATCTCTTGCTAGCCGAGTCTGGGTGGGGGTGGGGTGCTGACTGCTGTCTCTCACTTTCCAGCAATTGTCTAAGTCCATACCACATAAAGTTCAGTGGGCCCCCTTCGAGTGTGGGCCTGGCGCCACAGTGCCATTAGCGCCATTGTAAATCTTGTATTGCTTTTAGTATGGAAACATAGAAATATAGACAATGATGGCAGAAAAAGACCAGTGATCCATCCAGTCTGCCCAAATTCCCTAAATCCCTTCCTTGGAACCTAATGTTCCCTCAGGTTGCTTACCTCCTGGTCCTTTCCTTACTTTCTTCCCCGAACCTGTCATCCAGGGCAACCACTATTCCCTTCATTCTATCCCAGGCCTGTTTGAACCCCCTCACTGTGTTTGTTCCCATCACCTCAGCTGACAGACTGTTCCAAGGTTCCACCATCATTTCCTTAAAGAAGTACTTCCTCATGTCCCTCAGAACCCCCTGCCTGCTAATCTCCATTTGTGACCCTATGACCATGAGTTGGTATTCAGGCTAAATAATTCCCCACAGTTCACTTTATTAATTCCTTTGAGGAATCTGAAGGTCTCAATCATACCTCACCCATCCCTTCTGGTTTCCAATGAGTAGAAATTCAATGCCTTGAGGTGCTCTTCATAGGATTTACTCTGCTATCTCTGAACCATTTTGGTCACTCTGCATTGTGTTGTCTCCAGCCTGTCCTTGTCTTTTCTGAGGTGAGGACTCCAGAACTGAGCACCATACTCCAGGTGAGGACTCACCAGGGATCGGTAGAAGGGAAGTATTACCTCTTTTCTCTTACTGTCAGCCCCCCTCCCAGTACATCCCAGCATCCTGTTAGCCTTGCTGTAGGCCTTGTTGCACTAACCTGTTTGTTTAAGGAAGTTGTACTGGGTCATAATGTCATATGCTTAATAGCGTACGGCATTATGGTGAATCCTGGACCTGTGCACTCTCCAAGTCGGACCCCGGGTTAGAATCTTTAGTGGGGGGTCTGGGGAGACAATGGTGTAGAGCCCCCACAGAAAAAAGATATCTGGGAATCGCACAACGCGATTGTGATGCACGGCATTCTGCTGTGTAACATATTGACCACGTGTCTAAGGGAGTTGCTGATGATAACTCCTAGATCTCATTCCTCATCTGTAGTGTTAAGTCTGTCCCCTCCCATCCAGTACTCCGTCTTGGGATTCTTTTTCCCTAGGTGCATTACCTTGCACATTTTTGCATTGAATTTTAATTGCGAGACCTTTGACCACCTCTCTAACTTTTGCAGGTCCCACGAGCAGTGGTTGCACAAAATCGACCTGGGGACCCCAGCCACCACAGAAGAGCAAAAGCGTGAGGTGCTGGAGCTAATTTGCAACTACAACGTGGCATTCTCTCAGCACCCACTTGACTTTGGATGTGCCAGCCCGGTGCAACACCACATTCTGACTGGAGGCCATGCTCCTATTCGAGAGCAATTTCGGCCCATACCCCCTGCCTTGTATCAGCTTACCAAAGATTTACTAAAGGAAATGCTCGAAGTGGAAGTCATCCAGGAGAGCCACAGCCCATGGGCCACACCTGTAGTGCTGGTGAAGAAGAAAGATGGCCAGCTCCAGTTTTGCGTGGACTACAGCAAGCTAAACCAGGTCACGCACAAAGATGCTTACCCTCTCCCACGAATTGAAGACTCCCTGGCTGCACTAAAGTCAGTGACTCTGTTCTCCACTCTAGATTTGGCTAGTGGCTACTGGCAGGTACCCATTTCCCCAGAGGACACGGAAAAGGCCACCTTCATCATCCCAATGGGCCTGTACGAGTTCACCAGAATGCCTTTCAGTCTGTGCAATGCCCCTGGAGCCTTCCAATGACTAACTGAACACTGCCTGAGCAGCCAGAACTTTGACAATGTCCTGCTCTATCTGGATGACATCATTGTCTACTCTGGCATCTATTAAGAGCACCTACAGCATCTGGAGACAGTCTTTGAGTGGCTTGTAGCACACAGGCTCAAAATCAAACCCTCCAGGTGCCATCTCCTGAAGGGCAGAGTCAATTACCTGGGCCACATCGTCAGAGCAGCTGGGATCTCCCCTGACCCAGAGAAAATTTAAGCCGTACAGTGCTGGCCTGTACCCAAAACAGTCAGAGACGTCTGCAAGTTCCTTGGCTTCGTGGGGTACTACTGCTGGTTTGTCAAGAACTTTGCCAAGATTGCGGCCCTACTGCTTGAGCTCCTCAGAGGAGCCAAGGTCCAGAAAATTCCCTGTAATGCCTCAGTAGTGTGGGCCGAACCCCAACAGCAGCATTCCAGCAACTGAGAGACATCCTCACCACAGTCCCTATACTCACCTATCCTGACTACACTTAGCCTTTCATTGTATACACAGATGCAGCAACTATGGGCTCAGAGCAGTCCTGTCCCAAGTCCAAGAGGGGCACGAAAGGGTCATTCCCTATGCCAGCCAAGGACGAAAAAGGTCTGAGCACAATATGAAAGGTACAGCTCCTTCAAACTAGAGTTCCTGGTGCTGGTGTGGGCAGTAACTGAAAAATTCAAGCACTACCTAGCAGCTACCCCATTCCTGGTGTACACAGACAATAACCCCTGGCGCACTTACATACTGCAAAACTAGAAGCCCTGGCACAGAGGTGGGCATCCTGACTGGCAAACTTCAATTTCACCATCCGCTACTGGTCAGGGTGTGTCAATGCCAATGCAGATGCCCTGTCATGGTTGCCCGCAATGAATGAGCCTGAAAAAGATGACACCATGCAAGACAGCCTAGAGATGCCATCATTCCTCAGTGTGCCTGCTGAAGTGGTCCAGGCCTGCTGTCACAGTCTTCCTCAAGGGCTAAGTGCCAACCAAGAAACCAAACTCCCTCCCCTTCCTTAAGACGTGGGGCCTGATCCAACAAGAACGTTCAATTCTTAAATGACTGCAAGATTTGTTGGTAACTGGGGCCACACTCTCACCCCAGGCATAGTAACAAGTGCCGGAGGAACTACTTGAACTCCTCCGGCACAGGGGCCACCTATCCATCCAGCAAGGGAGGTTGGTCCAAAGAGTCCACTGCCCGAAGACCCACCTCCCCCTGGTCCAGATCAAACTGTCTAAAGTAGCTGCATCAGTTGTTCTGGAAGCTTTCCATGACCAGTCTAGACACTGGCCATGACAAAACCAAAAGCAACCTCAGGAAACGCTTCTACTGGGTTGGCATGTGAGAAGACGTGGTCAACTGGTGCAATGCCTGTAAGCCATGCAGCCTCAAAAGCAACCCAGGTACTGTAGAGTGAGCACCTCTGGTGCCCATCGTTACCAGTGCACCACTCGAGCTAGTCACCATGGATCACTTCAAACTGGGCCCCAGTAGTGATGGGCGAGCCTACGACCTGACCATCACTGATCACTGCAGCAAATTCTTGGTGGCAGTACCTGTCCAAGATATTTCAGCCAAAACCACTGCCAAAGCCTTATGGGTTCCCCACCAAAACTTTCACCGATGAAGGTCCTTCCTTCGAATTGCAGCTCTTCCAGGAACTCTGTGTACTGTATGGGAGTCATGAGCTGTGAACAACTGCCTATCACCCACAAACCAATGGGCTCTGTGAACATGCCAATCACACCATCATAAACCTGCTCAGATCCCTACCAGATGAGACACGTCTGCAATGGCCCATCATTCTTACTCCCTTGGGGGGGTGGTGATTAAGGAGAAGGAAACGGAAAGTTACCTGGAGATTATGGTAGCATGAGACCTCAAGATGGGCAGCCAGCGTAGCAGGGTGGTGGGAAAGGCAAATGGAATGTTGGTCTGCATTGCGAGGGGTTTTAATAGCAGAAAGAGGGAGGTGTTAATGCCATTATACAGAACCATGGTTAGGCCACATCTGGAGTATGGGGTGCAGTTCTGCAGGCCTCACCTATGCAGGGATGTTGAACTGATGGAGAGGGTACAGAGAAGGGCAACCAAATGGTACGAGGGATGCAGGATGTACTCTATGAGGGAAGATTGAGAAGGCTAAATTTGTACCCTCTGGAGACTAGGAGGGAGAGGGGGGACATGATTGAGATCTTTAAATATCTGAAAGGAATAAACAAGGTGGAGGGTGATAGTTTGTTCAAATTGAAGAAGGGAGCGAACACGAGGGGACATAGCCTCAAACTGTAATGTGGGCAATACAGAGGTAATGTCAGGGGGAAGTTTTACACAGAGAGGGTGGTGGAGGCCTGGAACAAGCTGCCGGAGGAGGTGGTGGTGGCAGCTGAAACGTTGGAGGGGTTCAAGAGAGCTTGGGATAGATTTAAGGGGTTGGGAAAGGAGGGTGGAAACATAACGGGGGGGGGGATAGGGTGCTGGGCAAACTAGATGGGCCGAGGGACCTTTCTCTGCCGTCACATTTCAGTGTATCTGTGTATTCTCCCAGAGCTGGCTTACATCTGCAACAGCATCACCCAGAGCTCCACAGGGCACATGCCCTACTACTTATTTGGGCGTCACAGCCGCCTACCCATGGACATGGTTCTAGGAGTACCAGCACAGTCAGGAAGTACCACAGCGACTGATTGGGTATGAGAGCACCACAAATGGCTGCAACTGGCTGGCAATCTAGTCTCCCAGCACATGGACAAAACACACCAACAGCAAAAAGACTTGTACAATAACAGCCAAAGCTGAATCGCTTGCCATTGGAGATAGAGTCCTGCTGAAAAGGACACACAACACCCACAAACTCAAAACCAATTGGGAGCCCAACCCGTACTTAATTGTGAACACCCCCTTTCCAGAACTTCCTTTCTACAGAAAACAGTTGGAGTCAGACCCTCTCAGCAGAAGACTGTGCACTGAAATATCCTTAAACCTTGCACTTTCCAAGCGTCACCACCTTCAGAAGACTCAGACCTAGCACTTGAAGACTCCACCCCCAAAGAGAGTCAGGTACAAGGATCCGATGGGCCCCTAGGGCTTTTCCCAAGAAGCTACCTATGGCCATGGGTGCACTCTATCCTGGCCACCGTGCCTTGGAGACAGCTAGTTAAAACTGCCAACTTTCTGAGGCCTAAAACTGGGACGGTCCATCATGACCATGACCCCTCCCCCCCCACCGTGTCACTCCCGTGGGCATCGCTGCAGACAGTGCCACGCATAATCAATTACATTTTGCTGCTTGCTCTGGCCATGTCGCCCCACAGTAACACCAGTAGCAAACATTCAGATTAGAACAATACATAATTCTGCTGCAGCAAGTTCCAAATCATGATATACATAAAGTTCATTAGAAGCAAACCTGCGTTAAATTGTGATCAGACATTCGAGCTGCATGTGTTGCTCCTCCTGACAGTTCCATCCAACCCCCTTACACTCACCTCATTTGCTGAGCAAACCACTTCAAAAACTCCCACCACCACACCAGATTGTTTTCATATACTTCCCTGCAGCTGATCAGGTTCAGGTAGCTTAGTTCCCTGCTGCCGGTCTCTTTTCTGTCTGGAGTCTCTTTCAGCTGCTGGCAGGCAGAAGTCCACATGTGCTTGTTTGCACTACTACCCAGTCTAATCTAACAGGAAGGAACATGCTTTACTATGCTCCCACAGACATACTTGCAGTGCAATATAGGCCCAGGGCTGAAGTTGCAAACTGCTGTTCAGCACGAGCAGCACCACAGTGGTGCTGAAATAACTGTCACTCACGGATTAGCAGTAGTCAGCAAAAAAAAGGGACAAAACTGGGGCAAGTAAGCAAAAACTGGGACAAAAGTGACATTTTGCAAAACTTGTGGGGACACTGGGACATGCTGCCTAAAATAGGGACCATCCTGGGAAAATAGGGACTGTTGGTAGCTTTACAGCTAGTGGCAGAACCTGCCGATGTTCCCCAAGAAAACCCGCTGGTGGGACCAGCTGCCATACCACAGTAACCCTCCTTGGCAGAGCCACTGCTGGCTGACCCACCTTTAAGGCGGTCACAGCACACTACCCGGGGGGGGGATGCCCCGTGCTTATCTTATCACAGAAGTGTACAGCCATGCTTGAGGGCATGATCAAGGATCGAGCAATAGATACTGCTCTGGTTACAGACCCAAATAATGGCTATGCTGACTTCAGCCACCGGTAATCTAAGGTACTGATACTGTCTGCTATGTTACTGATGTTACAAGGCTGTAGGTAGTCCTCACTGCATTTACATAGATCAGGTCATTAGTGTGAAATTGTAACTTAATTGCTAATGTTTTACAGTTAGAATGGTACTCAGTCCCATACATGGGGACATGTATGTTTAAGAGGAGCCGAATTGTAGCACCCCAGAGGTTGCTACATAGTCCATGAAAAAAACCTCAGGAGGAAAGACAACCCCCCCCCCCCCTCTCCATATCAGTCACTGGCTGTCTGACCAGGCCAGCTGGCTGATCATTCCTGTTTCAATCCTCTCCTCCTCCTCCTCCCCTCCTGGACTTTTCCCGGGCATGAGCCTTTGTTTCTGGCCAGGCCAGGCACAGCCAATGATTCAAGGGGCCATAGAAATCAGCCGAGGATGATCCAAGCCCCAGGGACCCAATCGGCTGGCTAAGAGCCAAGTCCACCCCCAGGCTAGAAAAGGGTCTCCCCTGCTAGCTGGAGAAATTCTGGACTGGGTGGCTGACAGAGGGAAGAGCACAGGAGAACAGATGCCTGGGGGCTTACCTGATTGTCGGGTCTACAGCTCCTTGGTGGCTACTCCACTGTAGCCAGTGGTCCCTGGGTCTCCAGCAGCAACAGCAGCAGTACCAACAGGCTTCATCTCCTCGAGAGGTCCAGCAGTTCACCAGGCAGCCAGCAGCAGCTAGTCCATTGCATGGGCTTCTCTCGGCCATCTGCTCCATTGGTTCCCCTTGTTGGGTAGGTCTTTAGATGTCCCATCATTTCTTTTGTGTGCACTCCCTTCCCACTCCCTGTGGCTGCACTTGTAGTCCCCCTAGTTCTTCACCCTCTGGTTACTCTGTGCTGGCCCTCAAGTCAGCTGCATGGTGGCCAGCTTGTCCCTTTGGTGAGCTGCCCCTTTGGGGGGTGATCTGCTTGTTTTGTTCCCTCTCTTTGCCCTCCCCGCATTCGGTGTGTGGCTTTTTGTGATTTTTTTTCTGTCTCCTTGTCCTTTGGTTGGGCCATATCCCAGGAGGTTGGGAAGTCCCCCCCCCCCGACTAAAGCAGAGTCTGGTCTGGCAATCGATGGTGGTGAGTGGGGCTCCCATTATGGTCTGCCACTTGCTTCCTTCTCCCCCCTCCCTGGAGTGCATACAGCACTAGTGTGGCCTCAGACTTTCCCTGCACTGGCACCCATGCCACACGAAAGGAGAGGACCATTTTTACAGGACAGACCATGAGGTGCAGCAGTAAAGTGTACTTGGGCAGAAACCACTGCCCACAATGCAATAGTTCCTCCCTTGCAGCCATGGCCAGTTAGCAGAGGCATCAGGTGGGAGAGTAGCTCCCCATTCACCACCACTTTACACCACCAATGCAAGCTGATCCCCAAGGACCCAGGCCAGGCGGTAAGTGGGCTGTAAGCCCAGAATTTATTTTATTCAGCATGGAAGGCTCCTAAAAGGACAGATGGGGCATACAGGAGCATAAGTGGGCATAGCACCCACAAGAACATAAGAAAGGGGCACCATGTGGCATAAGCCCCAGGGTTTAGGATTAGTGCCAGAAGGGCACTCCATGACAAGGAAAGCAGCCAGAAAAACAGTAGGGGAGTCTAGGGTGGGTTAGGGGGGAGTGGAACCCAGCAGTGCACTCATGCCAAGAGTGCAGGGGAGTGGTCTGAGCTAAGGGCCCTGCACTATAAGCCTGTGGCCCAAATGTGGGTCTTCATCCGGGGTGGAGCTCAGTCTGGACCCATTGCATAGCCCAGCTACCACCCCTCATACCCACACGAATGTGAGCTGGCCTTGGCAATCCCCTGCAGGCCAGCCAGGCTAGAACAATCCCCAGGGATTGAAACTGCCAGCATCCCATTTTTATGGGGTTCCACGTCTTTTCCATGTAAATATTTTGTTGCGGTAAATTGCCGCGTGACAATTTACCTCGCAATACTTTTCAGCATGTTGAGTCTTTCACACATGACAGTTAAGCGCATATAGAGCCTGTGTTTAGTGTGAATCCCCCTATAGTGCTACAGCCATGCCACTTCAATATGTTGGCAGTATCAGAGGCAAACCATTGTTGTTGAAAAATGGATATCTGTATCGATTGGAGCGTATATATGGGGAAAAGCAGTATTGGAAGTGTCGACAATACAACACATATAAGTGCCCCAGCCAGACTTCACACGAGTGCGGATGACATTATTAAAAACATACAGGAATATAATCATGTTCCTGATGCTGGTGCTACTGTTGCACTAAAGGTGGTGAATGAGCTGAAAGACAAAGCCAGCTGTTCTCAGGAAAGTACCCAGCAGCTCGTGGTTACCAGTGGACACAGCCAGGCAGTCTGTGCCAAATTGCCATCAGTTGCTAGCCTTGGTTGGCACTGTACTAATGAATCAATGATCACACAGCATGCAGAAACAGAGGATCATGAACTCAACATGTCAACATGATGTATGCTCCGTAACATTAACATATGACAACATGTCTTATTAAGTTATTATTGCAGTATTTGCGATTGAGTGTCAATTGAACATTTTTGCGATTGAATGTTGCATGTGAACAGATGTATCATGCGCTGCTATAGATTGCGATGTAATGTTTTCGAAAAAAATTTTTTACGATAAAATGTTTGCGATGAGTTGACGTGATACCTTTTTAAGGCAGTCCCCTAGAGGCCCTGGCCCCACCACCAAGAACCTCAACTGCCCTAGAAAGCCACCCTATCTCTTCCCCGGACTGCTGCTGGTGACTCGTGTGATCAACGGACCGAGGGAACTGCCAGGTCTATGCTGTGCTGCCTGCCCCAACGACCCTGGTCATAGAAAACCCAGTGTCTGGTAAAGAATACAGTCATTATTGTGTCAGTGTTTTCCCGGGCTGCACCCTGGGATGTTCCTGGCCCCAGCTGACTGAAGAAATTGCACCAGGGTCTAGCTAAATTGCAGGGGGGCCTGAACTGCCTGCCCTGCACTCACTAGAGACAGTTAGCTGCAGCGGGTCTGAACTTGCTTGCTCCGCACATCGACTAGTGGGTTGTTGAACTGTTCTGGAAGGGGCTTGAACTGCCTGCCCCACCCCAGACTGCATTGAGCAACCACAGTTCTATTCCTCCCCCAGTCTGAGAAGTTGCCATGGAGGAGTGGACAGGCTGCCCAATCATGGTAGTTCCACCACCTGAACTAATTGCCCTACCCGAGACTGCAACCACCTGCATCCTTGAGCCCAGAGGACCCTTCATCGACGCAGAAGGACTTCACCTTGACCCGCCTCCATCCTTTCTTCACCTGTATCTTCAGCTCCCAGACCTGCTTTCATCCTTCACCTTCTTTATCCTTTCCACGTTCTTCATCTTGTTGTTCTCCATCCTCCTGCTGGCCAACGAGACCGATCGGTCGCTCAGGTACTGTACCCCATTCCTCAAAGCTAGCTAGTAACCACCTGCGCTGCACCAAAAGACTGCTACTCCTACTGGACTGTTAGACTATTAATGGTGTTTCTTTTCTAATTATCTTTGGCCAAGGTGGTTAGGTGCTGATAAAGTAATTATTAGTGATATCTGCAGACGTAGGCTACTAGGTGACTCTGTTAGAGGTATATTGCATATTGATATTATCTGAATGACTGTTTATCCCTACATTCCCTTCCTTTAGACCTGTATAGTGCCTTCTATTTCTAAATACTGTTTTGTGCATGACAATCACTTGAGTGCCTTGCCTTATATTGCAATCACCTAACCCATTATTTTCCAGTGGAACTAGTGGCTGCTGCCAATAAAAGCTATCTGTCTGTACCTGGAACCATTGTGCCTGCCTCTCTTTGATCAGAAGAGGATGAACCACTGGTATCCTGTGACATACACTACTCGCAAGTGCGCACCTACCGAAACGGCGACCCACTTGCGGCGCATGTCGACACGGTGAGGGAGTAGGGAGGGTGACTGGATGGGGTGGGTTCGCGAATAGTGATGGGATGTTGCTATATGTACATGTGCATGGGGGGGGGAGTGAGAACACTGAGCGAGGGTTGTCAGGGGTGGTGCTGCGGTAAGCTGCAGAGCTGGCTCCGTGGCGTGGTGAGTGGGTGCTAGGCTGGGTGGCTAGGATGCTGGACTCAGGTCCGGGTGCAGCTATATTTTGTTGCACCCAGCCTGAGTAGTTTTTTCCTTTGCAGAATTTTGCATCCCTCCCGACATGTACCCCGCTGGAGTTGAGAATCCATAGTAGGAGGGTACTGCAGAGGGCACATTGCCCATGACATTAGAAAAACAGGATCGATGCGCTGTTTTCTTTTTCATGATGGTGTACATCGCCAAAATTGTATTTCGGCAGTGTACACTCGCCATAATGACGATCGCCTTTCGTCGATTGCCCTTTTGACATGGAACCGGAACCACTCAATTGAGTCCAGTCACCACAATAAGACACTAAAATGTTTCAAAAATTTGAAAAATTGTTAAAACAAGGCAGAACAATTTTAATTGTTATTAAAATGTGTATGTCTGAGAACACTGAGCAACAATTGTAAAGGCACTGTAACAAGTAATACTCAGGCAAATAGAAAGAACTGATTCTTGTTTGAACCTTTTACCAGGTTCTGGAAAGGGAGGTAGGGATTAGGGACTGTTAAACATTTATAGTAAGGAATCCCACTGGAAGAAACAACAGTGCTACGGTGAGTAATTTTTTCTTCAAACCTCAGGAATCTTTCACTTATGCTTAACAAATGCAGACTCCATAGCAGTACCATGGGAGGCTGGGTACAGAACCTAATTAGAGAAAAGATTCTGCAAGACAGCCGTGCCAAAGCTAACATCCATTATGGATTATGGACTGCATGTCCAGACAGCAATGCTTTGTGAAAGTGTGTACTGTTTCACAGGTAGCTGCTTTACAGATTTTTTGTAGGGAAATATCCTCTTGATGCTGTCATAGAATCAGAGGTACACCTTGTGGACTGCATCTTAAGGCCTTTATGTGGCAACATGCCAGCTTTGTCATAACATAACTGTATGTAGGATACTATCCAATAAGAAAAGGTTCTCTTGGGAGCTGGTTGCCATTTCCCTCTTCACCATAGGTGACAAATATTTTAATTTTTTATTTATTTAGTTTTTATTGACTGGGTAAGTGCACTAGACAAATTCTGCCTATTTTCGGGCATGACCCGGGGAGGGGGATACAGATGAATGCCAACTGACTTTGAACCAGATTAAGCAGTTGGAGGTATTTTTAGTAAATGGGGGGAAATTTGGCCAGGGCACCGGGGAAATTCCCCTACTGTTCTGTAGGGGGCGCTTCAGATCCACCGTTGGATCATTTGGATTATGGTCTCGGAGGAAAAGGTTGAACTTCAGCAGCAATCGGCTGCGATGGTGAAGTCTAACCAATAAGGAAATGTTTTAGAGGAGGAGGATCTTTTTTGCTTACAGCATCGGCTGTTCTGATGGAGAGTTCAGTGGAAGAACTTACCAGGAGCTGTGATGCTTCGGAGGATTCGGACATGGATTCAGGAGTTTCCCGTATGGAGACATCACAGCAGGACATTGGGATGACTTCGGCTCCCTTGGAGTCTGTGTTAGAGGAAAAGTATCGCCGAGTGCAGGAATTACTGGAGGAAGAGGATGAGAAGAGGCTGGAAAGGAGACGGAAGGGAGCAGTTCAGGCCAGGGAGGCTTCAGTGTCTGAGGATACTCAAATGGAATCAAGACGAAGTACAGTGTTGCCCAGAGAAGGGTCCATTTTGGGAGTGGGACAAGAATGTGGCCCCAGGTTAATGCAAGACGCTCTGCAGTTTTCTGTGGTGGACGCGGTGGTGAAGGCTTTCGGTCTGTTGGACGAGGCACAGTAGCAAGCTGACTGGTCTCCAGAGCAAGCTCTTACATCGGCTGGAGGGATACAGGTGGGAAATGGATTCTGGACCCACATTGGGAGGTCTTCATGACGGAAGATGTCGCCAGGGAGATGTTACCTTGTCTCTTGTCACCTGTAGAGGGTAATGTGCTATCTGAAAATGACTGTCCATTAGTAGCTGGTTTGGATCATGGCCCAGCAGGGGGGAAGTGTGTCTAAGGGGAGAAAGGATGCAGACACTTCTTTGCCCATCCCTATCACTGTCACAGAGGAAGTTTCTACTCAGAGGGTGGGTTCATGTGAGACCCAGGTAGTCTCCCAGGACAGACCTTTGGATTCTGGTTCAACTGGGGTTAATGATGTTGGTAGTCCCTCTATATATCTCTTGGTTTCAGGTGGTACAGGGACTGGTGAGCCAGGGGAACAGTGGAAGCAGCAACCTGCGAACGCGAGAACCATGACTTCAGGTTCAAGACTGTATTCGGCTGCCATGGCTGGTGGCAATACCTCTTCTCGAGATAGCCTGCCAAGGTCTGGATTAGATCAGGCTACTAACCCCACCCCGGGGATCCTCCAGTAATGCAGGTTTATCTTCTTTTTTGGAGCCTACTCACAGACATAATGCTGTGCATCTTAGGTATAAAGGGGGCTTAGACATATTTCCAGACAGGCTTTATGTGGGCAGGAAGTTGCTCAAAGAGTCTATGAGATTTGTGGCATCTGAAATCTATGCTCTCATTCATGTCTCTAGGGAGGATGTTCTTGATGTCAGTCTTAGGTCAATGAAGGGCCTGGATCACTTCTGGCTTAAGTATAATCAGCTGAAGTTTTCTCCTATTTGGGTTCCCTTCCTGGCTATTCTGTTAACCAAACCCACCACAAAAATGATAACAATCATGTTTAGGAATAAAAATGTTCATGTGGGAGATATATCTGATTGGTTGAACCAACGGTGTGATGTGCTGGGGGCCCCTGAGGCAATCATTGATTGAGTTTCTCTGGACTGGGGGTTGACGTTTTAAGGTGAAACTTAGGCATACTGAAGAAGGCCATTTCCATATCCCCAATCATTTCTTTTTGGGGAGAGACCATGGGGTATGTTTTTACCTGGGGCAACCCAAGGCCTGCTATCAGTGTGGGTCTCAAACCCACCTTTCAAATGTCTGTGACACAATTCTGTGTGGTCTGCGTGGAGAGTGTGGACACAGCAACTCAATGTTGCAATCATGTGTTGTGTAACCTCTGTGAGGACTATGGGCACATGTTCAGGGATTGCCCCTGAGCTGCCAGGAACAATAGCAGGAAATCCGGATGACATCATTAAAAAAGCACAACAGGCAGAAGCTTCCCCCCCGATCCCCCTGCTTCAAGTCCTGTTGCAGAAGTTCCCCTTGTGCAAGATCCTCTAGCCCTAGAGCCTCGCTCTGTTGGTTCTGTGAATCAGTATTCAGCTGCTAAGGTGGTCTCTACTACGGCTGTGTCTATTTCCGTGAAAAGACAAATCCAAACCACATGAAGAAGCTATCCACACACCTGTAGGTGATTTCAGAATTTCATCTTTATCTCCAGTATGGGGGCTGTTACTAGAAATTTGGTGAATCTAAATGTACAAGGACAAATAATAACTCTACCTCTCACAACCATTAAAATAAAATATCAAGGATGCAAAAATGCTGTTTTTTCCTTTTTGTTTTTTCTTATTTTTTATTCCAATATAGTTTCTTGCATTTCCAGGGTTCTCAAAATATGTTCCACTTCATGGTTCAAAATAAAGCTTTTTGCATGTATGAAGCTTTCAGCATATGTTTTCCAAGACGCTTAGCATATATTGCACTTCACAGTTTAAAGTAAAACTTTCAGCAAGTGTTGAGCTTTCAGCATATGTTAATGTTTCAGGAACCTAGCTTGTTCCCTTCATCAGAACCTGAAAGCTACAATTATGAAAATATTAAAATATATTAAGTAGCTCATATTATAAAGTAAATTGGAGATATAAAGTATAAAGTAAAAAAAAACAACAGTTTGGGATCACAACTATTATAACATACCTTCTATATAAATTCTTTCAAAAAACAATTTATACACTTATATTCAGACTGTGTGTACTTTTAGGGAGCTGGGGGGGGGGCAACAAAACATAGAAAAACATGTATGTTTACTATATCCATCAATTAGCTATGTACCACCTCTGTTAAAAGATTTTTGAAATGATTTTCTAATTTTATTATTGTTAATTTTACAGTTCATTCAATTTACCTTGAAGTATTGGATGGACTCTCATACTCCCTGTTTTAATGTAACAGGTTTTACCACCTAAAAGATATGTGAAAGAAAGGAGAGTTCTTGCAATTGTCCATTTTGGCATGCTCATTAAGTATCAACATTTATAAACAGGTTGCCTTCTGGCTTACCTTTAGTGAAGAAAGAAAACCCCTATTGCATGTGGGCTGGCTTCCTTATATTATAAAGAAGAAGGTCCCAAATTCTTGTGGTGGAATTTAATCTTTACTACCGCTGCCATTAAACTCGGAAGCCAAGTAGCGTTTCCAAATTGAACAAGCTGCTTCTCCATGCAGCTTTGGAGGAGGCTGAGCCCTGGTTTTCACAATGCGCGCTGCACTGTGATGACGTCACAAGGTGTGACTGTCTCCCATGGCTCAGTCTTTCATCTGAAAGAAACCACTACTTGCCAGTGTTGGCTTGTGTGGTCCCTCCTGCCAAAAAGATTTAAAAGAAAGGAATGAATTGAAAAGGGTACATCTCTCATAGTCTTACAAGGGGTGGCTGCGGACACAGGGTGGGTGGAAAAGGGAAAATGGATGGAAAATAAATATTAGGTTAAAAGTAAATGTGCTAAAGGTCACAGATTTGACCTCCCTGTATAGAAATGGGACTCATCTATTTTCATTGTTAGTGGAAAGCATATGCTGAAAGCTTAATACATGCAGAAAGCTTTATTTTGAACCATGAAGTGGAACATATTTCCTTGAACCCTCAGGTGTTCGCCCTTGGGGCTCTGGAGATAGTTTCTTCTGTGGCTGTGGATACCCCTTTACTGAACACAGTGGAGCAGGAAGACTCTCATCCCCCTCCAGTGCCCCTGAGGGGCCTTCAGTTTCTGACAGGAGGCATAGTTTACGGAGTCAGAAAAGTGTGGATTCGGTGATGGAAATGTCTAATCCATTCGAGGTTCTGGGTACGCCTTCTGGTGATGAGCAAGGGGGTGAGGAGAGGGATTCTGATGTAACTTCAGGAATTTTGTCACAGCCTGATCCAGTGGCTATGGAAGTGGAGAAAGCTGGGGTGGGGGTGAAGAAGAAAAAGAAGAAGAAAAAGAACAATGTTTGATTATTATGTGTCTCCCCCCCCTTTTTTTTTTTTTGAAATCGTAGTTTTTCTGTCCCTCTACACCAGAGCCCTGCTCAGTTGGGAGATGTCATGAGCCTTACCCCACTTACTGCCTCACCTGGATCCCTGGTAGACACCCATGGAGATGTGGCTGTACCCCCAGGTGGGTATGAGGTGGGGCCCGTACACCTCGAGTATTCATATTTTGTTGTATCTCTCTGGTGGTCAGGCAGGCAGCAGTCATCAGGGTCTAGGCTCGGCGCTCCTTCCCCTCAGTGCTCCAGTGCCTTTTTTCCCTGTTCTTGGGGAGTGGCATGTGCCCTGATGTCAAGGCATCTCCACAAATGTCCACCACTCCCGACCCTCTCTGTGTGCTCTTGCTCTTGCTGTGCCTCCGGCTTCCGCCAGAGGCCAGTCAAGTGCCGAGCCGAGACCTCCCTCCCTCCCTCCCAGGAGAGGAGAGCTGTCCTCCGGATGCTCAATTCTCTCCCTTCCTGCTGACCCCTGATGGCTGGGGCTCGTTCCTGAACCCGGGTTGCCATTGTGGCTCGAGGTGTGGCATCCAGCGCCTCAACCCTCAGCGCCACTTTTTCCCCGTTTTATAGTAATCAATTATGGTGCTCTTTTCTTTAGCTTCAGCTAATGTTTGTAGCATACTCCATAATGTAAAACAAAATGCTGCATTCACCCAGTTTAGAGATTTAGCATGTGTGGTTATTTTTTTCCAGGAGACTTGGTTCAATTCTGGTGCCATGGTAACTAGGGTCCAATGGGATTGGGTTTGTGGACCTTCTTATTGGTCCTTTGGACCTGATGGAGCGAATGAGGTTGGGATTTTGTTTTCTGGGTTTCATTTTCAGTTTCAGGAAATTTTTGATTTACAACAGGGGAGGGCATTAATTATTGATGGGATATGCACCATCAGCCCAGCCGTTTTGCTTGTGGTGTATGGTTCTCAGATAAAGATGGAAAGAATCCAGCTGTGGTAGGACAACCAGCCTTTTTTGGCAACAGCTAGAAATGTGTTTTTTGGGGGGGATTTTTAATTGTTCAGTGGATATTCAAGATTGGAGGCAGGTAGGAAAAAGGTCTACTGTGATTCTCCTGCCATTTTGCAATATATTGACACTGCAGAATTGATTGTTTCACTTCAGCTCAACACCCAGTTTGGTTTATTTATGTCAGGGGCCCTCTCACTAGTAAGATAGATTATGTTTTTGTGACAAAAAGAATTCAGGTGGTTAAAACAGGTTATTCCTACTGAATTTTCTGACCATCTTCTGGTTAAAACTATAGCTTGTACTGAGATGGGTGTTGCACAACCATCTAGCTGTTGGAAAATTAATACCTCTTGCCTGCAGGATGCAGCTGTGAAAATTGGCTTGGCCTCCTTATTTGTTGCCTGGGCCTCAGTGGTAGGATTATATGATGACCTTTTTTTATGGTGGGTGGACCCCAAGAATGCTACAGCCAAATGGGTTAAGGGTTATGGTAAGGCTTGTGCTCAGAGAAAGTTAATGTCGTATTTGCAGTTATGGGGTCAGCTTTATAGACTTTTGGAGGCTACTTACATCAGTAGAGAGGATCTGTCAGAGCAAATTTTGCAAATTAAAACACAGATGCGGGATGTGCAATATGATAGATCTGTCACATTACAGTCCGAGTTAAATTTGGGAACTAATAAATCCCCTTGTTCTGGTCCTTGTTCGGCCTGTAAGGAATGGAAAAATAAATCTCGCTTTTCTAGTTTGCAAAATGAGCGGGGGCAGCTGGTGACACATGCTGAGGGGTTAAGAGAAATTGTGGAAAATTACCTGAGGGATTTTATGGAAGGGGAACAGGTTTCAGGATTGGACATGGATACTTTCTTGTCTGGGGTACCCTGCCCGGGGCTGATGGGCAACATTTTGGATTTAGGTGGGGAACGGGTTATGGTTCAGGAAGTCTTGGAGGTTATCTTGACCCCTAAGGATGGGGTTGTTCATGGTGAGGACGGGATTCCTTATGAATTATATAAGGCTTTTGCTCATATGGTAGCTGAGTGTTTAGCTAGGGTCTATAATTATTTTTTCAGCACTGATACTATTCTGGGCCAGTTTATTTTGGGGTTAATTATCTTTATTCACAAATCTGGAGATAGAACTGTGTTGGGAAACTGGCGACCTCTGAGCATATTGAATGCTGATTTTAAGATTTTGGCCTTGATTCTTCAGAAAAGGTTACGGGGAGTGGCTTCAGGGGTGATTCATCCTGTCCAGACTTGTGCGATTCCTGGAGAAATATTGAGGAAAATGTATCCATTGTGCAGGGGTGTTTGAATTTTGCAAGGGTAGGGATTTGGGGGTGCATCTTGTCTTTGGATCAAAATAAAGCATTTGACCAGGTAAACCATGAATTTCTGTTTAGAATTTTTCAGTGTTATGGCATTCCTTTTTTTTTTGTTAGGTGGACACAGTTGCTATATGAAAATGCTGTTGTTACCTCTGAAATTGCTAGTCGTGGGGGGAGGGTGCCGATTAAAATAGGGGCAGGGGTGAGACAAGGGTGTCCCTTGAATCCCATTTTATACTGTATGTTTTTGCTATTGATCTCCTGATTAGAAGGATAATAAACAATACTAAGATTTTGGGTATTGAGGAGACTCAGGTGGGAGATACAGTTAAGGTTATTGCTTACACAGATGATCTGTGTGCTTTTCTGAATAACAACGGGGATTTTACAGAATTAATGGGGGAAATTCAGGCCTACTCTTGGGCTTCTGGGGCTGTCCTGCATATGGATAAAAGTGTGGGGTTGCAATTGGGGATGGGGCAGGGGTGCTGCTTGTGATTTACAGGATTTTCAGCTGTGGTCTGAGCCAACAAACATTTGGGGAATTTATTATGGTCCTGGAGATGTGGGGAAATTTAATTGGGAGAGAACAATTCACGAGGGAGAAGGTAAGGCGGCTCGGTGGAAGGGGTG
The DNA here is from genome assembly GCA_016271365.2 of Neoceratodus forsteri. Lineage (NCBI taxonomy): Eukaryota > Metazoa > Chordata > Ceratodontiformes > Ceratodontidae > Neoceratodus > Neoceratodus forsteri. The sequence goes on along the minus strand of CM057454.1, from coordinate 187,480,780 downwards.
GAAAATGTCCAGACATAAATGGGTGTTTGTGATCAAGCAATTTTTTGCTACCCTGTTTTTTGTATGTTAATATGGGTTTTCCATTACCTACCTGTTTGGAAACTAAGGTTTTTAGCCTTTTTTTTCCAATTACTTTGGGGGAGCCTGTTAAATCCCATAAAGTGGGAGGTTACTTATTTAGAGATTGGCAAAGGGGGTTTAAATATGTTTAATCCTGTTGTCTTTTTCCATACGTTGTTCTGGGACAAGGATATCAGTACTTTATTTTTGTTATCTCAGACTATGGCAGCAAAATGGGGGTGGAATATTCTAGGGATATCTTTTGGGAAATGGATATCTATGTTCCCTAAGGTTACATCTGGTTTAGGATTGCCCGAGGAGTATAAGGGTTCTTTTCAGAAACTACATAAGTGGCAGGTTACAAAGCAGAAGATTATGGAAAACAACAGTAAGGGTATTTATAGATGGATTTTAGATTCTAATGGGCCCCTGCAATTGGATTTCAAACATTGTACCTCGAGTAATAATAAATATGTCTGTCGGATGTTGTCTAATAAGAGAGTGCCAGGTAAAATGTGGGATGTACAATGGCTGATGGCTCATGGGAGGGTGGGGGTGCAAGGCAACCATAAACATAAGGCTGTGGAGGAGACGAATTGCCTGTACCAGGGTTGTGGGTCTCCATTAGATTCTTAGGAGCATTTTTTGTTTCAGTGTGTATATATGCTAAAGGGTTGTGGGCTTTCTTGGCCAGAGAATGGAACTTACCATGGTTAGCTGGTATTACTTATGATATGCTGGTTTGGGGGAATTTTTCTGTGCTATTATCTGTATATCATGCTAGTACTCTGAATATTTTTTTTGCATGTTTAAAATGTTATTTATGGCAAGCTCGTTGTCATTATTTGTTAAAGCAGCATGAAATGTCATATGTGGCCTTTCGTAGAATTTGTGTTTCTGAACTTCAAGGAATATTTCAGAGGGAAATTAAGTTGCATCTGAGACATAAGGTTACAATGTGGTGAAATGGGTTTGATTTATTTTCAGAAATATGCATAGTTTAATGGTGGTGGGTAGTTGTGTGGAGATTAGGTGACGATGAGGGTGGGGGATTTGTGGGGATTGATTTTGTTATATCTTATTCTTATGATATTTTGTTGTTTTCCTTTTTGCCTATATGTTTGTTTGTGCTATATTTTGGTTTTCTTTTATGTATGTATTCTGATGATTTGTTGTAGTTTTTGAATAAACTCTCCCCTACTCTTTTCGAGAAGCGCCATAGGATCTTTAACATCCTCCTGAACTACCACCAGAACAGGCAGATGGAACCTTGGTTTAACGTCTTATCTGAAAGACGGTACCTCAGGAGTGCATTCAACCCAAGTGCCTGGTGTGGCAATCAAATAACTGAGTGTTACTGGACCTGACTTCCTTTGTGTAATCCAACTAGTAGCTCAGTGCCCTCTTCACATCCAGACTGTGGAGCTTCTGTTCTCCTGAGCTGGATTCTACTGTAAAGAAAACTGGAAGTGTAACTGATTGATTCAGATGGAATTTAGACACCACTTTGGGGGAGGAATTTGCTGTGAGTTCTTAGGAGTACTTTGTCCTTGTGAAAGATGATGTAGTTAGGACCTGTGCAGAGGGCTTGCAGCCCACAGACCCTTCAGGCAGATATCACTGCCACCAGGAAAACTGCCTTCCAGGTGACATACTTTAATGCAGCAGTTTCCATAGGCACTCGAAGGGAGCCTCCGCCAGCTGAGCAATGCACATATTCAAGTCCCAGAGAGGGACAAGATCCCTTATTGGAGGGTACAGGTGATTAAGACCTTTGAAAACTCTTTTGAAAATGGGTTGTGACGTCACTGACCTGTGTTTGCCAGCTGATGTGTAAGCTGACAATACTGCCAAATAAACCTCCACGATTAAAAGCATGAGGACCAAGCCAAAAGCTACCCCGCCGGCTGGATGTGCAGGGAAAATAGGAAACCAAATACACGCTGAATCCCTGCACCATCCACCAACCTCAAATAAGCAGACTTACACAATATTGGGGCATGAAATTCTTTATGTTTTTAATATGCCAGTGAACCACAACCCTCTCATCGATGACGTCAGCAGGAACTCATTACACCAAACCTCCAGGTTGCATTCTTCCTTCCACCATTCCAGTGCCCTTTGCAAAGACTTCATGACAGGAATCAGTTGGACAGTGGATCCCACCTCTGAGACTGATAGTCCCCTGGATGACACTGAACATCTCTTATTTGGAACCTAGTCCCTGGTACCACTACAGTGGATGAGGCCATGTGTCCCAGTTAATGCAGAAAATCTCTTGCATGTCATGGCTGACCTTCCTTGAAGGATTCTGGAGTTACAATCAGATTTGCTACCCTTGCTTAGGAGAGGAATGCCTTCCCTTGCAGGGCATTCAGTTCTGCACCTATAAAGTCCAGAACTTGAACTGGCTCAGTTTGGGACTTTTGAAGATTAATGAGGTGAAGGAATAAAACAATTTGATAAAATAAAAATAAGTTTGAAAGCTATCAAGTGCTGAAAAGGTATTAAGGAAAATAGTTTCTGTACCCATATGAATTTGTCAGCTTGTGTGTGTGAGGAGGCTGACCAAAGGGGGTTATTTTTTTTCCAAAGTGACTTCCAGAACAGGAATCTATTTCATTTGATATTTATCCCTTATGCACCTGAAGGTTTAAGGTCCTGCAAATAATGAAACTTCCAATACATCTGTTTATCATGGAGAGAAATCTATTAATTAGGTTCAGTAAATGAGTAACATCAGAAAGCAGCTGGTTACCATAGAGAGGAATTTGTTAAATATATATATATATATGTAACCCCCCTGCAAATGGGGGTTCCCAAAAGACTTCAGGAGCTTGCTTGAATGCTCCAAGCCTGAATGGTGTTTGGCGTTTAAGCCATTTATCAGTGAGTGTTTTAGAACCTCTGGTACTGTCTCTTTAAGAGCTGTCTGCTTGCAGACATAATTAATTTATATGGGGACTGTGTGCTTCTCTGTTTGAGTACCACTCGAGCTGCTGCCAATTCACTCCATTTTGCAGTCACTAGGAGTGCAAAGGAACCTATCTGAAAGATGTAACTGTTTGCCAGAAATCATTTACAGTAATAATGAAATTACAGTTTGTCTAACCTGCTTTCTTTGCAGTCAGAACTGTGTCTGCCTAGTTCCCATTATGGTTTTGAACTGCTGAACTGGACCAATCAGTGTGGGGTAAGCTAGCTCTAAAATGGTGCCTTGGATGAATCAGAACTTGGACTCATAATCTGAGCCAGCCACAAGAGGATTGTATGGGCAGTGACTCTGGGAGATGTAGTTTAGACTTGGGCCTTTTGGACCAACAGCAGCAGTCTATGTGAGTGACAGCCAATCCAGTCAAGAACTGGGAGGAACTAAAAGGAAGTGCCCGTTTAGGTCTGTTGGAGTTTCAGTTTAGATCTGGCAGTGAAGGGAAAGAAACCCTGTGCTCCTTCAGTGCACAGTTTCAGTCAAAAACGTATGTAAGGCCCAGAGTTCCGGTCTGCAGCTTGTGTAACTGCTTGTTAGGACTGAATCCGTCCTGTGAAAAGAATCAAAGGATCTCTGAAGAGTAGAAACCAGGCTCACCTGTAGAAGACTGGAGGAATTGCTGAAAATTGCACTCGGTCTGTCAGGAACTGAATCTGCTGTGTGTTCTCCCGGTATTGTGCAGTAATTGCAATCGGGATACAGATGCAGCCTGCCTGGTATAGTGCTTTGTTTTACCATATAAATGTGTGAAGAGGTTTGTGTACCTCAAGTGAATCCTGCTGCCATTAAGTGACTTTTGCCTGTGACTGTTTACCATATAAATGTGTGAGGTCTCTTGGAGCTCAAGAGTAGCCCTGCTGACATTGAAGGACCCTATCTTATTTGGAGGTCGTGAGTACTAATTCAGGATCGCTCCCTGTTGAATTGCCACATTAAATCAAATGGAATTACTGTACTGCTGACTGTTTAATTCTCCTTTTCTCTGTGTGAAAGGGCCCCTACCAGCTCCATGGTTTGGACTAGGCCACTAGGGCTTGAACCCAGGACAGTAACTGGTAGGGATAGGCCTATGCACAGAGCCATAGGTAGATAGTAAAGTGATAAGCTAATTAATCTGATTTCCCCTGTCCTTGTTATATCCCCTAAATAAATCAGGAGCTGCTTGTTTCAGCAAAGTTATACTGCCTGAGGTATTTGTCTATGTTAAAGTACTGTACTGTGATTGTTGCACTGTATCTTATTTCACAGGAGGTCCCAGTGCCGGAACCAGACCTGGGGGTAAGTGTATACTGTGAAGGTAATTCTGATATATTGTGTGGGCCACTAGTGGGAAGAAAGGGGGGTTGCAGTGTCCCAGAGGGCTGTGACCAAGTTAGTTTAACTATTGCAAACCCTGACCTCTGGGTGGAGGCACCCGCCATTGGATCCAGGCCCCTCAACCTGTTAGTGGCAAATCAGGCAGGGGTAGTAGCCCCTGGGATAGCGCCATCTAGGGGTTACATATATATGTACAGTATATATTTGTGCAAGGGACTCGCATCATCAATTGTGAGGAAAAATGGTAGCTATGCATACTGAGCAGTAGGAGAACTACAGGAGTTAGTCTTATTACCATTGTTTGCCAGTGGACGGAGAGATATGGGATTTGGATTTTACTGGTGGTGTGTGGGAGAATGATGGTCCAGAGTGAAGAATGGAACTGAGTGGAGTGAGTGTGAGGTAGACAGAATATGAAGTGCATCTGTAACACTGAGCTGAAGAGAAAGTGACTGCGGTACTGCGTATGATTCAATAAGTGGCATTTCAGTTGGTGAGTTTTTTGGCAGGAGTGAAGAGGCCCATGGACTGATGGCAGCAGCGTGGGCAGGGGAGTGAGGGAGATTCTCTTCTATCACTGGGAGAAGACTATCTTGAGGTTAAGAGTATACTACTCCATTTTTGTTTGGTGCAGTTATCAGAACTGACAATGTGAAACTTAAGCTGGTGCTGCAGGGGAAAGGGGAAGGGGAAGCAAGAGAAGAAAAATAGAGATGTTGCTGTATTTTTCGGTGTTGTGTTTGGCTGCTAACAATGTTGTGCTTAGTATCAGTGAAAATGAGAAACTGTGCTGTTGGGGTTTTCTGTGTTTGAGAGCTAGGTAAAGCAAAAGTTGCTGGATGTAGAGCCGGCCAGTTGGCCAGCTGGGGGGGGGGTGACATAGTCACTGTGTGGGTACTGTAAATGGAGGATGATGTGATCACTATTGGAATAAGATTACATCATCCTCCATTTACAGTATCCACACTTGAAGTTATTCCCATAGTGATCACATCATCCTCCATTTACAGTATCCACACAGTATCCACACTTGAAGTTATTCCCATAGTGATCACCTCATCCTCCATTTACAGTATCCACACAGTATCCACACTTGAAGTTATTCCCATAGTGATCACATACTAAGGTTCATACTAAGGTTGAGTGAAGGAGCCAGTAGGCCGAGGCCCATAACGCTCCTATACTAGGCCGTAGAATAAAATGATAAGTCGTACCCAGACAAGATTAAAGTATCAAGACGATGTTTGAAAATCTCTTTAGAGTTACTAGTAACAATGTCAGATGGAAGGCGATTCCACAGCCCAATAATTCTAACAGTGAAGAAGTACTTACGATTGTTATGGCTAAAAGATTTACCAATTAGCTGAAGAATATGACCTCTAGTGTTATGTGTAGATTTTTTAAATGAAAAACCTAGTTCAGTCATGATAACAGGGTCATGAATAATGTCATATAATAGAAGGAGATCACCACGGATGCGTCTAGTGGTGAGAGACATTAATTTCAATGTGTCCAACTTTGATTCATAAGATAACCAATCAAAGCCAGTTATCTTTTTTGTATATTTACGCTGCACCCTTTCAAGAGAGAAATTTTCTGATTTTTAAATGGACACCAGAATTGAGAGGCGTATTCAAGATGTAGTCGAACGTAGGACCTGAATAAAGGTAACAATACCTCCTGTTTAGGGATCTAATATGATAAGATAGACCATATAATTTTGTTAGATGTATTAATAACTGAAGACATATGCTTAGTATACGTTAAATTATTAGATATTGTTATGCCCAAGTCTTTCGTTGTCAGTTGCACACAATGGTAACTTCGTCCAAAATATATGGAAATTCAAGTTATTAGAACCAAGTGCATAACTTTGCACTTGGCAGGATTTAACTTCATTCCCCATTTTTTAACCCAAGTACTGATAACATCTAAATCATACTGAATACAGGAAATTTGATCATAACTGGAACTTAAACCACCGATCTTCACATCATTTCCATATTTTATAGTATAGGAAAGGCAAGAATGAGTTAAATCAAATATGAAAGCCTGAAAAAGGCAGGGACCAAGAACTTAGCCCTGAGGAACACCACTCAGTACCCTGCATGAGTCAGAAAAAGTCCCATTTATCATCACTCTCTGAGTTCTGCCTGAAAGCCAGTTACATATCCATTTCATTATATAGCCATTAATATTAAGGCTGGAAAGTTTTTGAATAAGAGCCCAGTGTGGCATGGAATCAAAAGCTTTACTGAAATCAATAAAGATAATATCGCAGGCTAAGTTATCATCCAAAAAAGAACTAAAATGTTCATAGAAACAAAGTAAATTAGTAAGACAGCTTCTACCCTTTTTGAAGCCATGTTGTTCTGGATCAGAAGCATCAATTACTGGGGACAGAATGTCCTTAAGTAGGCTTTCTAATACTTTACAAATTGATGAAGTCAAGCTGATTGGCCGATAGTTATCCCATAGATGTTTGGATCCCTTCTTATGTATAGGAACCACAAATGCCTCTTTCCATTCACCAGGAATAAAGTTAAGTTGTAAAAACAGATCAAATAAAAGTTTAAGTGGGAAAGCAATATGTTCAGATAATAAATATAGCAGATGCCCTGCAATATAATCTAGGCCTGGACAGAATTTACCTTTTAATAAAAGTAGTTTATTCCTAATAGACTCAACTGAAAAAGTGATAGGAGGATCAATTGGTGTTATATTAAGATCCGGTAAATGTACCACAGGTTCAGAGAAAACTTTGCAAAATTCCTTATTAAAAACATCTGCCGAGTCACGTGATGCAGGGCATGAGCTAGCTACTATCTCCTGACGCTCCGACCTCCCCTTCTTTATCTACATCATTAGCTGCTATAATAATCACTTCTTCAGCATCAATAAACCTATCCCTGGAAGTCTGAAGACTAGAATTGAGTGATCGCTGCTCGATGGAGGAAGAGATGCATAAAGCACCCCCCAAACACACACCGCCGGCTTCACCTGGGAAGGCCGCAAAAATATCCAGGGCCTCGAGTTCCTCGCAATCCTCTGCCTCGGCTACCAACCCTAAAGAGGAAGACCCGCTTACACTGGCCCAATTCCTGGAGGAATTCCGCCCGATTAAACTCCAGATGCAAGAGCTTACAGGAGAAATCAAAGCGATATCTGGAGCATTAGAAGATCTTACCCAGCGGACTTCAGATAATGAGGCGAGGATCCACTCGTTGGAAGGATATAATACCAAACTTGACCCGATTCTCACACAAATGAGGCAACGCATGACAAAATTAGAATCCAAAGTTGAAGATTTAGAGGGAAGGAGCCGTCGGAATAACGCTGTTATTATCAGTTTGCCGGAAGGGGAAGAAGGCGCCGACCCTATCAAATTTGTGCAAATACTAGTAGAAAAGATTGCAGGCCCATCTCTTGAGGAGCTACCTACATGATCGAGGGCCCACACGCTCTTCGTCCAGCTCCACCAGCTTCTGCACCGTCACGCTACTTCATTTTTCGGCTTCCTGAATTACCAGGAATGGCAACTCTTTATTTTAAAAGCCAAAGAGATCAAGAGCTATCATGGGCTGGAGTCAAGATCAGGATCGCCCAGGACTTACCCTTGTCAGTTAGCCAGAGGAGGTGACTTATCACCCTCTGGTCAGCAAACTCGTGGCTCCAAGTATTCAATTTAAAATGGGCTACCCTGCCCGGTTGCAAGTTCGAACATCGGAAGGCTGGAGATCCTTTGATAATGTGGAAGCGGCGACGGTTTCCCTACAAGCGGTCTTCCCTAGCTTGTTTAAAGGCACATGAGCCCACAGAGGTTTGTTATGGACCTAGTTGTCTCTCGGTTATACTGGCACTTCAAAATGGAGTCTCATTTGGCTGTTCTACCTGAAGAAGGAAGTACCACATGCAACAATCGGACATTGGGAGAGCTTATGAAGATCTGGCTTTAATTTTGTTAGGTATTCGTTTTTTTGTTTTTTTTTCTGTCTCTCGTACCTTGTTACCCTTCTGCCGAGTGGAGAACGAATGGTGCACAAGAGGACCTCATTGTTTCTTTAACTCAAGATATTGGACTGATTTAAGTTTATTTAGACTCTCATACTAAGAATGTTTCCAGTTCTAATTAGAGGGTGGTGGTTCATAAGGGACCATAACATTTTTGTCACAACTTGCTGTTAATGTTTATATGGGTATACAGAACCACCTTTGTTGCAACATTCCATCTTTGTTGTGCAAAACCACTTTTGCTACTTAAGGTAAAATGGGTTTGTGGATGCTATGTTACTTATTCTCTTTATATAGTTAGTATTGCTGTTTAAAATGTTTTGTAGGGAGGGGTGGAGGTGGGGCCATGTGTGCTGTAGTCATGGGCGCGATACTTTGGGTGGGAGGGGCGGGCAGGGAGGGCAGATATGTGGGTTTGTTCTTACGGGTGAATGGGGGAGGGTATCATGGTTTATCACTCTTGGGGTAGAATGGGGTAGGATGGTTAGGGAGGGTGCACAAGACCACCAATTTCCTTGAAGGTTTCATCATGGGGACTGCTCGGTTTTGGTTACACTTCAAACAAACAAATCCATGACATCTGACCCATCCATTAATTTCTTAAGCTGGAACATCAAAGGGGCTCGACAGAAGCTTAAACAGTATAAAATTCTAAAGCATTTGGAGATTGTGAAAGCAAATTTGGTGTTTTTACAAGAAACACATCTATTAAGTACTGAAGAGAATGCTATGAGGTGGTTACAAATAGCCAGGGTTTTTTCTTCCCAAGGCACTACACAAAGTAAGGGGGTTATGATCCTAATACGCAGATCTATTCCCTTCACTCCGTTACAGACTATCAAAGATTCAGAAGGCAGATTCATACTCATTAAGGGGAAGTTATTTAACACGGAGATATTAATAGGTTCCATTTATGGTCCCAATGCAGATACACAAGACTTTTGGGTTACTTTAATGAAGGCACTCTCACCTTTTAATCATCTCCCCATGATTTTGGGGGGTGATCTTAATTTAGTCCTGGACCCGTTGGTGGACAGATCTAAAGTTTCCCACTCTGGACAGTCACCGGCGGCATGGGCTCTGCACGAGTTGACCGACTGTCTTGGTCTAGTTGATGTCTGGAGGGTGTTGCACCCTACTTCTCGCGAGTACACCTTTTCTTCTCCTGTTCATGGAACCTCATCCCGCATAGATTACATCCTGCTTTCCCGTACACTTTTATCTGGAGTTTTGGGGTCGGCAATTATACCGAGCCCTCTTTCAGATCATGACGCAGTGTCGGCCTCTGTTTCCTTCTCTCTTTTACCAAAGAACGGTAACAGGTGAAAAATCAATAACCAACTCCTGAGGTGCCCTAAGGTAGTAAAGGACATCTCTTCTCAAACAGACAAATTTATATCTAACAATTTAACAGACATGATCCGTCCGGATATGTTCTGGGGTGCGCTTAAGGCATTTCTCAGGGGCACCTTAATAGGGATAGCGGTTAAAAGGGAGGAAGGAGAGGCATGAGCTATCAGACTTACTATCCCAGATACGGGCTATGGAAACGAAGATGTCATCTCCACCCCAGGAGCTAGAAAAGATTGGTTTGCTTAAGCTCAAGGATTCATATCTTAAGATATTAGGAGAACAAGCAGAATTGGCCCTGATCAAAACTAATGCTAACTATGTAGATCAAGGTGACAAGGCCGGGAAACTCCTGGCACGGCGTATCACTCAATTGGAATTTTCCCGTACTATTTCCGGGATTCAGTCCAAGACAGACAGTTGTATTAAGACCTCCCAAGGGGAGATCGTTCAGGAATTTCGGGATTACTTCGAATCCCTTTATGGAACTATGGAGTCCCCCCCGCTCAAAGAAGAGATTGTATCTTTTCTTGAGGACCTGCGGCTACCTTCCTTATCGGACTCGGATAGGGCCCTTTTGGAAGCCAATGTCACCCAGGAAGAGATTGAACAGACCATTCAGACCCTTCCTCTTGATAAAACACCGGGCCCGGATGGATTCTCTTCCAACTTCTACAAGAAGTTTGCTAAACAATTATCCCCTTTATTACTCAGGCTGTTTCAATATATTCTTAGCGGCAATAAATTCGATAACGCCCTTTCTGAAGCACTCATTATGCTTATCCCTAAACCAAACAAACCACCCGAACAACCTGCGAGTTATAGGCCCATCTCCTTACTTAATTATGATTTCAAAATTCTAGCGAAATTGTTAGCGCAGAGAATAAATAAAGTATTGCCTAAACTTATCGGCCCTGAACAAACCGGATTTATGAAAGGGCGGTGTGCAGCAGATCATGCAAGAACCCTGTCTCATGTCCTCTCGGTTGCAGAAAAGGCAGATGTTCCCTTGGCTCTTGTCTCCTTAGATGCCGAGAAGGCGTTTGACAGGGTTCATTGGGACTTCTTGTTTACTGTGATGAAGAGCTTCGGTTTCCCAGGGGGTTTTGTTGGTTGGATTAGTCTCCTCTATTCAAATCCCTTGGCAAGAGTCTCGTGTAATGGAGCACTTTCGGATCCCTTTGCTTTACACGTAGGTACTAGACAGGGATGTCCCTTATCTCCCCTTCTTTTTAATTTATACCTGGAGCCCTCATTAAACATATAATACTCAATCATGATATCAGAGGGATTAAGATCTTGGATTATACCATTAAGGTAACAGCATATGCAGGCGATTTGCTGATCTACGTCTCCAAACCTCAAATGTCCATCCCGGCTTTGTTGAACTCCATTCGGAAATTCAGCCAGTTATCTAATTATAAGTTGAATGTAGACAAATCAATTGTCTACCCCCTTACCGGAACCCTTTTTAGGTACGAGATCAGTGACTTAGGTCTGGGTTGGGAACCCGATTCATTTAAGTATTTGGGTTTTGTTTTGTCAAACACCACGGCGCGGATGCGTCAACTTAATCTTGATTCCCTGGTGAGTACAGTGGAATTAGATCTTGCAAGATGGGCACAACTTCCACTCTCGATTTGGGGCAGGATAAACCTAGTGAAAATGAATATTTTTCCCCGTTTATTCTATCCCTTAAGCGGACTCAATATTTGGTTACCATTTTCCTGGTTCAAAAAACTTCATGGATTACTGGCAGACTTTGTGTGGGGTTGTAAGAAAGCCAGGCTGGCCTACCACAAGCTGGCTGCGCTCAAGACATTGGGTGGGCTGCGATTACCACACTTTGCTTTATATTATTGGGCGGGTCATGTGATTAAATATTTAAGGTGGACCCTTAGCAAAGAGACTATCACTTCCCTCTCTTATGTCCCTTTGTGGTTACATATGGAGACTGCCCTTATTAATAAATTTGGTCTCTCTCCTGAAGCCTTACTTTACATTAAACCCAATTTACTTCCCTTTCCCCTTAGAAATTCGCCGATTGGGACCTCCCTTAAAATTCATACCCAACTCTGCAAGTTTTTAAAGTATCAGAATGTCAGGGACTGGTCACAACCTATTCGGGGCAACCAGCGTTTTCTGATCGGTCAGAAACCCATTCATTCCATATGGCTGCCCTTGCCAGCTGATTCTCGTGTAAGGGACATCTTAAATGAAGAAGGATGTATCCTTCTCTTGGGAGAGATTCTGCGTAAATTTAACATTTCCACTAAAGAAATTTTTAAAATATATCAACTGCGTCATATGCTACTCAAAGCATTAGGTACAGACCCAAGTCAAGCTGCAAAGTTTGATTTTTGGGTGATTTAATTCCTCTAGCTGGGCATCCTCATGCAATCTCCAAACTATACAACATCTTATTTAGCTGGGCATATTCTTCCAACCCAATACATGGGACATATTGGACTACTTTATTTCCGGAGAAGCACCTGGATTGGGCAGCCCTTTGACGTAACTGTCATAAATATATTATGCAGGACCAGTTAAGACTTATCCAGTTTAAATTATTGCATAATATTTATTATTCCCCATACAAGCTGATGAGTCTAAAACTAAGGTCTGACTCAAGGTGCAATAGATGAGGCTTAGGAACTGGTGACTTGTTCCATATCTTTTGGGACTGTCCGAAAATAGTTCCATTATGGGTTAATATTAAAGGTAAAGTCGATTCTTCTCTTGGTCTGGAAGCTTTATTTACTCTGGAGATTTGTCTGTTGGGAGATATGTCCAATATTTCAGTTAGAAATAGGAAATTTTACATAGTTTTGATTTCTATCACACTCAAAAGGTAGTACTCAGACATTGGAAAGACCAAATAGTGATCAGCTATACGGAATGGCTCAAGGAGTTACTCCTTTCTTTGAGAACGGAAAGGATGATGCCAGTACTCCATAATAGGCTTCCCACCTTTGAGAAGATTTGGGCCCCTTTTCTCAGTGCTTATACGCGTTAGTATATAATTTTGTCCCCTCAGGTACAAACATCCTCTTTTTTATTTTTTTTCTTGTTTTCTTTCCTTTTCTCTTTTTTGGTCTTGTGCGGGGTGGGTTTTGGTGGGTTAGGTTTGGGGGAGTAGGGTTTAGGGAGACCTCTCACAAAGAACCTGTCCTCTTTGTCATTGGTTGTACCTCTGGATGTGCTCTTGTTCTTTACATTGTATCTCAGATCATGTTCTTTGTGAATAAACTTCTAATAAAATGTTAATGGAAAAAAAACAAAAAACATCTGCCATAGCTTTAGGGTCATGAATAAGTAAATTATCTATTGTAAGAGGCCCCACCATGCTAGGACTTTTCCTGAGTAAATTGATATATGAATAAAATTGTTTAGAATTTGACTTACTAGCTGAAGATGCTAAAGTCAATTCCCATTTTGATTTCGCCCTACGGATAGCTGATTTACATTTTCTACTTGAATTCAAATAGGAATCCCAGCTGGAAGCAGATCTATTTTTTAAGTAATAACAGTGTTTTTTATTTTTTATATTTATTAAACGTTTGATGTTATTATTCAACCATTTGGGAGATTGTTTCCCATTTGAGTTTTTATTTTTTGAGGGAATATAAATGTCCCTCAAATTCAAAATAATAGATTTGAAAAGCATCCAACTCTGAAATGTTTTTTTCCTTAAACAAAGACAGCCAATTTATATTTTTTAAATGAAGATTTATGCTGTGACAATCCGCTTTGTCATATAAATATATTATCGAAGAATTACTATTGAAAACAGTGTGTCTCTCTAAATTGAAATAGATAGAATTATGGTCGCTAGTACCAATCGGTGTAGAAACTTGCACATCTCTAATATCTAGAGCAGAACTACAAAGGACCAGGTCCAGTATATTATCACCTCGGGTTGCTGTATTTATCCATTGAAGTAAATCCAATACCATACAGGAGGACAGACATTTTTTACTAATACTACTAGAAGCTATAAATAATTGCCAATTAATATCCGGGAGATTAAAATCACCAGTAATGATAACACTCCCCATTTGTGTGGCTGTTTCAAATTCAGATAGAACAGCATCCACCAATAAACTAGTAGAAGATGGGAAATATAACATGTCCAAGGATGAAGAAATCCGCTTAGATAAGAAAATTTTAAGCCACAGAGTCTCAGTAGGGAGATCATGAGTTTTTATTAAACTAGATATATTAAGTGAGTCAATTTTATTGCTAATAACTGAGGCGACGCCTCCCCCCTTCCTTGTACAACGATTCAAATAATATGAAGTATATCCAGGAAGTTGCCTGGTCCAAGCGGAGTCACAGTCACCCCATGTTTCACTTACTGTAACAATATCTAAATCCTTATTCGACATCACAGCAATTAACTCATCAAATTTCTGTGTCAAGCTCCTAGCATTAAAACTAAGAAACTGCATATGTTGGCATGACACATTATGCATAAGTGAAGATGATGTGCATGTTTTAAATTCCCTCCCCAGATACTAGTTTAAATTAGAGTTAATGGACAGTAGAAATTGTTTACTCAATAGGGCATTCCCTAATTTACTAAGATGCAAGCCATCAGCACAATAAAGCTCTGGTTTGTCAAGGAAATCTTCTCAATGGGTGATGCACTTTAATTTTTGTCATAAACACCAAAGCCTAAGCCAATTATTGACAATTTTGATCTTATTGTTAAGATACCCAGAGTACTGTGGAATAGGTAGAATCTCGGAAAAAATAATGTCACACCCCCTATCAAATCAGTTTATTAGTCATTGAAACATAAGCTTGTTTAATGTTTTGAATAGAATCTCTATAAATGTTATTGGCACCAACGTGAACAATACACAATGGATTAATGTCATGAAACCCAATAATGTTATCAACCATAAGAGTTAAATCTGAAATTTTAGCACTGCTAAAGCTTGAACAAGTTCTATTATATTTATCAGGCTCACATAAATCTCTATCTAATTTTCTAACTAAAGAGTCACCCAAAACATGTAACTGTCTAGAGGCTGAGACATTACAATTGGAAACATACATAGTGGATGTTTTGTCATCGGTTTGCACAGTGGCAAAATCTATCAAGGGAGGATTGGGGGTGAGGTTAGACAAAGAGCCCATCATCCTCCATTTACAGTATCCACACTTGAAGTTATTCCCATAGTGATCACATCATCCTCCATTTACAGTATCCACACAGTATCCACACTTGAAGTTATTCCCATAGTTATTGCATCATCCTCCATTTACAGTATCCACACACGAAGTTATTCCTGTAGTGATTACATAATACCCCATTTATCCACACAGTTACTCAGATAAATGAATTTATTTGCCAGGTTTTATCCTGACACCTGTTGGACAAATCTGATTTTGTAACATACATTTCAGTGTCCAGAGTGCTTCATGGTAACTGTTGGTTACTGTTTCACACCACAATCCAACAGAGGAAGCCCAGGTCCTCCAATATGCCTTGTGTCAGTAATAGGGACAACCTTGAGTCCTGCTTTGTTCTTCCTGCTTTGTTTTTCATCCAGATAGGGAAAAAACATCACCACTTACCTTCTCAAATGTGCTGCTACCACAGCTAGGCACTTTGTAAACACTCTTGGAGCTGAGGTGAGTCCAAAGAGAAGGGCTATGAACTGGTACTGGCAGTTCCCTATCCTGAACCAGAGGTACTTTTCTGTGGCTGTGCCTGACAGGTTTATGAAAGATCCAGTGACTCTAGCCAGCCTTCTTTTTTCACAGATGGAATCACTGAGCCCAGTGTTACCACCTTGAATTTTTATTTCTTTAAGTATTTGTTTGGATATTTCAGGTCTAATATGGGTTGCCACTCCCAATTTTTCTTGTGGGTCAGGAATTATAAAGTCCCTTGCTCCACTGTGACAGAGGTACTTTTTCCACTACTTTTGCTTGCAATAATTTTGTCACCTCCATCTCAAACAGGATTTTTTCTGTTGGGGTATGAGGATGGAACGTTCCGCAACTTTAGGAATTTTCTGAACTGCAGGGACAAACCTTGACTCCCTATTTCCAGGACCCACTTGTCTGTGGTTATTTTTTGTCTATTCCTGGAACTAGTGAGTCAGACTTCCTCCCACTGGCAATGGACAGGCCACCTGTGAAGACTTGTCAGGGGTTTTGGGAGCTGGTGGTGCAGCTGCATGCCTGATGCCTCCTCTGCCAGTACCCCTACAGTAGCCCCTCTGGGAAGGTAGTCATAGGAGATATAAGCAAAGGGGAAGTATCTCCCCCTTCCTCCCCTTCCATAAGGCCTGTATGAAGTGGAGGCATTTTCTTTCTTAGTGCTACTCTTGTAGGCGGTTTTGTATTCATCCACCTTTTTCATGTTAGCCTCTGTCTTGTCACTCAATAGTGAATTTCCCTTGCAGGGGAAATCCATCACTTTTGTTTGAGTGTCCTTGGTGGATTACTAGTTCTATGCCAGGCAAACCTCCTTAAGGACAGTGCATGGGCCATGACCATAGATGTAGCGTCATTTGTGTCTACTGCCATAATGAACTGTTACTTTGTGGTATCTATGGCTGATCTTGCTGTGTCAGTCATATCCTTTGCCAATTCTCCAGTAACCTTTTTACTCAGTGCCAATAAGGAATTCCATAGGGTTTCTGGTACTGGGCTGTGTAGGCCAGGTACGCTGCCTGTCTTAGGATCAGCGAAGCTGATGTATAAACTTTTTTGCCCATGCTATACAATTTCCTGGACTCTTTCTCAGGAGGCTGGGAGGAAAGGGCACTTTGGCCTTGTCACAGGCAACAGTTTGGACAACTCCCTCATGACCAGGGTGGGAATACAGGTACTCAGAGCCCTGCTTGTCCTCCTGATACTTTTTTTCAATTTCTTATCTATGGAGCAGCTGAGGTGGAGGCTGACATGATTTTACAAGTGGCTTTTCTAAGGGATTTATAAATGGGCAGCATCAACCTCTTTGCAGGAGCTAAGCCCATCATAACCATGAATTCTACCTCATCCTACTCAGTTTCCAGTGAGGAGATGTTGAGGGTATTTACCATATGCCTTACAAAAGTATAGTAAGAGGTATAACTATCTAACAGCCTAGGAGGAGAGCCAAATTCTTACTCCAGATAATCATCTAGTTCTATGGTCTTCATAGTACATTTTAATCTCCTCCTCCACAGGCCCTGGATATGGAACTGGAGCCTGGGGAAGGGGAACATGGATATCAATGAAATTCCCCATAGCCTGAAATGCTTGGAAGAATTGCCATGTCTTTGTCATGTCCCCTAATAAAGGAATTTTGTGTCTACTGATGGTTTCTTTTCTTCTTCAGGAGGAAGGACAGTGACATGTTTTTTCTTTTTGTTTTTTTCTTGGCAGGGACTGTTTTCAGTGTCTGCTCTAAGGTTCTTTTATTTTTACTGGATGCAGAGTTCCCCTTTTGGATATCCTGAGTTTTGTTCCATATTTTGCAGCTTTATCTTTCTTTTCTGTCCCTTCTGACAGGGCCTGCTGCTTACTATTAGGGTCTGGACCCTCCTCTGTGCCTTTTGGAGATGTGGAGTCAGAATGGGAATCCATAATGTCTTCTAATTTTTTAGACCTTTTCTTTTGCATTTTACGGCAAAACTTAATACATTGCTCACAAGTGGCAAACTTGTGGTCTGGACCCAGGCACTTTAAACACAACTTGTGGCAGTCTGCCTTTGCCAGAAGTTGAAAGCAATCTTTACAATTTTGAAAGCTTGCAGGTCCTGCTACATAAACCCTGAGGCCACCATCTTAGAAAGAGCACATGGGAATGGAGCAAATCACAGTCACATTCATCACAGTAAACTCTCACAGAGTCCGAGGAAGAAATAATTGCCAAGGCTACCATTCAAACAAATAAAGCCTTTGAGGGGAAGATAATCTTTACAACTGACCCATCTCTCTACAGCAGGGATGTATACAGGACATCCATACTGCAATACATTATGAGAAGGCCCCTTAAAGGGGCAGTATCATATAATGTTTGGGTGATACTTCACTGCCACAATCCAGGGGAAGGCAAGGCTAGGCAAACTTTTACTTGTTAAACTGCTTTTACTTAAAAAAATATCTAGGCAAATAAGAGGGAAAATCACTTCCCAGTGATTTTAAAGGTCTCCCAGTAATATTTCAGATGGCCAATTCAAGAAACTGCATAGCCTGCAAGTCACCCTTACTTCTGCATCAAAAGGGGGTCCACTTCCCCAATTGCAAACAGGATCATCCAGAATATGACATGGAAACACAGGAGTCTGAAGGACCAGGGTTTAATCTGCCAAGATAAGCAAGGCAGGTCTACCCAGCTATGGTAGCACTCCAGAAGGCCACGGCAGCTATGATGGAGAGCCAACAGACATTTATGCTAAAAGTACTAGAATGCATCATGGCCATGAGCAACCCCAACCCACCCTCCATCCTGCCACCAAAAGCGTGCCCCTCTAAACCTTATTAAGAACATAAGTGCCAACCAGACACAATCACAATCTCCTTGCAATAATGCACAAGATGACTCGGAGGACTCTCAAGATGATCTTGACCATCAGGATGAAGGGGAGCCAGACTCCCCTATCAGCAGCAACCATGACTCTGACCAGAAACCTCCTCAGGAAAACTACCTCCCATCCAGGAGGGCACCTTCATAACGTCTAAACTGTTTCCTATAGACAACATGATGGACCTGGTTAAATGGATACATACCACACTGGGATTCAAGTTAACTCAACCAACAGCAGAGAGTGAGCTAGACCCTATGCTACAACCTCCCCCAAACAGGAAAACATTTTTCCAATATGCCTGACCCTAAACAACTTAATAGTTAAGGAATGGGAATCCTCTGATCCCATCCCGACTACTAAAGAAACAGGCTGTGGACAAGATGTATCTTCTGCAAGAGGATAAGGTCAAGACCTAGTGCTTGACACCTAAGATACACCCTAAAATTGTGTAACTAAACAAAAGAATGGTACTTCCAGTAGAGGGAACAGCTGCACTAAAGGATCTGGTGGACAAGAGAATGGAGGACCTGCTCAAAAAAAAGGATGAGTTCTCTGGCCAAGCAGTCAGAGTGGCCACAATGACTTTTTATACATCCAGAGCCCAAATAAGATGGCTGGAGGAGATTGGCAAGAAACTAGTGCCAAAACCTCACAAAGCTGAACTATTGCAATATTGCAGACCGACCAACGGAGCAGCATGTAGTGACCTACAACAAGACTTCAGCCAGCTGCAACTATAGCTTCTAAACCAGAAACTGCTCTTAAATGCCAAAAAAACTAAGGCAATGATCTTTTCACCCCGTTTCCATGCAGCCTCCCCTGTAACAACACCACCGATCCTTACACTCCTAGGAAAACCTTTGGAATTTGTAACAAAGTTCAAATATCTGGGGGTTTTGGATTGACCATAGACTTTCCTTCACAGTCCACATAGAAGAACTGGTAAAAAAGCTTAGACAGAGATGTGGTCTCTTTTATAGAATTAACTATCTCCTTTCAAGGGATGCCAAGATGAGATTAGTCCAAACCACCTCTTCTGAACTATGCGGATTTCCTCTACAGTCAGGGTCCTGCACAGTGCTTGCAAAGCTTACACACTGTACCACAGAGCTCTAAGGTTTATTACTGGCCTTCCATATTCAATGCACCACTGTACTTTATACTCAGCTGTGGGATGGTCTTCCCTTACTTACAGGCAACAGAGAAACGCCACCTTCTGGACCTTCAGAGCAATTACCAAGAAATTGTTCCACTATATTTTGGACCATCTTCCACTAAGTATGATAGGCAAGTATGTGTTGAGAAGTGCCTCCTACATTTCTCTCATGGTGCCCAAGGTCAAATCACAATTTGACAGGGCTTCTGTAAGTTTCATGCTACCTCTATTATGGAATAAGCTGGAAAAGACATTGAAATTGGTCCACCCCATTATTTTAACAGCTTTCAAAACACTATATGCTCGTTCCTTTAAAGAATCCTGTAATTGCTCCCCATGATCATTGCCTCATCCTTGGGAGTGGATCTAGTGGCAGATACATGCTGTCCCATAAACATCCTCTTCCCCCTCCCATATCCTTCCCCCTTCCATCTCCTTCTACATTTCACATTCCCTCTCATTCCTTCCCTTCAGTTGCCACTGTTATATGTTATTGTAACCATATCCAACAGTCACACCCTTAAGCTGAGAATGACCCCCCATCAACCCCAACATGGAGTCTCTACATGGAGTCAATGGTCCTTGGTATCCCATGGATTACCCTTGAGCCCCCATGCTTCATCTCCTTTACTTCCTTCCCCCTGCTACCTCCACCTCCTCCCACCCTCCAGTCAAAATCTTCTTAATAACCTTATACAACATCCTTGACCCCTTCCTCCTTCCTCTGGTTTCTTTCAGGCCATTGTGTTCATATTATTTAATCGCTGTGGCTTCTTATATGTTTGTAATTACTATTGTATATGCCATGCTACTGTTATCAGATTCATGGCATCTGTTTCTGTGCAATTACATCTTTTATTGTTGGTTGTGTAATCATTGTGTATATTATAATTATGTGTTGTCCAGGTCCATCTTGAAAATGAGCATTGCTCAATGGTGTTCACCTGGTTAAATAAAGATTTTGATTGATTGATTGACTTATGGCAGCCAGATATTTGGGGGACATGTCCATAGACTCATTAAAAATCAATACAAAATCTGTAACAGTTGCAAATAGAGCCAGTCAAGCCCTATGGTTGAAATTATGGGATGCAGATAATGAGTCTGAGGCCAGACTACACAAATTACCTTTCCACGGGGAACGGGTATTCAGATGGGGTCTACATGAGTTTCTAAGATGAAGAGGCCAGGGCAGAGATAGCGAGATAAACAGTGATTTGGGCTATCTACCATCACACAGAGGGAATCCTTATAGACACAGAAACAGAGGTGACAGAAGGTTCAATGGTAATTTTCTTGACAGAAAGAATACCACTCAAACAAAACCTATCAGAAGAAGGGAACCCTCAATACTGCTCCAGAGGAGGTTACACAAGGGGAAAATTTACAAGCCAAAGAGGGAGGAATTTTAGAAGATCTACCCAGTGACTACCCCAGGAACACAACCCTACCTCAGCAGCCAAGTCTACTGCAGAGAATAGCCATAGGGGGTTGCTTACAACACTTCAGCACAGTATGGGCAAAGACGACACTGGACAAGTGGGTGAATGAAGCCATCACACAGGAGTATGCTATCGAGTTCAGGAAAGACCAGACAAGGGGAGTTGCATAATCTCACCACTAGCAAGGAGAAAGTGGTCAGCACAACAAGTGCATGACATCCTAAACAAGCTATTAGAATCAAGGGCAATACAACCAGTCCCATGAGAAGAGACTGGCAAGGGAATCTACTCCATCTTCTCTTTGGTCCCAAAAAAGACAGGAGGCTTACGGCCAGTATTAGACCTCAAACTAGTCAACAGATACATCACAACAAAGAAGGTCAAGATAGAAACCATACGAGCCACACTAAGAACAGTCAGAACAGGTGACTTTCTAACATTAATCAATCTCAAAGATGCATATTTGCACATTCCAATGTGCTCCGTACCAAGAAAATGCCTAAGGTTCCAGATACTGGGGCAACACCTACAGTACAGGTCACTACCATTCGGACTGGCATCTGCACAGCAAGTATTCACAAAGATTTCGGTAGTACTAGTGGCAAAGCTACGAGAACAGGGCATACACATCATACCCTATCTTGATTACTGGCCGATAAGGACAAGGTCCCTACAGGAATCTTAGAGGGCCACCAGACAAATGCTACAAGCCCTGATGGACCATGGATAGGTGGTAAACCATGAAGAGAGTTACCTAGCACCCACTCAACAGATAGCACATCTGGGGGCAGACATAGACACAAGACAGGGGTTAGTCAGACCAACACAAACAAGAATAGACAATCTAGTATCGACAACACAGACACTGATAGAGATGCCAGACCTTACCATTGCACAAATATCCATTGTCCTGGGAAAGATGTCTTCTTGCATAGACTTGGTCCCATGGGCAAGATGGCACATGCGTCCATTACAAACATTCCTCCTAAGGTACGGTTCATGATCGGAGGAAAACTTGCAACACAGGTTCAAATGACATGCTATGTCATGAGATCACTCACATGGTGAACAGACAGGAAACACCTGAACAGGAACAAACCCCTGGAACCATCACACGATGTAGCCATAGACATGGATGGCAGCCTATGGGGATGGGGGGCATCGATGGGCCACAAATCAGCACAGGGCAGATGGTCCTGCATGGAGAACAAACTCCCAATCAATATATTGGAAATGAGAGCAATACCCAATGCACTGAGATCATTCAAGACCCACCTCCTAGGCAAGATGGTACTTATACGTTCCGACAACAGGGCAGCAGTGGCTTACATCACCAAGCAGGGGGGTACCAAGAGCAAGGTATTACAAAAGGAAACCATTTCAATCATGACATGGTCACAGAAGAACTTGCAACATATCATGGCCATCCACTTAGCAGGGAAACTGAACACGATGGTGAACTGGCTCAGCAGAGAACAGATCCATCCTGGGAATGGCAACTCAATCTGGAAGTATTCCAGATAATCCAATGCAAATGGGGGAAGAGAGCCATCGACCTGATGGCTACCAACAGGAACAAACAGTCAAACAGATTCTTCTCACAGTTCAAGGTTCAAGGAACACCAATCCATGGGAATCGACGCCCTATCAATACCATGGACACACGAGTACTCATATGTATTCCCACCATTCCCACTCATACCACAAGTACTGGCGAAGGTCAGACAATAAATGAGAATAATAATATTGGTTGCACCCTACTGGCCACAAAGAGCATGGTTCACCACGATAATAGCAATGACCATGGACAGCCAAAGACTACCGAGAAGACCAGACATACTAATACAGGGTCCAGTCATGCACCCATACCCAGATAATATGCACCTCATGGTCTGGCTCCTGAAAGGGAGAGACTGTTAAATGCTGGGTACCACAAGTCCGTCATAGACACCATGTTACAATCTTGACGTAAGACCACAATGGTGACCTACTCCAGACAATGGAACATATTCATCAGATTTTGTAAGGACAGATCAATATCCCCCCTGGAAATATCCATATTAGGGATCTTATTATACCTACAACAAGGCCTGGACAAGGAACTCGCACGATCATCACTTCGAGTACAATGTTCAGCCATCGGCACAGCAATGGGCAGCATCGAGGGAATACAACCGGGCTTTCACCCTGACATCATTTGCTTCCTGAAGGCAGTGAACAACTAAGACCCCACAACAAATTGAAGGTACCACCTTGGGATCTGATGCTAGTTCTCAATACCCTCGCAAGGTCACCATTTGAACCAGTTTCAGACACTGACATTTATTGGCTGGGGCTAAATACAGCTTTCCTGGTGGTGATATGTTCAGCACGCAGAGTCAGTGAACTCACGGCACTGTCTTGCAAGGATCCATTCACCATCCTCACTGCAGAAGGTGTGATCCTACGCACTGTACCATCATTCATTCCCAAAGTAGACTCTCAGTTTCACCAGAGCCAATCCATAGAACTACTCACATTCTATGAAGCATATGCAACAAGCCACGAGAAGACTCTGCACTCACTGGATGTAAAGAGGTCACTCATGACCTACATACAGAAGACAGCCCCAATACAGACAGTGGAGAGACTATTTGTCATATTGGCAGGACACAAGAACGGCACTCCCACAGAGAGAGCTACATTGGCATCATGGCTGAAGCAGACAATCACAGAGTCCTACAAGTCGAACAACAAGGTACCACTGATGGGAATAAAGGCACACTCCACAAGGGCAGTAGCCACATCCTGGGCAGAACAAAATTCAGCAACAGCACAGGAAATTTTTGCATCTGCCACTTGGACTACCATCCACACCTTCACCAAACATTACAGACCGGACACATGTATCCTAAAGAGAAACTCATTTGGACAGCAGGTCTTACTAACAGCCACCTGCCATAACACCTCGAATGAATGCTGTTTAAATCACCCTAAGGTAAGAAGTAGGAGTGCCATGGATATACAGGCAACACAATGGTAAAGGTGATTGTGTTTTATTTATTTATTTATGTCTTTGATTACCGGGTAGGTGCACTGGTTCGAGGGACCATTTTAAGGCATGACCCGGGCCATTAAAGATGGCATAGTTCGTACCTGAAAATAGGCACTTGCTGTCTAGCGTGCTTACCTGGCTACCAAAAGCAAATAAATAAATAAATAAATAGTTAGGCAACAATTTAAATCACAAGGCATAGGGATGCTACAGGTTAAACAGAGGTCAAAAACATTTTTACATACAGGGAATAATAAATGCAGGAACAAATGGTGGGAAATCATGGTACAACAGGTGAGACAATAAGAGGGTACAAACAAATCTTACCATTCTGTATATCCATGGCACTCTGGCCCACCCAGGAGGAGCACAGGTGGAAGACAAAATGTACAACAAGTATGCCAGAGAAGTAGGAGCATTAAGGAACAATTGTTGAACACACAGGTTTTTAATACAACATTAGTAGTAGTGTAAAGAAATTAAAGTAGTGTTTAACAAGTACATTGGTGGTCACAAGAGTAATATTACACTGTCTGTGCATGCAGCTAACAACATTTTTCACAGCTATGGAAGTTTCAAAACTGAGGATGATGGGATACAGAGGGGGCTTGGTGGTAGACTTAAATCCGATCTAGGGTCACATGTGCATGAAGCAGCCTATCAGCCGTACATAACCCTAAGGTAAGAAGTGGGAGTGCCATGGATATACAGTAACACAATCACCTTTACCAGGTGGGTAAACTACCATTGCCTTTGTGCACAGATTGCTTCTTCCTTTTCTTTTTTCTAGTGGCTGAAAATATTTTACCTATGCATGAGGAGGAGTTCACACCTCTCAAGCAGTGCTTTCTACTTTGGAGTTTTCCACTTGAAAAGTATTAAAGAACAGCTGATGCCCCCAGGAGAACTTCAAAAAACATACTATTTGGACCAATACAGTTTAGAAAGATCCTGCTCTTTAACCTGTTTTATTTTGTATTATATGTACTCTTTAATGACCTTTATTTGCTTTTATGTGTTTTATGAGCAGCACCTAGAACCTTTGGGATGGGGCACTATAGAAATAAAAACTGTTTGATTGCTTTACATTTCTGTATCATTAATACTTACGAAGAAAAAAAAAACATCTTCACCCTGTATTTCCCTTTCTGTCAGTCATTAAGGCCTATTTAAAGCATTCCCTTACAGCTTAAACTATTCTCCACCAGTGGATATAACATTGGTGAATATAGAATTTGAACTTCTTTCACAAGATGCAGACAAAGTCTTTAAAATGTAGGTCTCTGTGTATTTGCTTCAGGAAACAGAGTGTTTTAGAAGACAGAGGGTGGTGTCACTCTGGAATGTTGTCTTGATTTACAGTGGGCCTCTCCGCAGGACTGTCCTATTTTCCTTTCATTAGATGATTCTTTATTGTAAATATTTTCTCTTAGCCACAAGGCCCCTTTAGATAAGATACAGTGATGGATAGGTCATAATCCATTTTGCATCTTGATGTAAGTTTGGTCTTTGTATGTGCTCAGAAAGCTGAGAAAGCTTTAGATATATAACTTTAGTCTTAAGCACAGCAAAAGTTCAAATGTCACTGTTTTTCAAAAAAGGCGCAATTTTCCCTATCAGGTGCTGTACATATTTTGTATGTGATTTCATATTTTAGTTGTGTTATAAATTAATTACCAAACCTAACATTGCTGAAATATAATCTCTCAAGGTTGTTCATAACGCGTCAATGCTCACAGACTGGAGTCCTCCATGGGGCCTGGTAAGGTAATCATAAATCATCTCTTATCTGGATTGTGACACCTTCTGCTTACCAAAGAATAACATGTCTGGCTTTCAGGCATCTATCAAGCTAGTATATGTACTTTCTTTTAAGATTTTTTTTTAAAGAGCTTGAATAAGTTTAACCCTTTTGTTGCATCTGTACTATAGGTAATGTAATGCTCCCATATGTTGAATGGGTTTTAAACTGCATTTTCCTCTGTGACCCGAGTTCACATAACATCCACTTTGAATCTCTTAATAAAAGTGACATAAGTATTTTGTAATGTCAAAATGTATAGCTGATAAGGCATTAGAATAAAATCATAACAATCAGGGAACTATCCCTAAGTGATCATTTGTTTCTCTCTCACCTTATTTGTTCCTCCAGTGAGCCTAGGACATTTGTCTTGGAGACACAGATGAGATACCTAAAAATAAAAATATGGAAAAGGGTCACAAAGCATTTCTAGTTCATTTGTTAGACAAATAGGACTTTTAAATCCTCATGAAATTAGGAGGGTGCAATACAGGCAATCATTGTTCATGCCCACAAACTACATAGGTAAACAGAAAAAAAGGCTGATGGGACCTTCCCTTTAATGGAAATGTTTTCAGCTATTGGCCCTTTTGTTTTGGTATCATTGTGATAAGGGCAGCCTCCCCCAGTGACATGGGATATCCAGGTATTAGGCATTAACAAAGAATGACCTATGTTCCACAGGCTGAGCAAGGATCTTAGTGCAAAGAAGGCCTCATACTTTACATTTCTAACAGAAAGGTCCACAGTATTTTAGCAACTGAGAGAATAGGCCGATAATCTGTATTTCTAACAGAAACAGAATCCTGACAGTTTAGTCAGCTTAGCCCAACCAAGGTAATTCTTAAAAAAAAAAAACAGAATAATGCAGAGTCTACCCATATCAGTAAATAGTCCTCACTGACTGGGCATACACACATAACTGAACACCTGCATTGTGGGATGTTCCACCCTAGAGATAAGAACCATTTTTCGGTAGCCCAATCTCTAGGTTGGAAAATCTCAAGTTGTTTCAAGCAATAGTGTGCACGGACATGAGAAGACCAATTCCTGGCACATACACGTGCTAGAAATTTCCATTTTGTTCTCTGTGGCCAAAGAGGAGACTATAAGTAGGGTGCTGATTTTGCACTGGGAGGATGCTCGGTAGAAGGCTTCAAGATGGCTGCCACGTGAGGTCCAGCAGGTCTTTGGGCTAGACTTGCTGTTAGGTCACAGATAGACATAGCCACAAATAGACAGCTAATGGGGTAAGAAAACTACTCAGCTCTTAGCTACTGTAAGTATGATTGCCATCTCTTGTACAAACAAGTGGTCATAGGCTATATGCCAGGCAAGACTGCGTTTGGGGAAGATATTTTCTTTAATTTAGGCCTAGGCAAACTAACTGCTTTATGATAGAAATATGACAGAAATACTGGCTTACAATGTACACATGAGATGTTTATTATTGCTTATTGTTCCTGGAAATATGTGAGAATATGAGAAATACAAGACTGTCATGTTTTGCTTATTATTCTGCTTGAAAAAATATGTGATTTTTCTTCTATATACATATATGTTTTTGTGTGATGTTTTATTAAGACTGAAAACCACTCCAGAAAATGCCAGGTTGTCACTTTCCTCATATGAACCCTCGCAGCACTAGGTCTGGTGGTCATCGCAGTCCTAGTGCCCATTTACTAGTGGGTCCGAGATTGCTACCTGCGCCAGGTGACATTTTGAGCACTGAACAGGCTTTTATAGGAGCAACTGGCACCCCAAACAGATTTTATACAATCTGACTGTTAATGTGGTTGGTTTCAAGTCATTCAGTAGGAAAATGCCTTTTACGGTACAGTCCAACAATTTGTGGGGAAAAGGGGGAGAACAGTCCTAAGTAATGTTTATACAGTTTAAAATTTGTACCAGTAATACTGCATTTCAATAGCTTTTCTCCAGGCATAACAGTAATGTTACACTATTTTGTCTTTATTCTCCCTACTGAAGCCCCACCCCCATCCCTTCAGGAGCTCTGCAGTTTTAAAGTGCCTGCATTTATAGCTTTGAAGTGTGTCTGGTGCTGTATTTATTACCCATATAGAACTGAGAGATTTGTGCTTGTGGTTTTAACCTGACTTTTCATGCCGCTGTGTTTATCAGTTTATACTTGGATGAACTGTGTGTAATTTTTAACTGCAACTCACTCCCCTTCTTTCGGGTGACTCGATTGTGTTTATTCTTAGACTGCATTCTTGTGCACTTTTAAACCTTTGAGGGAACTGTATCTGCTTTAGAACTGAATTGATTTCTGACTGTCTATGTTGAGGCAAACTGAGCACATTTTAAACTGCATTTTTCTTGTCTCCCCCAGCCTCCCCCCTATACTTGCAGTGATTGATTGTTTAAACTGCATTTTAAACCTTTGCTGTACTTTATGCCCCCTGCCCCAATCTTTTACTGTGTGTTACTAATTTGCATTTAAGTAAATTCTGTCAAGATATAAACCAGCATTTTGTCCTGGCTTTATTTGCATGGATTTGAAAGACTTAAGAGTACCTGAGTTTGCTTTTGAGTATGTGACAGCCTATATTTGATAAAACTGTGTGTAATTCTGAACTGCATTTTGTGACTTTCTCCCCATTGCCAGTATTGGAGCTGTTGCATTTCAGTGTCGAATTAAGTGCACTGTATTTATCATTTTTGAACTGTGTTTTTGCTATAGTGTTCCTATTTCTTCCCTCTCTAGCAATCTCCCCCCTGCCATGGGTTCTGGTCCCTTGCTCTGCTCACTGCCCCCCATCCCCAGGCTTACCTCCTGGGTTGAGCCACTGGGTGGGTGCCCCCTCCCAGGAAACACAGTTTTCTGAGCCATGGCTTGACCCCCAGGATGGGGTCACAGGAGCAGGACCCCACCGGAGAACCTTTGTCTGTAGAGGGAGTGGTGGCAGAGGCAGGGGCAGTCATTAGCGACCAACATAGTTTTTTGCTAATTTTTCCCTGGGGATGGGGATGTACAATGATGCCAGTGTTGCCCCACCCCCCGATGCATGGCACCGGCCGTGGTGGTACCCTTACACTCCACCAGAGGTCCGCATAGCACCAGACACTCTCCCCCCCGAGAAGGAGAGCAGTCTCTGGGATGCTTCTCCCCCTATGGTTTGTAGCAGATTCATCAGAAAAGCTAATATTCTTTAGGTGAAGGCTACGTCTAACTGAAAGATGAAATAAGAAACTTAGAATTATCAGAAAAGACAGTCTTGCTCTCAGCAGAGGGAGAGGTGTACCTTACTTTACTTGTTACAATTGTTATTATTGTTTTCAGTGCAGGGACTTGCAATACTGCTTTGTAGATTGGGAGTTTAAACCCAGAGGGATTGAAATACTGTTCACTGTGTCTGTCCTTGTGCACAGCTGACTTGTTTTGGGGCTGATTGCTTTCAGAGCACAAATCACCAGGCTGTATTGGGGCTGGGGAGGTTTACCTGTGCCTGACTTGGATGTTTAGATTTTTCTCTGTTTGATTAGCAGGGTATTTTCTCTGTCAAATTGTCGTGTAGGGCATCTTGCTGGCAGGAAGGTCAACACTCATCCAAGCAGTGGGTCAGAGCTTTTAGCTGATTGTTTCATGAAGGCACAGTTTAGGCCAAACCCACCCACCCCTCACCCCACCCACCCGATAACATTTCCTTTATACCTGGTGTTCTGACATCATTTCCTCAAGAGGGCGAGGTGCACAGCACTGTCATATCCTTTCTAGCACACTGCACTAACAATATAAGCATACACATTGTATAATATATATATATATTTATATATAACAAAACAATCACACAAAAAATTAAAAAAATAAAAAATTAAACAGGATAAACAAGAAGGTAGACAGACATGTGGGGAGAAGTGCAATGCAATGGCTGGAGGGCAGCAGTCTTCTGGGAGTCTTTCTTGAGGCTGAGATGCTGCTCTATTTGCAGACAACTCTCTGCCATGAGGAAGGAGGTTGCCCATCTTCAGGCCGCACTGGACAGTAGTAAGGGAACCTCCCCCATCCAGGGAGCACCAGAGCCACCACCACTACCTCAGAGGTTGCGAAGAAAGCACAGCAGTTGGACCACAGTGGGCTCAGGGAAGGTGAGGGTGGTGGAACAGAGGCACACCCAGTCAATTGTACCACTCCACAATCCATACACCATTCCGATGGAGCATAATTCCCCTATGGATGCATCCACAGAGGAAACTAAGGAGGTTGTGGACAACTGTCACAAGGGAGCCCCACAGGAAGGAGGCAGAGGACACCACAGAGAAAGGAAGCAGTTCCTGATTGGGGACTCAATCATTAGAGGGATAGAACTGGGGAGAGCAGGGAAAACTGAAGTAAGGTGCCTGCCTGGTGCCATGGCTTGGAGGGACAGGAAGCGCATCCTCAGGATCATGAGAACAGCTACACAGGAGACTGATTTGGATGTCGTTGTCCACCTAGGGACAAATGACGTGACTCAACATGAGATTAGAGCAGTGCAGGAGGAGTTTGTGGAGTTGGGGAGGGGCCTAAGGCAAGTAGCACACACAGTATCCTTTTCAGAGGTGCTGCCTGTCTATGGCAATGGTGAGACGAGGGTACTTTGCACCATTCAGTTCAATGGATGGTTAAAAAAATGGTGCAGAGCACAGGGGTTTGGCTTCATTGGAGACTGGGGTTCCACCTGGAGGGATACCAGCCTATACTGGCAGGATGGTCTGCATCTGTCCAGGAAGGGAACAAGTCTTCTGGGCAATCAGTTTAAATGCTTCATTGGCAAGCTTTTAAACTAGTCAAGGGGGAGGCACTGATAAGCAGCAGGGAATTCCCAGCCTCCCCCTACAAAACAGGGTACTAAATGAGGGAAAAACCAAGGTACAAAGGTCAGTAGGGAGCAGGACAGGGGTGAATGGAGAAAGCAAAGTCAATGAGGACAGGGATAGTGCTACAAGAGGTAAAGCCATCAAAAAATGGAGAGCAATGAGTACTAATGCCCATAGTCTGGGTAACAAGCTTCCTGAATTAGTGGCCTTGCTGGAGGAGGAACATCTGGATATCATGGCAGTCACAGAAACATGGTACACACAGAACCATGACTGGGATGTAAACATACCAGGATACACTATCTACAGAAGGGACAGTGAGGGTAAAAGAGGAGGAGGAGTAGCTCTCTACATAAGGGAAGAAATCAAAGATACAGAACAAAAGGGTAAACAGGGAGGAGAGGAAGCACTGTGGGTCAATTTGGAGACAGGCAATGGCACCACAATCTGGACAGGGGTTGTATACAGACCCCCATCTCAAGGGGAGGACATGGACAAGGAAATGATAGGAAGTATCCTTAGAATGGCAGAAAAAGGGAAGATATTGCTGATGGGGGATCTGAATAAGCCAGATGTTAACTGGAGTACATTTACAGCAGCCACTTCTAAGAGTGGGGTCATTCTAGATGCCCTACAGAGGGCATGCCTTAGACAACTAGTATTGGAACCTACTCGAGAGGGAGCAATCTTAGACCTGGTACTCTCAAATGGAGATGGCGAGAGGATCACAGATTTAGAAGTGGGTAGCCATCTGGGAACTAGTGACCATCAAACAGTATGATTCACAATAAACACAGCAGTAGAGTCAAGCCATACAAGGACAAAGGTACTGGACTTCAGGAGGGCTGACTTTGCCAAAATGGGTGAGTGCCTAAGGAATGCACTAGCAAATGGGCAGGAAGGAGGGGTGGAAGAACAATGGGGAATAATCAAAACTGCCATCACAGAGGCAACAAGCCTTTGTGTGAAGCAAATAAACAAAACAAAATGATGTAAGAAACCACTATGGTTCTCAAAGGAGGTGGCAGGGAAGGTTAGGAGAAAAAGAAAGCATTCAGGAAGCACAAGGAATCACAGAAGGAGCAGGACAGAGAATTGTATCAGTTAAAGCAAAAGGAAGCTGGGAAGGCAGTCAGAACAGCAAAGGCCCAAACCGAGGAAAGATAGCCAACACAGTTAAGAAGGATAAAACCTTTTATAGGCACATCAGGAGCAAAGGAAGACAAAGGAAGGGGTAGTAAGGCTTAATAAAGGGGAGGAGGGAGGGCAGAGGGTGATTGTGAAAAGGCAGAGATACTAAACAAATATGTTTGCTCAGTATTCACAAATGAAGAGAAGGAGGTACCTAAACCAAACAATAGAAACACTCTGGATACAGAAGTTGATACCAGCCCATTTACAGAAGAAAGGGTTCTGAAAGAACTCTTAAAACTGAAGGTGGACAAAGCAATGGGGACTGATGGGATTCATCCCAGAATTCTAAAAGAACTAAGGGTAGAACTAGTGACACCACTGACTACCCTCTTTAACAAATCATGGGAGGATGGGGTGGTACCTGAGGACTGGAGGAGGGCAGATGTGATTCCAATTCACAAAAGTGGGAGCAGGGCAGAAGCAGGAAACTACAGACCTGTTAGTTTAACCTCAGTGATAGGGAAAATGATGAAATCACTTCTGAAGGAAAGAACTGTTAAGTACCTAGAGGCCAGAGGGGCACAGGACCCAAGGCAACATGGATTCACAATGGGAAGGTCATGTCAGATGAATATAATCAATTTCTTTGACTGGGTGACCAAAGTGGTAGATCAGAGAGGGGCTGTGAACATGACCTACCTAGACTTTAGCAAGGCATTTGACACAGTCCCACACAAAAGATTAATATACAAGTTAGCCAGCCTGGGAGTGGGTCCCAAGATGGTAGCCTGGGTAAAGAATTGGCTGGAGAACAGGACAAAGAGGGTAATAGTAAATGAAGTCCGCTCTGTAGAAAGGGGGGTTACTAGTGGGGTACTGCAGTGCTCAGTACTAGGACCGGTCCTCTTCAATGTCTTTAAAAGTGACATTGCAGAGGGACTGGAAGGAAAAGTATGTCTCTTTGCAGATGACATAAAGATCTGCAACAGAGTTGATACACAAGATGGGGTAGAAAGGATGAGAAGGGACTTGGCAAGGTTGGAAGAATGGTCAAATGTATGGCAGCTTAGATTCAATGCTAAGAAGTGCAAGGTAATGCACTTGGGAAACAAAAACCCAGGGGAAGAGTACACAATGGGGGGTGAGATACTAACAACAACATAAATGGAAAATGACCTGGGGGTAGTCATATCAGATGACCTAAAGGTGGGCAAGCAATGTGAGAGGGCAGTAAGGAGGGCTGGGGGGATACTGTGATGCATAGGGAGAGGCATCACCAGTAGAAAATAGGAAGTTGTTATCCCTCTGTACAGACAGCTGGTGAGACCCCATCTGGAGTACTGCATGCAGTTCTGGAGACCCAATCTCAGCAAAGACATAAACAGGATGGAGGCGGTCCAGAAGAGGGCAACTAAAATGGTGCAGGGTCTGCACCGGAAGACATATGAAGAGAGACTTAAGGAGTTTAATATGTATAGCCTTGAGGAAAGGAGGGAGAGGGGGGACATGATAAAAACGTTCAAGTACCTCAAGGGAATCAACAAAGTCCAAGAGGGTAGCATCTTTCAGAAAAAGAGGTGTGCAAGAACAAGGGGGCACAATTTGAAGATAGAAGGGGGGCGGCTCAGAGGTAATGTAAGGAAGTATTTTTTCACAGAGGGTTGTGGATGCTTGGAACGGCCTTCCGGAGGAGGTTGTGGAATTCAAGCATGCATGGGACAGTCATAAGGCAATTCTAGGGGTTGGGGGTAGGAAGAAGTAGGCTGTTGGTTAACTAGGATCTGCAGCTTATCCATTAGGTAGGGAAATGGGCAGATTGGGTGGGCCAAGCGGTCCTTATCTGCCGTCAAATTCTATCTTTCTATATTTCTATGAATCCCTACAGAAACTTGAGACCAAAGGTTGACTCAAACCCACGAAACAGACAGGAAGGTTACACTGTTTTGTTAACTGTTCACAATACTGCGCTCGGAGATTGGCACTGTGGGAGCAGAGGGTCTGACCTGCTGAGTGGGGTTACGACAGATTGGTTGGCAGCGGTGTGCATAAGTTTGGTATTACAAGCTTTTATTGTTCAGAGTGTTGGCTTGATACTGTACAGCTCACCTGCAAAAAAGGAAAAAGGCAGTGATTTATTTTTAAAAGGAAACAGAACTATATCACTTGTCTTACAGTCGAGTTCCTACTTGTTTTATTTTTTTTTCTAAAGTGCAAGTCAGAGTAGCCGTAGTTAGGGAAGAAGATAACTTCCAACTACAGCAGGCACACTGTAGACTACTTAAAGCAGTTGTGCAGGGACAGAGGAGTCCCGTTCGAGGTGAAAGACACCAAGCAGAGCCTCGTGGATGCCCTGATGGTAGCAGACACCCAGAACATCGAGTCACAGACAGTGACTGCAAGGGACCGAACCTTGAGTGTGGAAGGGCTAGTGGCCAGTGCAGTGTCCAGATCTGGAGAGGATGACAGCAGGTCCAGTGCCAGCGAAGCACCACAGCAACAGGGAAAGGTCACCAGTATTCTGCAGCCTGAAGTACTCAGGCTGCAGATTGAACTGCACAGAATGGAGCTGGCGTTCCAGGAGAAGAGGGACCATGAACAGTGAGAGGCAGAGCAAGAACACTGAGAGGCAGAGCGGGAACAGCAGGAGGCTGAGTGTGAGAAGCGTGAGCACCAGCGAGCTGCAGAGGAGAAGAGGGAACAAGAACAGAGGGAGGCAGAGCGAGAATGCTGAGAGGCAGAGTGAGAACAGCGAGACGCTGACCGTGAGGAGCATGAGTGCCAGAGGCAACAAGAACTGGAGAAGCTACGACTCCAACCAGCGGCACCAGAGCAGGTAAGTGGCTTGGGTTTAACTGGAACTACGGGACTAGGTTACAAATCGAATTCCAAATTGATAGCCAAATTTAAAGAGGGGGAGGATATGGATGCCTTTTTAAATTTTTTAGAAAAAGTTTGTATTCAGGCTAAAATTCCTAGAGAGTCCTGGAGCTTCCAGCTATCCTGCTACTTACCGGGAAAGCTCGGGATGCATTGGGTCAAATGGACAATGAGGACAGTAATGATTACAGCAAACTTAAAGCTGCACTGTTAAAGAAAATTTGAATTAACTGCTGAATCATACAGACCTAAATTTTGCAAGCTCAGGAAGAGCCCTGACATGAGCTATGAGGAGCTAGCCATTAAACATCGTCAGTTTTTAAAACGTTGATGAAAAGGAATTGAAGCAAACTCTGCTGATAAAATTGAAAATGTGATTTTGTTAGAACTATGCAGTTTTTCTGGGCATGCCCAGCACAGCTGAAAAGCTGGCTGGAGGACTGAGATTCCAAAACAGTGCAAGAGGCTGCTGAACTCTCAGACAGCTATGCCAAGAGCAGACCTGCTCTGAGAGCAAATGGGGTATGCGTGGCAGCGCAGAAAGGGAAAAGCATACCTTCAGAGCAGCTAAAACCCTCACTGCCTCCACCAAAACCACTCAGTCCCAGGTTTCAGGGAAAAGATTTCTCTGAGAAAAGAAATAAATCTTGGTTGTGTAAAGAAACTGGGCATATTGCCAGACAGTGTCCCAAACGGACGAGCAATAATACACAACAGGGGGCTAGGAAAGAAGTGGGCTGTTTGTGTGTCCCTGGAAGCATGCCTGTGAATGTGAGGGTGTACATGCACCCAGTCATGGTGAATGGTGTACAGATGCAAGGGTTAAGGGACACAGGGGCCTCCCTGACATTGGTAAGGGGGATCATCTAATAGAGTCTGGTCAGCTTATATCCAATAAATACACCATTATACAGGACTTCACTGGTAAGGAGAAAACATCGCCCCTCACTAGTGTTCTTCTAGACTGGGGTGAAACAGTGGGAACTGTGCAACAGGTGGCTGTAGCCAAAACCTTAGCAGTGGATGTGATCCTGGGCAACAATCTCAAACAAGGGATGGTGTGAGCAGTTACACGTAGCCAAGCGGCAAGGGCAAATGGTAGTTCCCTGAACCCCACAGAAGCCATTGTGAAAACCACTAAGAGGCTGGTTCCCCAGCCTGTGTCTCCTGATATGGAGACTAATGAAAAGGGGGTAGAAATGTCCCCAGTAGCAAGTAACCACACAGCTACAGAGGGTTACTCTGAAGAGGAAGGGGTGACCCATTGTCAGAGGGTTGGGATTGACAGTGATCCTGAGTGCCCTGATGCTAGTGCTAGGGACCCTAGTTTAGTGACTAAAGGGGACCTGTCCCATGCCTTGGGAATGAGTGAGGAGTTTGCTGCTGCTCAGAGAAGTGACCCTAGTCTAGAGAAGCTGAGGGCTTGGGCAGACTCTGATGGGTCACAGGGAGGTGACAGCAGACATAAGGTTTATTGGGAAAATTGACTTATGCTGGCCAGTCATGGTCACATCAGAGGCTGTGGCGATGTCCCACAGTCTTCAGAGGATTGTGCGGTCACATCTGGCCATGTCCTGCCACCTATGTTTAAGTTGGTGTGGGTTTCTCCACACCCCTGATATCTTCTCCAGACATGCCCATATCTGCCTCCAAACCCTGTCCCTGTTACTGGGTGTGTGCTTTTGGAACTCTGGTAGCAGCAGGATCCTCCCCCACTGCTGCACTAGATTCATCAACTGAGCAGTTTCATCTGGGGTAAGGTTTGGTGCCCTACTCAGGCTGTGCAGACAGAGGGAGGGGTGCTAGGCAGGCAGCTTGTTGTTCCCCAGGGGTATCATGACCAGTTGCTCAAGACTGCACATGATATTCCCTTGTCTGGTCATCTGGGAATCGCATGCACTATGCAGCAGTTGGCCCAGAATTTCCATTGGCCAAACTTCACCCAGCAGGTAAAGGAGTATTGCAGGTCTTGTCACTGGTGCCAAGAAATAGGGAAGGTGGGCAAGAAAACCCAAGCCGCCCTGATTCCATTGCCCATATTGGAGGAGCCATTCCGGAGGGTGGGAATGGATATTGTGGGGCCTTTAAATACCCCCAGCTCCTCAGGGAAGGGATTCATCCTGACTGTGGTGGATTATGCCACCCGGTACCCAGAGGCAGTCGCCCTATCCTCACTGAGGACAGACAAGGTGGCAGATGCCTTACTTGGGATTTTCTCCCATGTTGGGTTTCCACAGGAGGTTATCACTGATAGAGGGGAGTCCTTCATGTCGGACCTGATAAAATGTTTATGGGAGAAGTGTGGGGTGGTGCAGAGATGCATGACAGCATGTCACCCTGGCCAATGGGCTTGTGGAAAGATTCAATATTACCCTGAAGTGTTACTCCGGATGTTTGTTGAACAGCATAGGAGGGACTGGGAGAAATACCTTCCCCACCTGTTGTTTGCATAGAGGGAGGTGCCCCAAGAGTCGACGTGATTTCTCCCTTCGAACTCTTATATAGACGCCGGCTACGTGGGCCCCTAGACTTGATCCAGGAGGACTGAGAAGGTAAGCATGCCACCCAGGGTACTCCCATAGTGGATTACGTCCCTAAGTTTAAGGAAAGGCTGAAGGAGCTTATGGGGACAGCCCAGAGCAACCTGGCAGCTGCCCAACAGAAACAAAAAATGTGGTACGACTGCAGAGCCAGAGCTCGCTTATACATGGTGGGTCAGGAAGTCATGGTCCTTTTCCCGGTCCAGAAAAGACAAGCTGCAGGCTAAGTGGGCAGGACCGTAGAAAGTGGTTAGGAAGGTAAATGATGTGAACTATATTATAGAGTTGCCTGACAGAAGACAGACAGAAAGGCTGTATCATGTCAACATGATGAAGCTGTATGCAAATAGGGCTGACATGATGTTTGCAGTGTGTAGTCCTGGGAAGGGGATGGGCAAAGGAGACCCCCTTCTGGACTTGCTGGAAGAAAGTAATTAGGAGTCCTCTATGGAGGCAGTTAAATTGTCTCCCCAGCTGATGCCGGACAAGATCCAGGAAGTAAGGGAGGTTTTAATAGACTTTGCCCCATTATTTAGCGCCAAGTCTGGACTAACCCCCTTAACAACTCACGATGTGGAGACAGGGACACAGACTCCCATACGGTGGACAGCATATCAGGCATCAGAGGCTGTCCAAAAGGATACATTAGAAGGGAAGTGGAGGAGATGCTAGATTTAGGGGTAATCCAGAGATTCCACAACCCCTGGGCCTCACCCATAGTCCTTGTGCCGAAGCCAGATGGCTCTACTCATTTCTGTGTGGACTATCGTGGACTGAATGCAGTCACAAAGTCAGACACACACCCAATGCCCCGGACGGATGAACTCCTGGACAAGTTGGGAGGGGTGACCTACCCTACAACCATTGACCTGACCAAGGGGTATTGGCAGGTAGAGTTGATGGACAGAGCTAGGGAGAGGTCAGCCTTCATCACGTACCCAATTACAGTGACCTGGCTGCTCCCCTATCTGACCTGGTAAAGAAAAGGATGCCAAAGAAAATTACCTGAGGACCAGCCTGTGAAGAAGCCTTTACCAGATTGAAGGAGGCACTGTGCAGTGCTCCTGTTTTGACAAGTCCTGACTATAGCAAACCCTTTATAGTTCAGACTGACATCTCAGACATGGGTATTGGGGCAGTACTGAGTCAGACATCCAGCCAAGGGAAAGATCACCCTGTAGCTTATCTGAGTAAAAAGTTACTTCCCAGGGAGCAGGCATACTTCACTGTGGAAAAGGAGTGTTTTGCCATAGTGTGGGCCTTAAAGAAGTTGAAGCCATACTTGTATGGGCAGCATTTTGTGGTACAGACTGATCACAACCCCCTGGTTTGGCTGACGCAGATGGGAGAAAACAATCGTAGATTGCTAAGGTGGAGTCTTGCTTTGCAAGGGTATGACATGACAATTCTACATAGGGCTGGAGCGAAAAAGCAGAACTCAGATGGGTTGTCTTGCTTCTATGAGGAGTGAACTGATTTGGGAAGCTTATCCCATGCAGGGGACAGAGCCCCCAAATTCAGTCTAGGTAGGGAGGGTTGTGACGCTTGGACAGCTGGTTCTGATTACTCTATGATTTTTTTTTTGTAAAATAAAAATATAGTATGATTGTCTGTCATGAAAAAGGCGGTGCTCCTGGATGACCCCCCAGGTTTCACTTCAAATGGCAGGATATGTTAACAGTAGATCTCTGTAAGGTGATTAACTTGCAAAAACTCAGATTTTATAGCCTTATTTAAGATCTGGGTTGTTTGAAGCTAAGAACTAAAATATCCATTTTATGATGTCCTCAGGAAGGGCAGTTAATTTCAACTGGAGCTGAAAAAACTATGTTACAGCTAGGTGAGAAAACTGCTGAGTTGTAAAAGCTCTTTGTTGTCTTTGTGACAGCAGGAAACTGTTCCTGGATGAAAGAGGACAGTGGAAAATCACAGCCTTAATTAAGAGTGTCATCATTTGGAAAATGAGTTTTGATGAAAATCACAGAATGTAATACCTCTTGATGGGATTTTCTGTTTTGTGTGTGTGTATATATATATATATATATATATATATATATCTATATATATATATATATATATATATATATATCTATATATATCCTGAAAAGGAGGAGCTAGATGATGACATCATGGAGAAGGCAGGTTCAAGACAGTGTTTTAATTATGCTATGACTGACCTTTAGAGGAGATACATGTTTGGACTCTGAAAAAGCAACATAAGGCACTTTTAGAAGGTATATATTAGAAAGACAAGTCTAAAGTGTACTGTGGTAGGAGATTATGTTTGTATTTATAACCTTGTTTTTTTATGTGATTGTATGGTTTTGTGATATATGGTTCTGTATTTATATTTTAAATTTTTATCTATTTTTAAGTAAACATCTCATTTTAGAGACTACTTAGTGTGCCTTTGAAATTATTTCTTTGAGAAGTGAAGCATATATGGTTACAGTGACACTGTGCAAAGCTTACTGGTAATATCAAACTGGAAAAAGGTAAGAGTTTATTCTGAGGTATTTCATAGAGTTTTTAAGGGTTCATTTTGTACACCTGGTTAGGTGCCCGTAGGCAAAAGATATCTGGCCCCCCCTGAAGAGCAGAATTATCTGAGTCTGTACATTGGGTACGCTAGGAAGAAGTTCATAGTTTGAATCCCTCCAGAAACTTGAGACCAAGGTTGATTTGAACCCACAAAACAGACAGGAGGGTTACCCTGTTCTGTTAACTGTTCACAATACTGTGCTCGGAGGTTGGCACTGTGAGAGCAGAGGGCCTGACCTGCTGAGTGGGGTTGTGACAAGGGGTATACATGCATAGGCAACATACTGAGGGCCAGATATTCAAAACTTTGCCCCGGGGCTAAATTAGCACTGCCCGGGTGGGCAAGCTTAGCTCGGAGCATAAAGCAAGCCATATTCAAAAGGGATAGCCTGGGGCAAACAGCTTCTGAATATAGCATGGGAATGAGGCCAGGCAAACTGGGCTGGGAGTGCAGGGCAAACTTAGCCCTGGAAAAAGACAGTTCTGAATATGGCAACCAGGATGTGCAAACCACAACAGCAAAACAGTACACAGTGATGAGAAGGTAGGTAGAGGTGAACTCTGTGGCCAATGTGTGTGCCAGCAATTGCGTGGACCCAGTACAGCTGCAGTCAGCAGTGTATGTGAAAGTGCAGTGTTCAAAACTGTAAAATATTCCCTGAACTGTTTGCGCAGCGCTAACATGTTTGCGTGGGTTTAGCGCAGGGCTAAACCGTTAGCCCGGTGCAAACACGTTTGCCCAGCGCTAAACTTTGCCATATTCAAAAGTGACATGCAAATGAGCCTACTTACATAGTCTCTGGGCAAACATCCAGATTAGCATCTCATTATGCCCTGATTTGCATGCTGTTTGTGCCGGGCTAATGGTTTAGCCCTGCGCTAAACCCGCGCAAACATGTTAGCGCTGCGCAAACAGCTTGGGGAATATTATACAGTTCTGAACACTACTTCCACGTGTGCTGCTGCCTGCAGCTGTACTGGGACAACACAGCATAGGCACAGATGGTGGTGGTAGCATGCAACTGTCACACTGTAGGTCATGCTACAGTGCACAGCAGACACTACAGTAGCAAGGGGGTCAGTAGTGTGTGGACACAGCAATGCCTATGGTGTGTAGGGAAATGATGATGACTGCACTATACACAGTGAGAGGCCCAACCTGCAGGTGTTTACTGACAGTGGACATTACTGTTAGATGCTGCACCTCTGGCATGGGATGCTCACAGTGACATATACATGTCTGGCTTTGTGTGCTGTGGCAGTTGTACAGCTGTGCGGTATGTGGCCGGGGGCATATATTATCAGAAAGGCACACAGTTGTTGGGGTATGCCCAATACTGGCCCATGTGCACTGCATGATGTGTCCCAGCCTTGTGGCCACACCTGGTCTGTGGCACAGCCTGGCCACCCATACACTCCCCCCTCAACATCCTCCATGCCCACAGTGCTGCATGTGTGTGCTGACATCTGTTGGTGTCCACAGAAGTGTGGTCTGCAGGTGTGTGCTGTATGGCCACACTGCCATGCTGTCCACTGGCGGCAGGGTCACCACTTACTGCCTGGCATGGTTGGGACTGGTGGCAGATGATGGCATCATTGTGATGTCATCAGTTAGCAGCATGCTTCCTCTATGTTTCGCTTTGTCTGTGTCATA
Source organism: Neoceratodus forsteri (assembly GCA_016271365.2). Taxonomy (NCBI): domain Eukaryota; kingdom Metazoa; phylum Chordata; order Ceratodontiformes; family Ceratodontidae; genus Neoceratodus; species Neoceratodus forsteri. The sequence continues at coordinate 187,439,519 of CM057454.1, read as the reverse complement.
TTTATTTGTTAGGGTCACGCAAAACCCGCACAAACACCGCGCAAAGCCATAGTGTCACGCAAAGTTGATTGCCCATGGTTAAGACAAGCTTTTCCTGGCGGTAATGTGCACTAGCGCTATGTTCGTCATTGTTAAACCACTGGGCGTGGCGCTTAGTCGCTGAAAATAGCATTGCACCTGTATTCATGTCAGTTTGCCCCTTACCTACATTATGAGTTTGCCCGGCGCTAATGCAGTTTGCCCGTGCTATTTGGCCTTTTGAATATAGCAGACCCACGCTAAACTTGCGCAAACAGTTTTTGCCCGGCGCAAAGTTTTGAATATCTGGCCCTAAAGCAGTTAGATTAGCAAAAGGAGTCTTGCTAGAAAGAGCTGATTCTCTCTCTGTGACCCATTATGCAATGTCTACCTGCCACCACACACACTTCCTGACTGATCACCAGGATGATGGCATGGTTTAGCCGAACCCATTGCCTGAAGATCCTACAGCAAAGATGGCCACTTCTGCAACTTTTGATGTCACCTGCATTAGCAAGTTCCAGGATCAACATCTCCAACCTGGGTCAATGCCATTTTTAACAAAGACATCTCCTGAAGTCCAAGACAGATAGATCTGGAAGGACATAAAAAAGATCCCTCTACTAACATGGGGGGTCTTCATCAAATCACCACATTCAGGCACAAGGGGATTTCCTAGTTCAGTTGATAACATCTGAACTTTATTTGACAATTGGTGGCACCTTAAAAAAACACAAGGACATCCGAACCAGTGCCTACAACTGTATTCCTTACAATCACAGCAATCTAAGCAATATCCAGAAACCAGAAATTCAGCAACATCGTTCTGCCTCTGGACTTTGCAACAGAAAATATAAATGGACTTTATAAGATGTCTTACCAATAGCCACCAAAATCATCTACCGCTGTTTAAAGACTTACATCCTAGACAACAGTGTTATCTGCATCACTGACACAGGAAGAGGCAGACGTTTTACACATCCTTGACTTATTGACCCTCTTTTTAAGGACATCGGATCAGACTTGCAAAGGGAAAAGAAAGACGCAAAGCACTTGTGTCCAAAGGAATTGGCACAAATGATGACTTGCATCAAAAAATGCAGCAAATGCGGTTCCCAAAAGTGGCTTGTGGCATTACAATGTGGCCCTGTGCCAAAAAGCATTGCACTGCACTTGCACCAATTCTAATGTTGCGCAGTGTTGTAATGTGACTTTTTAGACCAGGGGGAACTGGTCTACTGTAAGTGCACTAGACTATATAAAAAGATGCAGGTAGAGACATACAGTAGAGTCACTGTGGAGCAAGCAGTGTGCACATGCAGGAAAGAGTGACAGTGAGGATGTCAGAACCAGTAGCACTACTGGGTATCATGCTAGCAGCAGAAAGGTGCTGTAGTCTTTGCAGGCGGTGGGATGGCAGGATCAAGGGGAACAGAATGCAACAGGTGCAGCACATTGCTGCCAGGCCCCACATGCCACATGTATTAGAACTAGAACATGTATCATACCAGAACATCATACCTGGACCTCACGGAGCAGCAGTGCATAGCACACTACCACCTAAACAAGGCTAGCATTTGTGAGCTATGCCAGGAGTTGTGGGCAGGCCTCCAAAGTGCTACCCGAAGGGGGCATGCTATACCTGTGGAGGTCAAGATGAGCACAGCACTGTGCTTCCTAGCCACCGGGATCGTCCAAACCCCCACTGGAGATACAGTGGGCATATCACAGGCAGCTGTCTCCAAGTGCCTGAAATAGGTCCTTGATGTGCTGCTACGATGGACACACAGGTATACCATGTTCCCACGGGAGGCACCACAGCAGCAGGCTGTAAAGCAGTCCTTCTACACTGTGGTACAGTTCCCCTGTATCCTAGGTGCCATAGAGTGTACACACGTGGCCATCAGGGCACCACCAGGAGAGGGGGAGGTGTATGTCAACTGCAAGGGCTACCACTTCATGAACATTCAGGTGATGTGCAACAGCCACTGCTGCATCCTGGATGTGGTAACCCAGTACCCGGGATCCTGCCATGACTCCTATACCTGCCACAACAGTGACCTGCATGAGGCCTTTGAAAGAGGAGACATAACTGGAGGATGGCTCATAGGTAGGTGGCACTGGCACACAAAGGTGCACACTCGGCCTGTCATGCACATACTGTAGTGTAAGGACATGTCTGTGCAGTCTGTGTCCATGCAACATGTGGGTGTGGTCAACATGTGTTGCACAGGATGGGCAGATGACATAGCATGACAGTGTGGACTGCATAATGTGACACAAGCGTGTTGTACCAGCCTGCTGTGTGCTGTACACAGTTACCATGGGACATGTCCAACAGTGGATAAGAAGGCATTGCCTCAGGGAGCAAGGGAAGCCAGGTACCATGGCAGATGACAGCACACCCAATGTCCCTGTGTGAGACCTGTGATACTAGGGGGTGTCGTGTGGTGCAGTGCCCTGAGGGAATAAATACATCATGTGTTCTTTCCACACTACAGTAACAGTGGATATCCACAGCTGCCACAGGTATCGACACCACTACGTCAGTCACAGAACGAGGTGGAGGAGAGGTACAATGAGGCCCATGCTTCCACACCGCCTGTCATTGAGTGAACCTTTGGTGTTCTCAAGTCACACTTCAGGTGCCTGGACTGCTTAGGAGGTGCCCTGCAATATAGCCCAGAGATGGCATGCAAGATCTTTGGCCTGCTGTATGCTTCACAATCTTGCCCTGAGAAACCGTGTGCGACTTCCTGAAATGAATGATGTCCAGGCGGAGGGGGATGGTGAAGACGACACACAGGATGCACACACAGGACACCCACAGAGTCATGCTAGAGCCAGTCATGCAGGACAAATCACCAGGCAGGAACTCATCCTACACCACTTCACTAGAGGGACAGCATCATCCAACAGGTGGCACCGGCAGCACTAGACAATGTCCATGGCATACGTCAACATACAGTAACGTGGCTGTTAGCAGCAGTGAGGCCATGTGTGTGCCAGGAGGAAGACATGCTGCTCATTGCTAACCACCAGCCATGGCAGGACTGTATGCAAGCCAGTGTCCATTGCTGGTGAGTGGTACCTTGTGGACACTGGAACCTGCAGAGCCGTGACCAACAGGGCTAGAGTGACAACATGTTCGATGCGGTGAGTAGGGACTGAACCAAGGGGCAAACAGGTGGATGTGGAGGGCAGTCAAGGGTAGTCCTGAGAGCAATGACAGATGTGTGTTATTCACTGTACCACATAGGTGCAGGTGTAGGAGGTGTCGGGATGCCACACCGTCCAATGTACTGGGGTATGGGACAGTGTGCAGGAACACCTGTTGTGCCTGTCAGACAGGGTGCACAAAAGGCAAACGGTAAGGGTCACGGTACTGTGGACACCTAGGCAACATGTGTCTTGATGGCCTTGCTGTGTGCAGTATGGCCAGGAGACAGTGGACATGGTGGCAGCAGCAAGCCATAAAGAGGTGTGGTGGTGGCAGGTGGGAGGTATAGTGATGTGCAGTAGCACCCCCACACAGCACAGGACCAATCTGCCCCTGTAACAGTAGCCGACACTGACATATGTGCAGGTCACATGGCAATACCAATACATCCAAAAAGGGACACATATACCGTAACAGTCACAGTAGCAGTGTTTGCTGCAGTAAATGACATATATACTTGGTGTAATCACACATTGCATAAAAAAATACCGCAAATCGCATGTGCAGTAAAAAAAATGATGCAGTTGCAGTATATGTGGCTACGCAACATGCAACTGCGTACCTGCCATTCCCACGCATCTGGCAGTCGAGTGCACATGCATACATGACGCCACACTGCACCAGAGCCACAGACCAGCACAGAGGTATACAGTAAGGCCTGAAAAAGGTGCAAGATGGTGCAAGAACTGACAATTTCAAACCTGTAGTAGGGCACCAAACCTTACCCCAGATGAAACTGCTCAGTTGATGAATCTAGTGCAGCAGTGGGGGAGGATCCTGTTGCTACCAGGGTTCCAAAGGCACATGCCCAGTAACAGGGACAGGGTTTGGAGGCAGATATGGGCATGTCTGGAGAAGATATCAGGGGTGTGGAGAAACCCACACCAACTTAAACATAGGTGGCAGGACATGGCCAGATGTGACCGCACAATCCTCTGAAGACTGTGGGACATCGCCACAGCCTCTGATGTGACCATGACTGGCCAGCATCCAGCAGAAGGTAGGTTGAACCAGCCAACTGGTAGACAGGGGCATGGCAGTGGACAAAGGTTGCTTGGTTGTGTGCCCATAAAACCTGTCTCATGTGCAGGTATTTCTGCTCAGTCTTTACTGAGGAAGAGGAGGGTAATGGGTCTGAAGGGAGTACAAGGGGTGAGAGTGGTGCAGAAATGGACACAAGTCCCTTTACACGAGAAAGGGTCCTGAAGGAACTGGAAGTAATAAGAGTTGATAAAGCAATGGGGCCAGATGGGGTGCACCCCAGGGTCCTTAAAGAACTAAGAGAGGTGGTGGCTGAACCTCTGGCATCCTGTTTAGCCGATCACTGGAAACAGGGAGGTACCAAGACTGGAGGACAGCAGATGTAGTCCCCTTATACAAAAGTGGGAACAAAGAGGAAGCAGGGAACTACAGACCAGTCAGCCTCACCTCGGTAGTGGGGAAGATCATGGAAGCACTACTGAAGGAGAGATTGGTGGAACATCTGGTTGTCAATGGACTACAGGACCCAAGGCAGCATGGTTTCACCAGGGGAGTCATGTCAGACCAACCTCGTTGAATTTTTGACTGGGTGACTAGGAGGTGGATCAGGGAGGGCAGTGGACATGGCCTATCTGGACTTCAGCAAGGCCTTACACTGTGCCACATAGAAGACTATTACAAACTGGGGAATATGGGTGTGGGCAGGACAGTAGTGTGGTGGGTAGGTAACTGGCTGGGTGGCAGGACACAGAAGGCGGTGGTAAATGGCTGTCACTCCACAGAGGGAAAAGTGACCAGTGGGATACCACAGGGATCAGTGCTGGGACCGGTCCTATTCAACATCTTCATCAGAGACATTGTGCAGGACCTAGAAGGCAGATTTTCACTGTTCGCTCATGACACAAAGCTCTGTAACAGAGTAGACACACCAGAGGGTGTAGACAGAATGAGCGACCTGCAGAAACTTGAAGAATGGTCAGGGGTTTGGCAGTTGAAATTCAATGCAAAGAAGTGCAAGATAATGCATATAGGGCACAAAAACCCTGGCACAATATATCAGTTGGGGGTGAGGATATAGCATGCACCAAGCAGGAAAGGGATCTTGGGGTTATCATCTCTGATGACCTCAAGGTAGGAAACAGTGTGACAAGGCAGCAGGTAAAGCAAATAGGATGCTGGGATGTATAGGCAGGGCATCACCAGCAGGAAAAGGAGGTCATAATTCCGCTATACAAGACACTAGTGAGGCCCCACCTGGAGTACAGTGTACAGTTCTGGAGACCATACCTACAAAGGACATAGACAGGGTAGAGAAGGTTCAGAGGAGGGCAACAAAGATGGTGCATGGATTGCATCACAAGTCCTATGAAGACAGGTTGAAGGAACTGAACATGTACTCCTGGAGGACAGGAGGGAGAGAGGGATATGAGAGACATCAGCAAGTATCTACAGGGAGGAACAGGGTGCTGGAAAACACTATTTTTAAGCAAAAAGATGTTCCAGGACTAGAGGGCATGGGATGAAGTTGGAGGAGGACGATTCAGAGGAAACATGAGAAGAATTTCTTCACAGAGCGGGTGGTGGACAGTAGGAACACCCTGCCAGAGGAAGTGGTGGGGGCTGAAACAATCACGAGATTTAAGAATGCATGGGATAGACATAAAGGAATTCTGGAGGTCAGGGGTATGGGGCAACATACTTCTAGGAAAACAAACTGAACTTACAAGCTCAAATGGGCAGACTGGGTGGGCCATAGGCCCTTATCTGCCGACACTGTCTATGTATCTATGTATCTGTGTATCTATGTGTCCCATATCATGTTCCCACAGGACGGCACACAAAAGTGGAAGAAGCATACACCAGGGATGCAGGGCAGGAGGTGTCCGACACAGTGAACCAGGCATCAGGAACAGACCAGGATGGGCAGAGTAAGTGCACTATGTGACGTATATACATTGACAGCTGTAGAACATGACAAATACCTCTGCCACCAAACAACGCTGCAGGCATGACCCTGTGGCCCATGTGGTGTCAGAAATCTGCAGTGTGGTGACACAGCAGCAAATATCACACATGCCACACTGCACTGTGGCAGGCCCATTATGCAGACGCATGCAACAGTGACCCTGCCCGGTCCCAGCATCAGGATGGCCCACTCCTGTTGGAGAGCATATCATCATTGTGAGCATATTATTAGTTAGATTCATGAGCACAGTGTATCTATAAACACTGTGACAGGTTTCAGATTTAAGCCTTAAATACATAAATGCTTGTTAGTATGGGCATATTAGTCTAAGCACATTTCTATTATTGTTACATATTAGGCATTACTATATAGCAGTAGACCTCAGACACCAACAGAAAACACACCCAGGACCCATGCTGTAGACATCCCCCCCAACACACAATTGACACCAGCCCCCAGTCCAGTAACAGTGTACCCCCAGCTGTGCTGTGGGGAGGGGGCTACACTGTTACTGGACCAGGGAATGGTGCTGGTTGTGTGTTGGGGGGTGGTCTGGAATACGGGTCCAGGGTGCGTCTTCCGTTGGGGGGGTATCCTGATGCTGGAACTGGGTGGGGTCACTGTTGCCATGCATCTGTGTAATGTGCCTGCCATGGTGCATTGTTGCATATGTGGTATTTGCTGCTGTGTCACCACACTGTGGCATTGTGTTGCCTCATGGCCAGTGTTGTGGGAGGGGGGTCACCATTCCACACCCCTGGTGTGCAGCACTATGTGCCTTTGTGACTGCTGTGTAGTGAGGGCATGCCCCCAGCCCTCCATCTGGATGACCCTGGTGTGGATCTGCCCATGCAGCCAGTGAATCTGGTGTGCACCTGGCTTGATCACCTTTGGTGAATGTTGTCAGTGATCTGCGTGACCACCGCTGCATGGCTGTCTCGCACATGTCTGCCTACGCGCCTGGTTTCCACAGCATCTTGGCATTGTGCATAGGGCCCAATATGTGCAACAAGGTGTATGGAGGGGGAGTGGATGGATGAGGGGGACCTGAGGAAACAAGAGCAATGGCCTACAGTCCAGCAACTCTGGCTCAGTATAACAGCTTGCATGAATATGCACACATGCAACAGAAACTCAGGGGCAACATACAAGCTGGGAGGTGTAATACTGGCTGTTGGGAGACAAGTGAGGGACCTGGGGTACACGTTGCACATAACTAGATGGTGGGTAGACAATGTGATGTGGCAATGGGGGAGGCTAGCCAACTGCATGGCTGCCTAGGTGGGGACAATACCAGTAGGAGGAGACTGGTCATCATGTCTCTCTACAGGACATTGCTGTGGCCTCATCCTGAGTCATTCAGTCAGTGTTGGAGGTAACACCTGAGGAGGGATTAAGACAGGGTGGGGCCAGTGCAGGGAAGGCCTACAACATCTGTGCTGGGGATGCAGGGCATGGGATGTGAAGTGATACACTTGGGACTACATATGTGTCACCTGGACTCACGAAGGGAACATGGGGGTGTGTGGATATGATGGAGAGCGCACATATCTCATAGGTGTATGTAGGGTACATGAGGGGGTTGTTTCGTTGTTTCCCAACAGAGGTGTTGTCAAGGGACGAGGGGTATAGCAGGAGTGTGTGTGCAGGGGCCAGGCACGGGGGGGGGGGTCAAGTGGAAATCCTTCAGCATGGAGAGGGTCATGGCTGCTTGCAATGGTTGGGCAGAAGTGGCGGTCGGGGCTGAAACACTCACATATCTACGGCATGCATGGGGCAGACACAAGGGTATACTGACACTGAAGGGGGGGCAGTGTGTGAGTTAGGTAAGGGGTTACACAGTAGAGAGTGATGGATTAGGAAGGGTAGGTAGATCATAAGGTCCACATGTGTGGGCAACCTGTGTGTATGTATGCATGTACATACGTACATATGTCTATATGTATGTACCATGTGGCCTGTGCCAGTCTTTGGCACATGTGTGTGTGTGTGCCACAGACCTTAAAGGGCAATAACATGTGTTTCATTCCCATGACACAGGTGACAGTGGACGTAGAAAGGGGAACATGCAGAAGGACTGCCCAAGGTACAGGGCACTGATTCGAACCATGCAGCGCAAAAAGCACCTTGATGCTCATGTGTAGGTGGAGAGGGCACAAAGCTGTACTCATTAGGCCCACCAGATACAGTTGGATGGTGGGGAGGATGTGCAGCAGGAGCAGGACTGGGACACACCTGCGGCAACAGCTAGGCATGAGGCCTCACTACCAACCCAGCCCACCCAGGAGTACATGGGGGAAATGGACAGACAGGATGATGTTGGCCCAATGGACACTGCCAGTCAGCAAGCAGAAGCACATGAGGAGGACATTGGCAGGGGTGATCCTATGGACATGCCAGCTGACATTCTTGGTCACGATGCAGGTGATGGGGCTGTCCAGGAGGATGTTGCTGCAAGGCCTGGACAGTTGGATCAGGCACTGGACATTGGCCAGGGTGCCCCAGTCCGCATGCCTTCCTGGGAGCAGGTGCAAATGATTGTGGGCCACGCAAGGGATGTCCTAGCAGACATGGCATGTCTGCAGGGTTCACTGCATGCATGCATTCATGCTGGCACTGCAGGAGTGGCAGTAAGGGTTTTCTAACACTGTAGCATTCTTTTCCATTTCTTGGACATTGGATGACGGGTCTTTATGTAGATTTTGTCTCACACGGTGTTGTTGCTGTTGTTGATCATATGCATGTTTTCATTCTGTACTGGGGCATTTTCTTTTGTATGTCTGACCACAGTTTGCTGTACATAGTGATTGCTATTTCTTCCACGTCTGTTATTTGTTACTGTTCCCTCTTTTGTCCACCTGCTGTTTATGCGTACTATAGGGGTGTGAATACTTTCTGAAGGCACTGTACATTGGAATGACAGTAATTATAAATGACAGCATAAGTTACACCTTTGGTACAATACAATGGGGTAGCATTAGACACGGTAGATACTATCGTAAAAATGAGCATGGAGTACCATGGTCATGGGTAAGACCCATGTAGGAGGGGATGATATGGTGCTAATGATTGCAGCCACAGAGGCAGAGTTCCAGGAGGTAAACTTGAGGCCCAGCTTGAAGCTTGAGAGACTGCTTGCTGACCAGGTAAGCTGGGAAGGTGTCCCATAGGTGCGGGGCAAAGTATTTAAAGGAACGCCTGCCAGAATTGGTATGGACCCGAGGGATGGCCAGGGGACAGCCAGCTGAGGACCTTGTGTCATGGCCATGTACCCTAGGGTTGAGCAGGCCCTGCAAGTGAGGAGGGGGGCCTGCGGTGGAGAATTTGTAGGTCAGGCAGGTGGAGGAGTAGGCCAGTTTGTGCCTTAAGGTGGGCCAGTGGATGTCGGCAAGGACCTCACAGTGATGTCTCCAAGGGGGGTCATTAATTGCAAAGCGTGTCACTCGATGGTAAAGCACAGAGAGAGTACGTAGTTCTCCTTCCTTGAGGGACTGGAGGGGGCCTGTAGAGGAGGATGGGGAGAAGAGTGCAATTGGATAGCTCGCGAGCCTCATCAGAGAGTGTGTGTCCCAGGTGGTAGAGGTCCAATCCTCTGGTGGATGGTCTTAGTTAAAGTGTCAATATGAGGTTTTAGGACAGCTCCTGATCAAGGAGGATTCCAAGGTAATTGATCTTGCCAAGGACCTCGACTCTCCTCCACTGGGCTGTTTGGAGTTTGAGCAGATCAGATCTGGCGCCCCAGACGCCTGGTTCCAAACAGGACCGCTTTAGTCTTTTCCTCATTCAGGACTAGAAGGTTGGTGGAGAACCAGGCTTCAAGTGCTGGCAGTTTGGCAGTGATAACACTAGGTTGAGGGTCACTGCAGTAAACTGTTATCTGCATAGAGGATTAGATTGCACGGCCCGCAACCCCTTTCAATGTCATTGACAAAGAGCGAGAACAGCAGGGGGCCCAAGATTGAGCCCTGGGGTACCCCAGAGACCACTGGTTGGATACCAGATTGGATACCTTTCCAGACAACTTTTTGGCTTTGATTGAGCAAGTAGCTCTTAAACCAGGAGAGTGAGAGCCCATCTAGTCCAAGGAGGTGGAGTTTGGAGAGAAGAAGTTGATGGGAGACACGATCAAAGGCTTTGGACAGGTCAATAAACAGGGCTCCCGTCGGGGAGCCATTGTCCATTGTCTCAGACATCAGACATGAGCCAGATAAGGGCCGTGTCTGTGCCATGGCCTTTCCTAAAGCCATGTTGGATGTCAGCTAGGACAGAGTGTGTCTCAAGGTAGTCTAGCAGTTGGTTATAGACTAGCCTCTCCTACATCTTCCTTAGGGGACAGAGAATGGAGATGGGCCTGAAATTCCCCACATTATCACGGGGCCCTTTTCTGTGCACTGGGACTACAGTCGCAACTTTCCACTTACTGGGAACTGTTCCCTCAAGGAGGGACCTGCTGATGAACCAGGTGACATGGAGGGTGATGGCCGAGGCAGCAGCCCTCAGTAGTTTTGGTTCGAGCAGGTCATGTCCCGGGGTGGTGTCTGGTTTAATTTTGAGTAGGAGTGGGAGAACCTCTGAGGGTTTAACAAGTTTCAGGTGAAACTGTGGCCGAGCAGGTTCACTGTTGGGACTGGTATACTGGGGGGCCCCAGGCAGGACAGGGGGAGATAGGCCATTGAGATTAGAAAAAGTGGCATTGAACGCCTCTGCTATTGAGGAGGGGTCATTGGTCAAGGTATTCCCGACCAGTAGAGCTCCATCCTGGGCATTAGGGGCACCCTTAAGTAGCAGGTTTATATGGCCCCAGAATTTCTTGGGATCCCTTAGGTGACTAGTCTGGAGGTCCTGCAAGTATGAGGACTTTGCTTGTTTGGCGGCTTTCTTACAGTAGTTCCTCAGTGCCCTGTATTTTTCCCAGTCAGCATTGAGGCCTGAGGATTTGTATGGTCCCCATGCCCTATCCCTGAGCGACCTACTCTGTTTGAGGCTAGGGTTGAGCCATTTGTGGAACTTCCCCTGAACTTAGTTTTTTCCATGGAGCATGGGCGTTGGCCACGGACAAAAACGAATTAGTGAAGTGGTTAAGTGCTTCATCCAGGGAGGGGAGAGTGAGGATGGGCTCTCAGTCTACTGAATGAAGGTCATAGCAGAAATCAGCTGCTGTAAACCTGCTGAAGTTCCTGGCTGCTATCACTCTAGCGGCCGATTTGGGTGCCTTATTGGACCAGGTGCAAAGGATAGGCGAGTGGTTACTAAGCGAGTCCGTCATGGTCCCAGCCGTCATAATATGGTCCGGGCAGGAGACCAGGGCCCAGTCAAGTAGAGAGTGGTTGCCGGACTTGGCATTGTGCCTAGTTGGCAGGTTGATAATTTGAGTCATATACTAATCCTCAGTTTCTCCCTAAGGTGATATCAGAGTTGAACCAGTCCATTCATCTCCCTGTATATTTTCAAGAGCATGCCAATCTGGATGTGCATAGAATTTTCAGTTCTTACATGCGCAGGACTAAAGAGGTCAGGAAGTCCTCGTTTTTTTTTGTTTGTTTGTTTGATTCGCCCGTAGAAAAGAGCGCACTCATTTCTAAGCAGTGCTTGTCAAATGGTTGGTCAACTGCATTTTTTTGTTGTTAACTGGAAGTATTGCAAGGACCTTCCGGGAGTTGCTCATGGTCATTCCATCAGAGATGGCTACCTTGGTAGTGTGCTTCTGTAACATTTCAGTTGCAGAGATTTGCGCAGCAGTCACTTGGAGTTTAGGCCACACTTTCACCAAGCATTGTAGTTTGGACATTGCCTCTAGGTGGAGAGCCAGTTTTGACCTGGCTCTGTTACAGAGCCGCCTTTCTTTGATTTCACCTCCAGCCAGTCTGCTAGTCAAGTTTGGAACTGCTTGGTGGTACTCCTATGTGTGATGGCCTGCTGCAAGAGATTCCCCCAAAGTCAGATGGTATATTTACTTAACGTATCGCAACAGTACATCTTTGTGGAGATCTCTTGCAGCAGGCCTTGCTTTTCCCTCCCTCCTCCTTTCCCCCTTGGCCTGTTATCTTCTGCTTCCTTTCAGAGAGGAAACATTCAGCCTCACTTTCCTGCTTTTTCCTTGAACTCTGTTTCCTCCTCTGTTCTCTCAGTTGGGTATTCTGGGGTCTCCTGTGGGAGAGCTGGGGAGAACGTGGGGACCGCCCACCTATAGAGGGTAGCTGATATCGGGCAATGATGTCTGAGGTGGGCGGCCCCCTCTGGTAGACTTCTAGCTAGAACGTTTCCATGTGGAACTAGTGCCTGACGGCGGAGTCCTGTGTTTGATGGCCTGCTGCAAGAGATCCCCTCAAAGATCTACTGTTAAGGTAAGCTCTTGCATAACTGTACTATCTTGCTTATATGGCTTTGGCAATACCTATAGTTATACAGACTGATTTACAGTCCTATTATGAAGGGTGTAGGGGAGAGGGTTCAGGTGTCATTGTGCGAGGTGCACACACCTTGTGGCAGAGACATAACAGAAGATAAATATTGATCTTACTTGAGAGGTTCCTGCAATGGGTCATAACATATAGGACATGCGCCCTCTGGCGTCTGGTCCGCATTGCAAACTTTGCTAGCAATGTCTGGCGGGGACCGCCCACCTGACATCACATGACCAGGCTCAGCGTGACCTCTGTATAGTGGGCGGTCTTCACACCTGCCTTCCAGTTGTTTCCCGTAGTCGACCTGCGCAAGGACCTCGTGGTGAACACTGCTGCAGTTGATCGCTATTTTGTATGTGTTCCTCCTTATTTCTTGAATTTAAAGTACGTTTTTTGTTAATTTTTATGTCTTCTTCACCTCCAACTCCGAAGACAAAGAAGTGCAAAACGTGCAGTGCGCAAATCCCTCACAAGGACAGCCACCGGCGCTGCCTCTTCTGCCTTGGCCCGGGTCACGATACCAAGGCCTGTCCTGATTGCAAGCCCTTCAACCAGGCCACATGCAAACACAGGCAGTAAACTCTGGAAGCCCATCTTCTAAAATCCAGAATGGCCTCCTTGGAAAAAGAAATGCAAAAGTTGAGGGAATCCACTTCTTCTCCTACTTCGGAGCTCAAGAAAAAAAGAAAGATAAAGAGAAGCACAGGGAGCGAGAACATTAGGAGGACCGTGAGAGAGTTTCCTTCGGTAGGGTCACTGGATCCAAGACCGCGGCCCCCACGACTAGCAAGACAGTTGTAGCCGCCTTCCCTGGTGATAGTCCAGACTGCTGCTGAGAGTCCTCAGGTATCTCTGCTTCTTTAGGCCCATTAAAACAGGTCGCCCACCTGGCACTTCAACCGATAAGCCACCACCAGCTCCTCCGGCGAGCGCCCAGTTATTACCAGTAAATCAGACTCTGGGTCCCCCGGAGCCTGTCTGGTAGTCGGTAAGACAGATTCCTGCCAAGAAAGAATCCGCATGACACCTACTGATAAGCCAGTTGGGGGTCTTCTCCCCCCCAACCTTGTCTGCCCCAGCTCCTCCTTCGACCGATTAGTTAGCCACTGGGGACTCTGGCGACCGCCCCATCGAAGCTCACCTGTCTGGGGGGGGCTGATGCCGACACACCCGACATTCGGTCGAGCTTGCTGACCTCTGCTGGCCAGCCCTCCTCTCAGGCCCCCCCAGGCAGGAGCCTTCCCCTCCGCCTTCCGTGGTGGAACCTCCAGCCCCAGACATTATGACTGGGACGGAGGAAGAGGTACCTAGGATGTGGCTCCACTTTCCCCACTCCAGCGGTGATTACCCCCCGTCACTCCCTCGGATGCTCTCTGGGACTCTGACATGCGGACCCAGTTCTGACACTGGCTCCCGGGAACCTCTCTCTTCCGATGGGCCTTTCTTTAGCCCCACTGTTAAAGGTCCCTCCGGCACCGTGCACCTAACGCCAGGTGTGCCGCCAGATCCTTTCAGTAACCCATTGTCAGAGCCACTGTCAGGGCACTTATGACTGCCCCTGATGCCAGCCAACAAGATGCCAAACCCTCTAACGTAGACTTTCCCGGTGCCAGATAATCTACCAGGCCCTTCGAGGTCTCCTTTGGATCGAGGCCATCCATCAGGCTACCGCCCTTATGCGGGCTTTCTGACATCTGGTTTTCCGCTGCCTGGCCCAACGATGGCCCCTTTCTCCCAGACACAAGTTGGTCAAAGGATGGAGAGAGCATGGCGAAAGTCCGGCCTGGATGCTGACAGGCTTAAATTGATGGAACATTATAAGGGTCGTCAATCAGAAATCACCCGTAAGAAGGCTGTGTTCCTGTCCTGGCAGATTTCTGCTGCGCAGAATCGACCGGCTCAACTTTTCCAAACTGTGGACAGATTGTGCAATCCAATCTGTCTCTAGTCCAGAAGAGCTTTTTCACAGATTGTGTGATGAGCTAGCTTGATTCTTCGCAGATAAGTTTGCCAGCATCAGGTCTGGAATCGGCCCAGTTCTCTCCAGGAGGGGTTGCGGAGGTCGATGGGAGGTGGTAAGCACCTGGTCTATCTGGATGGATTTCAGCCGGACAGAATTCATGGACATATTGAAGATTGTCCAGACCTTGCGCCCAATCATTTGTAGTTTGGAGCGTGCCCTACCCTCCTTTCAGAGGGATATGTAGATGTTGTCTGCCTGATCCTAGCGAAATTGTCTGGAGATCTTTGGTGAGGGAGGTCTTTCCAGATCCCTAAAGGAGGCGGTCATATGACCACTCCTTAAAAAAGCCCTGCCTGGACCCCGACTGTCCAGCTAACTACCGGCCTGTGTCTAACCTTCCCTTTTTGGGGAAGGTTATTGAGAAGGTGGTTGCGCTGAAACTGGACGATCACCTTGCAACTCGCAATGTCTATGAAGCTCTCCAGTCTGGATTTAGGAAGAGGCATAGCATGAAGATCGCCCTTGTCCAGGTATTAAATGACCTAATGGCGAGAGATCGAAAAGCTCATACCATCTTGGTCCTTCTCGATCTCTTAGCAGCTTTTGACACTGTGGACCATGGTGTGCTTTTGGAGTCCCTGCGTTTCCTTTGTGGACTGTCTTGACTGTTGCAGTGCCCTCTACCTAGGGCTGTCTGTGGTTGATATCTGCCACTTCAGCTAATGCAGAACTCTGCGGCCAGGCTAATGACTGGTACTTCAAGGACCAGCCACATTACGCCTGTGCTGGTTGTCAGTTCAGTGGTGGATCACCTATAAGGTAGACTTGCTTACCTTTAAAGCCCTAGACAAACAGGGACCAGATTACCTGAAAGATCTCCTGACTCCCTGCACCCCAAATCGTCCTCTCCGATGCGCCGATGAAGGATTGCTAGAGATTCCCAGGGTTCGTTTGAAAACCTCTGGTGCCCGTGCTTTTTCATTTGCAGCACCAACCCTGTGGAATTCTCTACCTCGCTGGTTGAGAATGCCTGACCATCAACAGTGTTAAATCTATGCTAAAAACATATTTATTTTCATTAGCCTTCCCAGATTGTTTTTAATTAATATGGTGGTTTTATTCTGGTGATCATGTTTGTGTTTTAAAATGTACAGCGCCTTGACATTTGAAAGGCGCTATATAAAGTTTTGATTGATTGGTATTATCCTGCTGTTTTTGACAGAGAACTTTGGTTTCAGAGCAAGAAACAGCAGTCTAGAACTACATATTTTTTACTAATTGCCCTCCATCTACCCCCACCCCAAGCCAGTTCTACTTTTATAGCCACTGGATTTGACTGACAACAGGAACTTCCTGTTGGGCACTAGGAAGGAAGGATCACTGAGACACATTAGTTTCATCAACCTTGAAGGAACCTAAAAATAACCTCGCCCGGCTTCTGGAGGTCTGAATCCAAGCCAGGAAGGGACTACTGAAGACTACAAGGAAGTTCCTGTCCCAGAACAGGAAGGGTGAGAGTTGTAAGGGCACATAGGCAGTAGGAAAGTAAGTGTAAAAATACATAGAGGGAGGAGACGGTAAGCATACAAAGCAACAGGAGAGTGAACACAAAATGTCAAGATGGGAGTGGTGCAGTGCAATGGCTGCAGGGCAGCAGTGTTCCTGGAGACATTCTGGAGGCTGCAGTGCTGCCCTGTTTGCAGGCACCTCTCTGGTCTGTGGGAGGAGGTTGCTCGTCTCCAGGCTAACCTGGCTAGTATTCGTGAAACCTCTTCCCCCACCCAGGGACCACCAGGGCCATCACCATTACCTCAGAGATTGCCAAGAAAGAGGAGCAGTTGAACCAAGGTGGGCTCAGGGAGGGAGAGGGTGGTGGAACAGAGGTGCATCCCTCCAGTTTTACCTCTCCACAATTCATATGCTGCTCTGGCAAAGAGTGGTTCCTCTATGGAGGCACCTACAGTGGAGACCAAGGAGGATGCTGGGAACCTCCATAAAGGAGACCCACAGGAGGGTGGCACAAGACCCCACAGGGGAAGGAAACAACTCCTGGTTGGGGACTCTCTCATTGGGGGGGGGTAAAAGTGGGGGAGGAAGGGGATAAGGAGGTAAGGTGCCTGCCTGGCGCCACGGCTCTGAGGGACAGGAAGCGAATCCTCAGGATTGCGGGAGCAGCTGCACGAGGGAGGGAGCTGGATGTCATTGTCCACCTAGGGACAAATGACCTGGCTGTGAATGGGATCAGAGCAGTGCTAGAGGAGTTTGTGGAGTTGGGGAGGGGCCTTAGACAAGTAGCATGTACGATAACCTTCTCGGAAGTGCTGCCTGTCTACGGCAAGGATGATGCTAAGGTGTTCTGCACCATGGGATTCAATGAATCCTTGAAAAACTGGTGTGGAGCTCAGGGTTTTGGCTTCATTGGGGACTAGGGAGCCACCTGGAGGGATGCAGACTTATAGGTCCGGGGGAAAACCAGGATTCTAGGTGACAGGTTCAGATGCTTCAGTGCATGCATTTAAATTAGCCAAGGGGGAAGGCACTGAAAAGGAGCAGGGAAATCCCAGCCTCCCCCCCAAAAAAAAAACACAGTAGTGAGAGAGGTAAACACCAAGGTAGAGAAGTAGGTAGGGAGCAGGACGGGGTAAATGCAGAAAAAGGCATTAAGGACAGGGATAGGGCTAAAAGGGGTAAGGCCATAAAAAATTATTAGAAGATGATGAGTACCAATGCCTGCAGTCTGTGCAACAAGCTCCCTGAACGAGTGGCCTTGATGGAAGAGGGATGCCTGGATATTGTGGCAGTCACTGAAACATGGTACACAGAGGACCATGACTGGGATGTCAGCATATCAGGATATACAGTCTACAGGAGGGACAGGGTGGGTAAAAGAGGAGGAGGAGTAGCTCTCTGTATATAAGGGAAGGGATTAAAGCAACAGAACTAAAGAATAAACGGGTAGTTGATGAGTCACTATGAGTCACCCTGGAGACAGGAAATGGCACACAATCCACATGGGGGTGGTGTACAGACCCCCATTTCAGGGGGAGGAAATGGACAAGGAAAAGATAGGCATCCTAAAATAGCAGACAAAGGGGAGATATTGTTGATGGGGGACCCGAATATGCCAGATGTCAACTGGAGTACCTTTGCTGCAGGCACATCCAAGAGCAGGGTCATTCTTGACACCCTACAGGGGGCATGCCTCAGACAGCTAGTGTTGGAACCCACTCGGAAGGGAGCAATCTTCGACCTGGTACTCTCAAATGGGGATGGAAAAAGGATCTCAGATTTAGAAGTGGGTAGCCATCTGGGAACACGTGACCACCAAACAGTGTGGTTCACAATAAACACAGCCATAGAGTCGAGCCACACAAAACAAGAGTATTGGACTTTAGGAAGGCTGACTTGGGGAAAATGAGAGAGTGCCTCAGAAAAGCACTAGCAAACAGGCAAGAAGGAGGGGTGGAGGAACAATGGGGAATAATCATAACAGCCATGGCAGAGGCAACAAGCCTTTGTGTGAAGCAAATCAACAAAACAAAATGAAGGAAAAAAAACACTATGGTTCTCAAAAGAGGTGGAAGGGATGGTTAAGGAGAAAAGGATAGCATTCAGGAAATACAAGGAAACACAGAAGGAGCAGGACAGAGAACTTTATCAGTTAAAGCAGAAGGAGGCAGGAAGGCAGTCAGAATAGCAAAGGCACAAACTGAGGAAAAGATGGCCAACTCTGTTAAGAAGAGGGCTAAAACCTTTTATAGGTACATTAGGGAGTGAAGAAAGACCATGGGAGGGATACAGAGACTTAATAAAGGGAAGGGAATGTGGGCAGAGGGTGACAGTGAAAAAGCAGGGATACCGAACGAATATTTCTGCTCAGTATTCACAACGGAAGAGGAGGGGGAGGTACCTAAACCAAACAAGAGAGACTCTGAATAGGGGGGTCGATACCAGTCTATTCAGAGAAGAAAGGGCTTTGAAAGAAGTCTTGAAACTGAGGGTGGACAAAGCAATGGGGCCTGATGGGATTCACCCAAGCATTCTAAAAGAACTAAGGGTAGAACTAGTAACACCACTGACTACTCTCTTTAACAAATCATAGGAGGATGGGGTGGTACCTGAGGACTGGAGGAGGGAAAATGTGATTCCACTTCACAAAAGTGGGAGCAGGGCAGAGGCAGGAAACTACAGACCAGTTAGTTTGACTTCAGTGGTAGGAAAATGATGGAATTACTTCTGAAGGAAAGAATTGTTGAGTCCTGGAGGCCAGTGGGCACAGGACCCAAGGTAGCATGGTTTCACAGCAGGAAGGTCATGTCAGAGGAACCTAATAGATTTCTTTGACTGGGTGACCAAAGTAGTAGACCAAGGAGGGGCTGTGGATATGGCCTACATAGATTTTAGCAAGGCATTTGACACAGTCTCACACAAAAGATTAATATACAAGTTAGCCAGCCTTGGAGTGGGTCCCAAGGTTGTAGCTTGGATAAAAAACTGTCTGGACAACAGGACGCAAAGGGTAATAGTAAACGGAATCCACAGTGAAGAAAGAAGGGTAACTAGCGGGGTACCACAGGGTTCGGTACTGGGACCAGTCCTCTTTAATGTCTTTATAAGTGACATTGGAGAGCACCTGGAAGGAAAGGTATGTCTCTTTGCAGATGACACAAATATCTGCCACAGGGTTGGTACACAAGTTGGGGGGTGGAAAGGATGAAAAGGGACTTGGCAAGGTTGGAGGAATGGTCAAATATGTGGCAGCTCAGATTCAGTGCAAAGAAGTGCAAGGTAATGCATCTGGGAAACAAAACCCCAGGGGAAGAGTACACAATGGGGGGGTGAGTTAATAACAACAAAAATCGAAAGAGACCTAAGAGTAATTATATCAGATGACCTAAAGGGCATGCAATGTGAGAAGGCCGTAAGGTGGGCTGGGGGGATACTGGGATGCATAAGGAGAGGCATCAACAGTAGAAAACAGGAAGTTGTTATCCCTCTGTACAGACAGTTAGTGAGACCCCATCTGGAGTACTGCGTGCAATTCTGGAGACCCCATCTCCACAAAGACATAGAGTGGAGGCTGTTCAGAGGAGGGCAACCAAAATGGTGCAGGGTCTGCACCAGAAGACATACGAGGAGAGACTAAAACAGCTTAATATGTATACCCTTGAGAAAAGGAGGGAGAAGGGGACATGATAGAAACTTTCAAGTATCTCAAGGGAATTAACAAAGTAAAAGAGGGTAGTATCTTTCAAAAGAAGAGATGTGCAAGAACAAAGGGGCACAATTTGAAGATACAGCGGGGACAGCTCAGAGGTATTGTTAGAAAGTATTTTTTCACAGCGAGGGTTGTGGATGCATGGAACCACCTTCCTGAGGAGGTTGTGAAGTCGGGAACCGTGGGAGAATTCAAGAATGTATGGGACAGACATAAGGCAATTCTAGTGGTGGGTAGGAGAAAGTAAGCTGCTGATTAACTAGAATCAGCAGCTTATCCATCAGGTAGGGAAATAGGCAGACTAGGTGGGCCAAGCGGTCCTTATCTGCCATCAAATTCTATGTTTCTATGTTATACATTCTAATTAAAGTTGTAGTTGTTTTCTGCTTACCGCGTTGTCACTGTGTTTATTGTGCATAGGTGTGTCATTCACATCTACACTGGGGCTGTTGTAGTGTGCTCTTCTGGCATGTAGGCCATGGTGTCCTAACCCACATACACTGTTGACCCTGCGCTGCTGTGTGCTGCATGGGCACTGGCTTCATTGGGGCCCTTATGCACCGAAGCCTGGTTGACTGTAGGAACTGTCTGTGTCCCTCCCATCCACCACTGTTCTTGTCCCCATCCCCCCTCCCATGCCAAACATGCCTCCTTACTATGCACAGTGCAGCCAGGTGTTATCTAACTGATCTGTTGAGGAATGAACAGCAACAGCAACAATCTGTGGCTTTACACAGTTTATCATGTGGCTTGGTGTGTTATACCATGTGACATGTCACTCTATTGGACATGCTGTGGTTGATGTGACCATTACACTGTACATACATGTGCTTGCCCATTCCCCATACACATCACCCAGTACATTTACCCAATACATTCCCCAAACCAATGTTCACCCCACAGGTGGTGTTGTTCTATATGTACACCTCTTGCACTCCTCCAGTCTACAGGGTGTCGGACCTCCCTCCACGATGGGTCCCACCACATGTGCTTGTGGTGCACTTAATAGAATGTGTCACTGGGTGTTGGCATGGCTGTGCTGGGTGCTGCCCACACTAAAGTTGGTAGGCAGGGGCTGCTGTGGTTGCATGCTCGTGCCCATGAGCCTGGTGTCCTTCCTCTCGGCCAGTTCAGTGGCACTGTCTTGCACATCTGTGTTGGAGTCCTCCATGGACCTATTACATCACTTTCAGCAATGTTTTTTGGTGTGGTGGACAGAGGTTGTGGCTGTCTGTGAATCCCCAATGGCCTGACAACAACCTTCCTCTGGCCCCTGCACAAGTACCAGTCCACTGGCAGGCTGTTGACTTCCACTTGCAGTGGGCTCATGTACCTGCACTGGGCATACCCCTTTGGCTGTGTTTGGTGGTAGTTGTGGTAGTTGTTGTGCCTGATGTTCATGTAGGACCCAACACATTGTGTACTGTGACAGGGACATGGGTGGCAGTATCTGACACCTGCGTGCCACGGCTGTGTGGGAACATCTCAGGTGGGTGCATACTGGTGTGTGTTGTGTTGGTCAGCTGTGTTGGGGCCTGTGAATGCTGGACACTGGATGCACCACTCTGCAGGGGTTGAGTTGGTTGGGTGGGGGTGCATGGCACTCCTGTGTGGCATTGGAGGATGCTGTGGCCTCGCTTACAGTGCATTGGCTATTGCCAGCAATGCAGATGTCAGGGCCTCAGTCTGCCTTTGCTACAGTGCTGTTGACCACTCCATTGCCATGGTATCATTCTAGGGCCTCCATCTGCCCCTAGACAATGTCAGCATCCCATGCAGGATCACCATGATGCCAGACAGTACTACATTGATGTCCTGCATGCCTGCCCATGTGGCACTGGCAATGTCTGACAGCTGTTCATCCAGGCATTGATGTTGTTCCTCTAGGCTCCTCTGTAGTGCAGAAAGCTCATATGTTTGCTCCTCCTGCCTCACCATCACAGATTCACAATAGTTGCCCAGGTATGTGGGTGGTGTGTCCTGCTGTTGGAGGCTTCTGGCAGCCTCCTACAAGCAGGCCTCCAACTCAGATACACTTATTGGACTGAGGTCTTGGGTAACATTGTCATGGATACTAAGGGTGTGCAATGTGTCCCCAGCGGTTGCTTGTACATCTGGCAGGTCCACTGTTCCTCACATCTGGCTCTGGCTGTCTTCGGTCCTGTCATCCACCCCTTGTGTTGTCTGTTATTGATGCTTCTCCTCCTCTTCCTCCTCCTCCCCATGCTCTGCCAGCGTGCTGGTTGTACTGGCTGTGCTGCTGTCCTCCTGCCATCCATATCATCTTGGCTGGCTTGCTGGCTGCCTCTCCCACCTGCAACACTGGTTTCTGTGTCACCAGGCACCTCTGTGCTCTCTGTGGAGGGGGGGGATTCTCGTGAGTTGCCACTCCCATCCCCCTAGTTAGCTTTGCCCATTTGTCTGCTGATACACCTTGTACAGCCTTGTGGGCTCCTGGCAACCAACACCATTGCAATCCTGTCTGCCAAGGTCACAATGGACTACTGCTGCTGCATTGTCTATCTTCTGCCTGTCTGAGTAGATGGCCACTGCTGACATACTCCGTACCCAGCCATAGTCATCCGTCAACTGAAGTGTACCCTTACAGGCTCACAGGATTACTACATCAACCCCCACTTCTCGTAGTCAGTGGCGTGTTCCCAGTTGTTACATCATTGGGTCATGGTAGTGGCAGCACACTCATTCTGGCCTTCCTCATGAAGTGCTGATTGGGAGGTATCTCACGTTTGCATGCCTGACCTCCCTGTATTGGGCACTCTGTCAGCCATGTGGAGTGACACTGTGTTTGCTTACTGCATGACCATGCTGCTGGTGGTCCACCCTGCATGTCTGTGTTGCACAGTGTTCCACTGTGGCACTCTGCAGCAGGACATTGCCTGTGCTGGCAGTGATGCTGCCACTGGCCACAGTTCGGGATCTCACCTAAGGCCCCTGGTTCTCCCAGGGCTTTGTTACATTACCACACCACAGTGACCTTCCCTGGTTCCCCCCCCTCGGCTGCCCACCACATGGCCACTTGCACCACATCCTCTCCTGCACACTACTGCATGCCTGGAGGACAGTTCCACCATGGATGGCTCACACACACAGACAACAGCATCAGGGCACTGCTGGTTCCCTGTCTGCTGCCCGGTTCCATGTGTGGCCATTAACATAAGCCCTTTCATGTATGTCATATCAATGGTGTACAGCCATGCCTGTAGGCTACACATATATTGGCACTGAGTGGAATCAACAGTGTGCTTTCCCACATGTATGTTCACATGGGCCCTGCCATGCTGTATCTGTTCGTGCTGGCCACATGCCTCACAGTCTTTCTCAGTACAGGTTGGCAGACAGGTCCCATGCCATGCTGCACCAGCCACATGTCTTAGCACTGTGCACCGCTTGTCCCCACCCCAGCACTGCAGTACAGTGACTCACCAGCTGTACCACAGTGGCATGCACACACGCTACACATGCCTGTTGTGACTTCTTTTTCAGGGACACAAGCCTCATTTTGCCTGGCAGTGTACAACATACCCCTTGTGCGTGTCACCTGTGACACAGGCCGCAACCCTCCCAGGCCTACAGCAGGCTTGCTTTGTGGGCCTGTAGCTCTTGTGGTGTGGTATTGCTGTCTCCTGCACACACACACACGCACACACACACACACACACATTTACACCCTCAGACATGTTTGCAGTGGAGCCCCCTCTTATACATGTACCTGTACTGCTCTGCAGCCTAAAGGTGGTGTCAAGGTCTGTATCTCCTGTGATGGTGGTGCTGCTGAGATGTGCAGCGACTCTTTCCTCCTGGCTCATGAGGGGCTGTTGCTGGCTGTCACCTCCACCAGTGGCTTGAGCACACTTGCTTGTCTGCTAGCTTTTTGTTGCATCTTTGTTTCATGTCACTGTATTTTTTCTGTAATTCCCTGATAGTGTGTTCCTGTGATGCACTGCATTCACTTTTGTGGCCACCTCCTCCCAGGCTCTCTTTCAGCGGTCACGTTGGTCTTTGTCCTCACCCCTGGACAGTAGTACATCTGCCTGGGTATCCACTTCATTGATGAGGATGTCTGTCTCATGGGAGAAGTTACTCTTTCTCCTTTGCCTCCCAGTTGCCTCCTGCGTCCTGCCTTGGCTGCTACCTACACCTGTCTCCTCCACCATTTCCTTTGGTGCAGGCATCATCCTTTTGTGCAAGTTGCTTGCTTTTGTACGATGCAGTACGTGACCTGGGTACTTCCTGGGATTTTGTGGTGCAAGTCGCAGCTTTTCTGGAATACCGCACAAGTCACAGGTTGCACTTTTTTGGATGCAAGTTGCGTCTGGGTGCATTTTTTCATTGTTCTAAGACACCTTTGAAAATCAGCCCCATTAAGTCTGCGTGTGCATCTGGACTTCATATTCAAAGACATTCACACTGTAAATTAACTTGAACATTTTAGCTACATACTGTATTGGATCATCAGGACAAGTGTTCCCCTTCAAGTACTCCACTGGTGGAAGTCCAGCTTCAAAAAGAACATTTTTTTCACCCAATATAACATCCACTAACAGTCATTCAAAAACTTTTAAATTCCAGGACTGCATCACTGTTGCGAAAGGGATGTGAACAAGTTGCCACTGTTGCATATTTGAAACAAATGCCTAAATACTGAAAAGTTTGTTACTGTTTTACTTTTGCAGTTTTTACTCGTTATTGTGCTATAGTTTGTTTCTGCAACATTATGTGTGATTAAGGTGTCTTTCTATACAACTTATGCTGAAAGGTGGCATACAACGTACATGTACTGTTCCGTACCAGAGTGATAACTCGTGTAATGAAACTAATACTACAGCATCTTTGTCACAGATTCTAAAATTAACACATCTTATGGTATTTAACCCTCTTGTATGATACAGCACGGGCTAATGAAAAGGGAATTGTCTATGCCCAGCTACCTTCTCCATTATAATGGACAAATCCTGTATTATCTATGAGTGTTATGTTGGTATTCCTATGTTATATTATGGTTATAATGCCATAATAATTCATTCTAATCATAATTCTAATACTATTATAATAAGTAGTTGTAATTCTTATGGGGATTGCAATAATTGTTATCAGGCATCTAACTATATATGTTGTATTATATTAGGGTATATGATCTTGTATTCTGTAATAACCTTATATATTTTACCTTTATCCAGTGGCATCATATATCTGCTTATTCATGATTAGTTTATGCTTTAACCAACTTTTGCTTGTATTCTTCTTTACTGTTTTCCTGTATGGTAGGTATGTACATTTTAACCATTTCTGTTCCAAACAATAATCAACCTTTCCTTGATTAAATTAACTTTTGTTTTTACCATCAGTAAAAACAATAAACAGAAACAATTAACATTTGATAGCTGTTTAACATTGCAATGGATATTATACTTTCAGTACAAGTTTAAAGTTACTACTGTCATCAAACCAAAAGTAATTGTCAGTTACAAACAAACTTCATCTCATGGGACAAATTCTACTGTATGGACATTTCATAATATTTTACACCATCAGCTGTCTCAAGACTCAAAGAAGATTTCTTCACACCTCAGAGACTGAGCATCCATGATGTGCTACAACCTGCTTTATTTTAAAATGGACTCTATGTCTATGTTGCTTTGATGTTTTTCTTTTATATAGCAGCAGTTGATGATTGCTCGCCTTTCTGTTTATAATAACCTATCATCGCTTGTATGTATATTTTATAACCCTGTCTATCAATGCATATTTCCTTTTGCAAAATGTTTCTATATCAAAAGGTATTTTAGGAATATCAAGTTCAGTGGCTAAGGGAAAATGACAACTCAGTGCAAGTATCACATACCTTCAGTCAGCACAATGGTATTTACTCACCTGGTAAAGGTGACTATTTGAATACCCTTTATAGTATTCCACAGTCAAAACCTTTGGGTATTCTCTATCCATCCTATAGGTTAATGCATGATCCAATCAAATTCGAGCTAGCTATGGTCAGCTCCTCTGTCCCATCTCAGTATATCCAGTATGAAACTTCCTTAGCTGTCAGAGAATAAGAAAAAAGGAACGACAAAAGACGAACCAAACAATAATGAACCAGAAGGATCCTGGCCATCATGGCTATGTGTCATCCTCTCTTTGGTTCCTATACCTGGTAGGATTAATAAGTTCATATATTATTAAAGAAACTGACTTGAAAAAGTCGAGTGGGCAAAAATAATTAAATTTATTACAACTCGCAGTTATCTTGGAATGAGCAATAATCATAATTCCAGTTTTAAGGAGCACTTGCAACAAGTTTAATCCATCAGGGGCACATGTCATCTTTTCTGGATACAGAACAGTGTGTTTCCTTCCATAAAATCTGCCGTCCTGGGAGGGGCTGTGGAGTACTATAAAGTGTACTCAAATAATCACCTTTACCAGGTGAGTAAATACCATTATACCATGAACACAAACATAAAAACAAAATACTGTACTGTCATTGGCTGGCTGGCACGTTTCTGCTGTGGCAAATCCTAAGATATACCCACAGCAAAGGTGTCAGTCAGCCCCATCTCTAAAATCCATCCGAACCCCGAAGTTGGCAGCGGCAACGGCCATCTTGAAACCCCGCTAAATGAGACACAGAAACAGCATTTTTTTTAAAACAGTGCAGCCCAATCAAAATTGTGTGCCCCCTCCTCTGCAAATTCCTAACTTACCCTATTTCATTTCTCATCCCGTTCCCAAAATCTTCACCTACCTGTCCCAACACTGCCGAAGATGGGGCACCAAGAGGAGGGCACAAACATCAGTGTCCCATACGTTAAATCTCCCGCGTTGCCGCTTATCTTCCTCTATCCTCCAATCCTCTCCAGTGTTCCGGAACTGAAGAAAACAGCAGAAAACCCCAGAAACATAAATGTATTGCCAAAATGAAATAAAAAAAAAACCTGCCAATTCAAACTACTGTCCTCGCTTACCACAAAACTACACCCGGAAGTGAACGTGCAGATGCACTACAGCCCGTGAACTCTTGCACTGCACTCTACCACCACTAAAACAGAACAGAGACTGTTGTCTTTTTTTATTATGAAAAAATGAAAATAATAACCCTGTAGACTGCTCAAATAAAACCACAGAATACCGTAGTCCCCACGTACCAAGACACACCAACAAAGATTTTCCTACTTGTTTGTTACCATGCTGCTTCCCGAATGACACCAAGATCAAGCTTGCACCTCAGAGAGAGAGAGAGACACAGCTACACACAATAGTGTGATAACATATATGGTAAACACTTTCTCTTTACTTTTGCCCACAGCTGGGGAAAGTGGTCTGGGGTTGGGATGGGGGGGACTACCATCTACTTAAAATTTTCTATCTAGCAACAGGGAACTATTTAACACATGGGGGAAGGACATTACAGGAAAAATCAATTAAAAAATATATTTTCAAGTAAAATCACATAAATCTTAAATTCTTTAAAAAAACAAGGACATGGTATAATCGCAATAAGCCACTCGGGGATGTGGGTTATCGGGGGATTTACCACAGCTGGCGAGGATTTACCCACTCATCTGCACCTCGAGGGCAAACCCCGCCAGCCATGGTAAATCTCCTGATAACCCACACCCCATCGTGGCTTATTGCTTAATTATATCTCGTACACTTTATAGTACTCCACAGTCAAAATCTTTGGGACCTTCAAAGCAGTTTAGTCACAGTTCATTTATTTGTGAGTGGGTAGTCGGCAGATTATGGTAACTGTAGTGTGTTCCCCCATGCCATACTGCCTGTCGAATGAGGCCCCTTTCTGCGGACTCCACGTTCAATCGGTAGTGCCTCGTAAAGGTGTGGATAGAAGACCATATGACTGCTGAACAAATATCTGCAACAGAAACTTGGCCCCTCTCTGCCCAAGAAGTTGCAACTGCTCAGCTGGAGTGCACCTTGATTCCTACTGGTGGTTTTTGGCCTGCTACCTTGTAAAATTCGATCATGGTGTGTTTTGGCCACATAGCTGTGGTGTTCTTAGAAGCTGCCTGGCCCTCTTTCTTCCCTGTTTTAGGGCAAAGAGCCTATCTGTTTTCCTGGTCTCACTGGTTCTAGCTAGGTATGCCCTCAGCTGTTGTCCAATGTCCAACATGTGTGCAGCAACTGTGGTGTTGTCCTGCTCCACATTTAGAACTGGTAGGTGGACTTTCTGGTCCATGTGAAATGGGGTGACTACTTTTGGAATGAAAGAGTACTGTTCTCAAGGTGAGACTGTCATTGTGGAAAGTCAAGAATGCCACCTAACATCACGTGGCCAGTATCTCTCCTATCCTTTTAGCTGAGCATATCGCTATTAGGAATACTGACTTAAGGGTCTGCCAATACAGGGAGTCTTGTTGGAATACTGGGCCCTGGAGGGCTTCCAGTATGATGTTTAGTGCCATGGGGTACAATCTGCCTAGTTCTCGGGGTGGAAATTTCCACCGCTCTCAGGAGTCTGAGTCAGTCAGATGTGCACCGATGGTGCCTATCCCTGGCAATGGACCCATGATGAAAGGTATCGCTGAAGTTTGCACTCTAAGTGAGGAGGGACTAATCCCGTTACTTGGCCCATTGTTTAGAAAATCCGAAGGTTGTGGAAGTCCCGCAACTGATGGTGATGTTCCTTCATCTAAAAATCTAAAATGATACCCTTAAGTTTAGATTCACAAAATCTACTTTGATGGTGCATTCAATATTTTGTGGCATATTACAATTTTTTTCTAGTTACAGTAAGTTAAATGCAGTGTTTTATGTGCTACACTGCAGAGACAGTGCAGCCTACAGTTTAGAGACACAGAGCTGTGAACCTGGAAACCCAGGTTTGAATCCCACCATTTTTGCCCTCCCTCTGCCTTGCGGGGTACCACAGGGCTCCATATTGGCACCCATGTTGTTCTCAGTGTATATGCTGCCACTGGAAGATATCATTAGGTGATACTGCATGAGTTTTCACTACTATACAGATGACATTCAGCTGTATATGTCCTTTGTGCCCAGACAGGTTGATGCGATCTCTGTGCTAAATAATTGCCTCTCTGAGATCAAAGACTGGATGGGCTCTAGTTGGCTAAGACTGAATCCGGATAAAACTGAGGTGCTGGTTGTGGATCCAGGTCACCTGTGGGTGGGTTTGGGGGCCGGGCACATGTCTGGCCAATGGTTTGATGGTGTCCAGCTCACTACCTCAGATCGGGTGCAGAACCTCAGCATTATTTTTGACGATGGTCTGACCCTGAAATCTCAGGTGTCAGCTGTGCTTAAGTCCTCATTTTATCATCTGAGGAAAATTGCCTGGGTGAAACACCTGGCTCCCCCAGGTGACATGTTACACAAGGCCCATGGCCTTGCGTAACATGGTTCTTGCGGGTTGCCCCCTCAGCCTGTCAGGCTCGCATCTGTGGTGATGATGGCCCTGTTCGGTTTGGATAATGTGTGACCTTGAGTTTTGACCTTCAAAGCCCTGCATGGACTTGGCCCCAACTACCTGAAAGAGCTTCTGATTCCTTACAACCCTGTATGACAGCTCTGTTCGGCTGACGAGGGGTTGCTAGAGGTTCCGAGGGTTGCTTTAAAATCTTCTGGGGCTCAGGCTTTTATGTTTATAGCCCCAACCCTCTGGAATTCTCTGTCTCGCCAGCTTCGGGAATGCACGACCGTGGAGTCTTTTAAGTGGGAACTCAAGGCCCATTTGTGGAGCCAGGCTTTTATGGCTTGAGGTTGTTGTGATTACTTTGATTTTATATGTGTATTTTTTGATTTTATCATTCATTTGTACAGCACCTTGGTGCTTGAAAGGCACTTAATAAATAAAGTTTTATTATTATTCCAACATTGGTTCATGCCTTCATTACCACCCGTCTTGACTACTGCAATGCCCTCTACCTAGGGCTGTCTGGGGTTGACATCTGCCACTTGCAGCTGGTGCAGAACACTGCAGACAGGCTGTTGACTGGTACCTCTTGATCCAGTCACATAATGCCTGTGCTGTGCGGACTGCACTGGCTGCCAGTTCAGTAGTGGATCACCTATAAGGTAGGTTTGCTTACCTTTAAAGCCCTACATGAACAGGGACCCAACTACCTGAAAGATCTCCTGGTTCCCTACACCCCCAGTCCTCTCCAATCCACCAACAAGGGATTGCTGGAGGTTCCCAGGATTCGTCTAAAAACATCTGGAGCTCGTGCTTTTCCTTTTGCAGCACCGATCCTGTGGAATTCTCTATCTCGTCGGTTAAGGGAATGCCTGACCGTCAGCAGTTTTAAATCTATGTTGAAAACGTATTTATATTATTGTAATTTGTACATTGTGGCTATATTTTGTACAGCTCCTTGATTTTGAAAGGCGCTATATAAATAAAGATTGATTTGATTTGATTTGAATCATCTAGATGCCATCTAGTGACAATTTTACCAGTGTCTTTGGCTAGTCAGGTTATTGGATTGTTTTCTTGATTGCATAAGTTTGTCCACCACCCTGGGGTGGTAGCCCAGACTCAGTAGTATGTTCTTTTCAGTAACCATGCTGTCATTTGAGGGATGAAGGATTTGGTGTAGTACTGGTCCCTGACTCAGAAGGTCCGGCCATCTGGGAAACGGCATCAGAGAATCTATTTCCATCGTCTGCAGGGGGGAGTACCAAGGTCTCCACTGCCAGTCTGGTGCTATTATTACCACTGTTGTCCCATACTCCAAATGTTGTGGGGTACCTTGTCTATCATCGAGGAGGGTGGAATGTGTATGCTCTTTGAATGTCCATGGGGTGGACAATGTGTCCACGTCTTGGGCCTTGTGGTCCGTGAACCTGGAATGGAATTTTTGGTAGTTGCATGTTGTGATGGGAGGCCATTAAGTTTATCTGAAAAAAGAGGCCCCATTTGTGCTGTATTCTCTGGAATATTTTCTTGTGGAGTTTCCATTCAGACTGGTTCAGGGTTACCCTGCTCAGCCAATCAGCCTCTGTGTTGCCGTCCCTGCTAGGTATATTGCTGTGATTGAGGTTAGGATCTTTGCTGCCCTATGCAACACTTTCATCAGTTCTGCAGTCATGGACTTGCTGAGCATACCTCTTTGCTTGTTCAGGTATGCCACAGCTACCTGGTTATCGCACCTCACCAGAATGGCTTGAAGGGCTATTATGGGCTTGACGAAAATCAGGGCTAGGTACACTGCCCTCATTTCCAGGACATTTATCGGTAGTTCCGAGTCTTTTGTAGGCCATGGGCCTTGTGTAACATGGTTCTTGCGGGTTGCCCCCTCAGCCTGTCAGGCTCGCATCTGTGGTGATTATGGCCCTGTTCGGTTGGGATAATGTGTGGCCTTGAGTTGGATTCTATCTGGGTTTTCACCACTGTAGGCTCTGCATTATCTTGATTGGTGATGTTATCCAAAATTTGAAGTTCTGGGATGTCCGGTCCCAGATCTCTATCAAATACCTCCATAGCCATCTCATATGCAGCCTGGCCCATGCACTCAGTCTATAGTTGAGGCCATGAATCCCAGTGTTTGTAAGGAGCCCCATATAGTCCTTTCAGATCATCTCAATATTTTGTTGACTTGAGAAAATCATATTGTGTACTTTATCTTCGGGAAGGGGGCACTCGGTCATGTCTGGTGTCTATGATTGCTCCAAGTTGGGTGGGATCGTGATTGTACAGGAATCAGATTGCTCTTCTCCATGTTGATGACTTACTCCTGTTGCTGCAGGCATTGAACTGCCAGGGCCATGTTGCACCATGCCTTCTCTGCCATCCTTGCCTGGAGGAGCCAGTTGACTAAGGGATGACATGTACCCCCTTTTTCCTTAGGTGTGCCATTAGGACAACCAATGTCTTGGTGAAGACCCTGGGTGCTGATGCCAGTCTGGGCATATTGAGGTTGGTGAGGGAATGTATCTAGTTGGTATCACCATGGTCTTGAGTTCAAAGGCATACCCGAGGTGATCACCTCCTGCGCCCATTTGTCAGATGTCATCTGGCCCCACTGAGATGCAAAACCTCTTTGTCTCCCTGCAATATGAGGTAGGTTGGACAGATGGACTGTTCAAGGATCAGTTTCAAGAGCTGTGTCACCTAGGCGATAACAACGCTCTGCCTAAAGGAGAGATGGATGATATCCAGGAGGTGATTGGAGTGCTCCGAGGTGACATTGATGCTGAAAAGGTGGACAAGGACCCAGAAGCAAGCAGGGTGTAAGAGGAGGCTACAGTTACAGCTGTTGATGTTTGCGCGGCCCTTTTAACATTGCGTTGTGCCATGGAACAGAGTGCAGAGTACATGCCGAACTGCGATATCCTGTGAAAAACTGAGGAGACCTGGCGGCCATACTGCCACAAACAGACTATCCAGACTCAAATCTCTGAGTTCTTCCCGGGACACAAGTAGGCACAGTGTCACATTTCTGTGGTGCTACTGTGATTACACTAACTATGTGTTACTGTGCTGGAGTGTTCCTTTTTTTTACAGTTAAACAACATTAAACTGAATTAATGAAAGTTTACTTAAAGTAAAGACTATGCCTAACAGTATATGTTTATTGATTACTGCCTTTACTGAGTGTGTTTGAATGCATTTTGGTAATGACATTAACAAACACCACTTCCTGAGTTCAGACTTCAAATATAAGTTTGCATTTGGTTACATCATCCATCTCCTATAACAGGCAAACATGCTTGACACAAGCTTGCCCGTTACAAGTGGTGGGCACTGTAGTTCCCTCACCTGGCTCTTTTTGCTGGGACCGGGGTTCAGGGTTTGAATCTCAGAATGTCTGAGGAGGTGTCCACGATGTACTTGGCCTCCTGCAGCAGGAATTCAGCCATGCCCACCTGGGGCGAATCCTCTGGTATGGACTCTGTCAGTACTTCTGTGCACCATAGTAGAGCCCAGCTCATGAAATATATGGCTGTGCCTGCAGACTGTGCCATTCCTGATGATTCATGGATCTTTTGCAGGTGCTCTTCGATCTTTTTATCCATGGGTTCTTCCATAGCAATCTCATATGCAGCACAGCCCATGGTACTTGGTCTACAGTTGAGTCCATGAATCCCAGTATTTGTAAGGAGTCCCATATAGTTCTTGCAGGTCGTATCAATATTTTTTTAACTTGAGAAATCATACTGTGTACTTTGTCTTCCGGGAGGGGCACTCGGTCATGTCTGGTGTCTATGATTACTCCAAGGTGCGTGGGATAGTGATTGTACAGGAATCAGGTTGCTTTTCTTTGTGTTGATGACCCACTCCTGTTGCTGCAGGCATTGAACTGCCAGGGCCATGTTGCACTATGTCTTCTCTGCCATCCTTGCCCGGAGGAGCCAGTCGATTAAGGGATGACATGTACCCCCTTTTTTCTTAGGTGTGCCATTAGGACAACCAATGTCTTGGTATAGACCCTGGATGCTGATGCCAGTCTGGGCATGTTGAGGTTGGTGAGGGAATGTATCTAGTTGGTATCACCATGGTCTTGAGTTCAATGGCATACTCAAGGTGATCACCTCCTGCGCCCATTTGTCAGATGTTGTCTGGCCCCACTGAGATGCAAAACCTCTTTGTCTCCCTGCAATATGAGGTAGGTTTTCTGGGGCCCACGGACCTTCATTGCTTCCTAATTTGGGTCTTGAAGTTGGGTTTGAACCCGCAGTTGCCATATGATTTGTTGATGTTATTCCTTGCTTTGGTGGCATAGTCCTTGTGTTGGGACTTTGTTTTTTTTTCCAATGGTCTGGCTTTGTGGAGGTTGCACCCTTGGGGGTTCTGGGTTTGAAGGCCTTGGATCTCTGCCAAAAGGGCGGATCATATGGGAGGTAGATGTCCTTTTCCCCCTGTGTCTGTTTGCTCCTGCTTTATATTTTAGATATGTGTGAGGCCCTCACTGAAGAGGCTGCCCTCCTTAAATGGTACAGTCCACTCCATTTATACCACCCGCGGTTAAAATGGCCAATTGGCTACATCAGGCAAAAGTCCAAAACCAGTTACCAATTATAGAATCCAATGTTACAGCAAGAAGTTACATTGATTGTTGTCCGCCTGCCAAAACGGGCAGATTCTGCAGGGTGTTGAGAGTTTTCACACCCGATAATTGGTTTCCAATTATTGTGCTAATTGCTAATTGCTAAGCTCATGCAAAGGGGTTTACTGTTCCACATGAAAAGAGGTGCTATAGCACCTTCAGTGTGCTCAGTGTGTCTCTGGACTGCTGTAACAGTGGCTGGCAAAAGAAAGGTGATGTCCCTAAGTGAAAAAATTGAAGTCTTTAAAAAGATTGACAAGCTGCCCAAGATGAGCCAGTGAGATTTGGCTCAACATCTTAGTTTCCCAAAATCAACTGTGTCTGATCTACTGAGGCAGAGAGATCAGCTGTTTACTGAATGGAATGCGAATCAGAATCCAGATCACCAAAGGAAGCGGTTTCAAAATGCCTGCGGACGGGATGCACTGATTAGTGATCCATTGCTAGAGCAAAAAGCCCAACAGCTACCAACAGCCCTTGGTTGAGAGGACTTCAATCCTTTGGAAGGCTGGCACCAATGTTGGAAAGCCAGGAATAATATTGGCTTCAGAAGGGCACGCAGAGAAAAATTGAACTCCGACGCAGCCAGTGCAGAAGAGTGGCTTGTGAATGTTCTCCCTGGGATCCTGGAGGGGTATGAGCCAAAAAATATTTTTAACTGTGATGAAACTGGGCTCTTTTATTGATATGTTGGGTACGGCACCTTAGTTTTTAAATGTGAGCCTTTGCTGGGATCTAAGAAACAATAGGAGAGAATCTCTGTTCTCCATTGCTGCAACATGGATGGCTCAGAGAGACTCGAGCCATTGGTTGTGGGCAAGTCTCAAAACCCACGCTGCTTCCATGGAATTCTTCACTTGCCGGTTCTGTCTAATGCTAACAATTCTTCCTGGATAACTGGTGACATTTTCGCAGGAGTGCAGACATGGGATCACAAATTGAGGCAGTGCAAACTCATCCTTCTACTGGACAACTTTTCTGGGCATCCAAATGTTGCTAGACTAAGAAACATAAGACTGGTGTTCTTGCCACCAAACACCACTTGCCTCATTCAACCTCTTGACATGGGCATAATTTATAGCCTAAAACAGCACTACATCTGCGCCATGTGTGAAAAAGTTTTGGACACTCTAGATGTCAGCCCAGAAATGACTGCATCTCAGTGTGTGAGGCAGATCACACTGTTGAATGCTGTGAGACTTTTAAAGAATTCATGGGACATGGTGTCTGATGTTACAATCTAGAACTATTTCAAGAAGGCTGGATTTGTGCTGCCTGAAGCTGCCCCTGCAGAGCAACCTTCCATGCCCAGTGAGCCTGACCTAGCTGCTCCTGAATTGCTGGAAATAGAAACCATACCTGTTCCAGATGGACTGTCCGAGGAACAGTTTCAGGAGCTGTGTCACCTAGGTGATAACAACACTCTGCCTGAACGAGAGAGATGGATGATATCCAGGAGGTGATTGGAGCGCTCAGAGGTGACGTTGATGCTGAAGAGGAGGATGAGGACCCGGAAGCAACTAGGGTGTAAGAGGAGGCTACAGCTACAGCTGTTAATGTTTGTGCGGCCCTTTTAACATTGTGTTGTGCCATGTAACAGAGTGCAGAGTACATGCCGAACTGGGATATCCTGCAAAAAACTGAGGTGACCTGTCATCCATACTGCTGCAAACAGACTATCCAGATTCGAATCTCTGAGTTCTTCCCGGGACACAAGTGGGCATTGTGTCACAGTTCTGTGGCACTACTGTGATTACACTAACTATGTGTTATTGTGCTGGAGTGTTCCTTTTTTTACAGTTAAACAAAATTAAACTGAATTAATTAAAGTTTATTAAAGTAAAGACTATGCCTAACAGTATATGTTTATTGATTACTGCCTTTAATGAGTGTGTTTGAATGCATTTTGATAAGGACGTTAACAAACACCACTTCCTGAGTTCAGACTTCAAATATAAGTTTGCATTTGGTTATATCATCCATTTCCTATAACAGGCAAACATGCTTGACACAAGCTTGCCCATTATAAGCAATGGGCACTGTAGTTCCCTCACCTGGCTCTTTTTGCTGGGACCGGGGTTCAGGGTTTTAATCTCAGAATGTCTGAGGACGTGTTCACGATGTACTAGGCCTCCTGCAGCATGCATTCAACCATGCCTGCCTGGAGTGAATCCTCTGGTATGGACTCTGTCAGTATTTCTGTCCACCTTAGTAGAGCCCGGCTCATGAAATATATGGCTGTGCCTGCAGACCATGCCATTCCTGATGATTCATGGATCTTTCGGAGGTGCTCTTCAATCTTTTTATCCATGGGTTCTTCCATAGCAATGTCATATGCAGCCCAGCCCATGGTACTTGGTCTACAGTTGAGGCCATGAATCCCAGTATTTGTAAGGAGTCCCATATACTCCTTTCAGGCCGTCTCAACATTTTGTTGACTTGAGAAAATCATATTGTGTACTTTGTCTTGCGGGGGGTACTCGGTCGTGTCTGGTATCTATGATTGCTCCAAGGTGGGTGGCATAGTGATTGTACAGGAATCAGGTTGCTCTTCTCTGTGTTGATGACCCACTCCTGTTGCTGCAGGCATTGAACTGCCAGGGCCACATTGCACCATGTCTTCTCTGCCATCCTTGCCCTGAGGAGCCAGTCGATTAAGGGGTGACATGTACCCCCTTTTTCCTTAGGTGTGCCATTAGGACAACCAATGCCTTGGTGAAGACCCTGGGTGCTGATGCCAGTCTGGGCATGTTGGGGTTGGTGAGGGAATGTATCTAGCTGGTATCACCATGGTCTTGAGTTCAATGGCATACCTGAGGTGATCACCTCCTGCGCCCATTTGTCAGATGTTGTCTGGCCCCACTGAGATGCAAAACCTCTTTGTCTCCCTGCAATATGAGGTAGGTTTGCTGGGGCCCGTGGACCTTCATTGCTTCCTAATTTGGGTCTTGAAGTGGGTTTGAACCTGCAGTTGCCATATGATTTGTTGATGTTATTCCTTGCTTTGGTGGCATAGTCCTTGTGTTGGGACTTTGGTTTGTGTTCCCACAGTCTGGCCTTGTGGATGTTGCACCCTTGGGTTCTGGGTTTGAAGGCCTTGGATCTCTGCCAAAAGGGCGGATCATATGGGAGGTAGACATTCTTTTCCCCCCGTGTCTGTTTGCTCCTGCTTTATTTTTTAGATAGGGTGTGAGGCCCTCACCAAATAGGTTGCCCTCCTTAAATGGTACAGTCCACTCCATTTACACCGCCCGCGGTTAAAACAGGCAATTAGCTACATCGGGTAAAAGTTCAAAACCAGTTGCCAATAATAGAATCTAATGTTACAGCAAGTGGTTACATCAATTGTTGTCCGCCTGCTATAGTGGGCAGATTCTGCAGAATGTTGAGAGTTTTCACACCCGATAATTGGTTTCCAATTACTGTGCTAACTGCTAATTGCTAAGCTCATGCAAAGGGGTTTACTGTTCCACATGAAAAGAGGTGATACAGCACCTTCAGTGTGCTCAGTGTGTCTCTGGACTGCTGTAACAGTGGCTGGCAAAAAAAAGGCGATGTCCCTAAGTGAAAAAATTGAAGTCTTTAAAAAGATTGAGAAGCTGCCCAGGATGAGCCAGCGAGACTTGGCTCAACATCTTAGTCTCCCAAAATCAACTGTGGCTGATCTATTGAGGTAGAGAGATCAGCTGTTTACTGAATGGAATGAGAATCAGAATCCAGATCGCAAAAGGAAGCGGTTTCAAAATGCCCGCAGGCAGGATGCACTGATCAGTGGTCCATTGCTAGAGCAAAAAGCCCAACAGCTACCAACAGCCCTTGGTTGAGAGGACTTAAATCCTTTGGAAGACTGGCTCCAATATTGGAAAGCCAGGAATAATATCGGCTTCAGAAGGCACACGGAGAAAAATTGAACTCCTACGCAGTCGGTGCAGGACAGTGGCTTGTGACTGTTCTCCCTGGGATCCTGGAGGGGTATGAGCCTAAAAATATTTTTAACTGTGATGAAACTAGGCTCTTTTATTGATGCGTTGGGTACAGGACCTTAGTTTTTAAAAGTGAGCCTTTGCTGGGATCTAAGGAACAATAGGAGAGAATCTCTGTTCTGCTTTGCTGCAACATGGATGGCTGAGAGAGACTCGAGCCATTGGTTGTGGGCAAGTCTCAAAACCCACACTACTTCCATGGAATTCATCACTTACCAGTTCTCTACCATGCTAAGAATTCTTTCTGGATGACTGGTGGCATTTTTGCAGACTGGGTGCGGACATGGTGGGATCGCAAATTGTGGTGGCTCAAAATCATCTTTCTACTGGACTTTTCTGGGCATCCAAATGTTGCTAGACTAAGAAACATAAGACTGGTGTTCTTGCCACCAAACACCACTTGCCTCATTCAACCTCTTGACATGGGCATAATTTATAGCCTAAAACAGCACTACATTCACGCCTTGCGTGAAAAAGTTTTGGACACTTTAGATGTCAGCCCAGAAATGAATGCATCTCAATGTGTGAGGCAGATCACACTGTTGAATGCTGTGAGACTTTTAAAGAATTCATGGGACATGGTGTCTGATGTTATGATCCAGCGTTGTTTCAAGAAGGCTGGATTTGTGCTGCCTTATGCAGCTCCTGCAGAGCAACCTTCCATGTCCAGTGAGCCTGACCTAGCTACTCCTGAAGTACTGGAAATAGAAACCATACCTGTTCCAAATGGACTGTCTGAGGAACAGTTTCAAGAGCTGTGTCACCTAGGCAACAACGACGCTCCGCCTGAAGGAGAGAGATGGATGACATCCAGGAGGTGACTGGAGCACTCAGTGGTGACATTGATGCTGAAGAGGAGGATGAGAAACCGGAAGCAAGCAGGGAGGAAGATGAGGCTACAGTTACCGCTGTTGATGTTTGTGCAGCCCTTTTAACATTGTGTTGTGCCATGTAACAGAGTGCAGAGTACATGCCGAACTGGGATATCCTGTGAAAAACTGAAGAGACCTGGCATCCATACTGCCGCAAACAGACTATCCAGACTCGATTCTCTGAGTTCTTCCCGGGACACAAGCAAGCGTAGTGTCACAATTCTGTGGTGCTACTGTGAGTACACTAACTATGTGCTACTGTGCTGGAGTGTCCCTTTTTTAACAGTTAAACAAAATTAAACTGAAGTAATTAAAGTTTACTTAAAGTAAAGACTATGCCTAACAGTACATGTTTATCGATTACTGCCTTTACTGAGAGTGTTTAAACGCATTTTGGTAATGACATTAACTAACACCACTTCCTGAGTTCAGACTTCAAATATAAGTCTGCATTTGGTTACATCGTCCATCTCCTATAACAAGCAAACATGCTTGACACAAGCTTGCCCGTTATAAGCTGTGGGCACTGTAGTTCCCTCGCCTAGCTCTTTTTGATAGGACAGCGGTTCAGGGTTTGAATCTCAGAATGCCTGAGGAGGTGTCCATGATGTACTTGGCCTCCTGCAGCATGCATTCAGCCATGCCTGCCTGAGGTGAATCCTCTGGTATGGACTCTGTCAGTACTTCTGACCACCTTAGTAGAACCTAGCTCATGAACTATATGGCTGTGCCTGTGGACCGTGCCATTCCTGATGATTCATGGATATTTTGGAGGTGCTCTTCGATCTTTTTATCCATGGGTTCTTTGAGGGCTGCTATGCTCTCAATAGATATGTGGTTCATTTGGAAAGCTCAGAGATGGGGTGATCTACCTTTGGTGCTTTCCCGCATGTCTCTTTCCTTGCCTCCTCTAGGGGATACCAGTTGGAGAACATGCTGTTTTCTGGAAGCTGGTCAGTTCTGTTGAATCATATTCTTGGAGATAATCGACTCTACAGATTTGCAGGTTGGGAAGTGAATCTTCCCTTCTGGCTGACCCATTGAGACCAGTGGGTCCTTGGATGTGGAGGGTTACTCTGATTCCTTTGTGATGTCAGGACTGCTTTAATCATTTGGATCAGTTCTTCAGTGTTCACGCCACGACACATTTTTTTTTTAAACTGTCTAGTGTCTCCTGGCTAGCATCCAGTGATGGGTGCAATTGGTGGGGTTGGGCTTCCTCTGTCTGAATCTTGGTCCATGGAGCATCTGGATGCCCCAGATTTGGGGATCACTCAGACTGTGCAAGTGTGGTCCACCTCATTTATCTACTGGAAGGGGGACTCACCCTCCTTGCATTTCCTCATCTTGTGTACTTTTTCTGTCACTCTGTGGAGTGGGGACAGAAAAAACTGCATGAGGTACACACTTTTCCCCATATGCTATTTTAATGAAAAAATGAATTGTTGTCCTTATATGTAATTGTTAATTGCCCCCTTTACATGTTTCTCCGATCTGCTGGAGAATGAAGAATGCCACCTTCATGGTCCTCTGTTGTAAACTGGCTGCTTTGGAAAAGATTGTGCAGTATCCCTTTAAGAGAGTTCCCTTTGTGAACAAAGGGCTCTTATAGAGCACATGGTAATCTGTGTAGTGTC
Source organism: Neoceratodus forsteri (assembly GCA_016271365.2). NCBI lineage: Eukaryota > Metazoa > Chordata > Ceratodontiformes > Ceratodontidae > Neoceratodus > Neoceratodus forsteri. The sequence continues at coordinate 187,399,218 of CM057454.1, read as the reverse complement.
CCCAGGTAAGATGGCCACCTAAATCCTGTAAGAACTGGCAGGATTTGGGACCCCTCAATGTTTTGTATAGTGGCCCGGGTAATATGGCGGCTCAAATCTCGTGGGATCACCTGCATGATCTGCAAGCTCTCTACAGAGGAGACTATAGCTCCCAAGTCTCTTGAGATTAGTAGTGCTGATGGGAATGGCAACACTGCAGTTGGGGGAAGATGGTTATGGACAGTCTCGGTGGGAGGAGAAATTGCTCTCCTGCTGTGCCCACTGAGACTATTCCTGGGATAGTTAAAGTTTATGTACACTGGAAAATGGCCATGGGCAGCATGGTAGGTGGAGCAGTTGAACAGCTGGAGGTGCCAAAATGCTGGATTCTGTAAAGAACCTTCAGATTCCTGTTTGAATGAGCCAGCAGCTGTGCTGCTCTTCATGTACTTTTTTTTTTTTTTTGAATTTCTCTTTCTGCACCTACCTAACCGGGGCATCTCTCAGGGATCCATGCTCTGCTCCTTGGCTCCACCACCTCTCTGAACCATCACTCCCGTCGCTACATCGGGATCAGGACCCTGGGCTGTCCTGGCCTAAGGAGAGGCCCGCGAGTCCCCAAGGGGAGAGTTGGGAGTTGTGGCTGACTTTGGATGTGTGGTGGGGCAACTGATGGTCCCGTCGCCTCACCAGGTGGTAGGGGGATTTTCCCTGTTTCTCCCCCCTATTGGCTGGGAAGTGCAATGCACTCCAGTGCACTGCATTCTCACTCCCGAGCATGCCCACAGGAGCGTCTTCCAGACAATCTCCACTAATTCTGGCTCCCAACTGCTGTAAGCCCCCAGTAGGCCACTAGACTACGGGAGCATAAAACCTCCCCCCTCCCCAGGGAGGGAGAGCTATCCTCCTGATGCTCAATCCCTGCCCTCCCCTGCTGATTCCCAGCATCCCGGGCTCGTTCCTGAACCCGGGTCTCCAGCATGACGCAAGGTGTGGTGCCCAGCACCTCAACCCTCAGTGCCACCAGGCCATCTTCAGGTACTTTTACTGCCACCATTTACTGTTGCCACTGTATGCAGGTGATGGGGGAGATCTGGGATGTCCACCAGTGTGGCTAGATGAGGGCATCACTTGTGGAGTGCTATGGGAGGATTCCCATGAGTGTGTTGGTGGAGTGATGCAGGGATCTGTCCCTTGGAGGGCAACCAAGCTGCTATGGGAGGGGCTTGAATATACACTTCATTCCTTACTTCAGGGGATCATTAGGAAGGGATAGGAGTGCTACAGGAGGGCTCTCTCTCCTTGCAGATGGTTTACTCCATGAAAACTCTTAGGGCATTAACACAGAATGTGAGGGAATGCCATGGGAGGGTTCCCTGCTTCTTGTAGTTTTCACTCAGTTGAAAAGCATTGATGCTGAGCAGAAAAAATGCATCAGCCATGGAGAAAGGGTGCTACAGGAGGGGACCCTGTCCTCCAAACATAACTGCACTAAATACTCTTGTTTAGAACAAACTTCTTGACGTATCAAAGATGCATAGCCCTATTTTATTGAGCTTGGGCAATAATCTGCCTCTGTTAGTTTAAATGGCTACCAGCTTGTTAGTATAAGAAATAAACATTGCTGTACCTGAATGGTTGAAATAGGTATACTCTTGTAGTTGGGAGTGATTTGGATCACAACCAACCAGTATAGATGCACAAAGTTAACTGGAGATACTGGGATAGGGCAGAGGGGCTGGCCATAGCAAACTTGAATTTGATTGGATCATGCATCAAACTATAGGATGGATGGAGAATACCCAAAGCTTTTGACTGCAGAGTACTATAAAAGCAAGGCCCCTGGAATTCTGCGATTTTGCGGTTGCTGAATTTTCTGCAGAATTTGCATCATGCCGCAGAATGTATATAGTGCCACAGAATTCACTGTTTTTGGTGAATTTTATTTAAATATACTGTTTTTCCATAGTGCCAGACTTTCTTTCCCATCTTGTTTATCCTGAAGCCCCTCCTCTATGCTCGGCATATAATGTCATTGTCTGCCAGAGAAATGAATAAATCATGCTGCAGAAATCAGAAAATAGTGCCACAGAAACTAAGGAGCCCTGCTGCAGAAATCAAAAGTTCTGCCGCAGAGCACTAGGGGCCCTGTATAAAGGGTATGAGATATAATCACATTTAAAACCAAACACTTCTTTTTAGGAAGCCTTGTTTGTGGTTTAGCTAGTATGTGCAAATGGCTGTGGGTAATATTGATTGTTATAGCATTTTTTCTTGTTTTTCAATTTGCAGTTAGGCATCAGAAACAACATCTCATTTTAAGCAAACAGCTCAGTAGTTGCAGCCTAACATCAACTACACCCCTCCTTGCTATTATACACCATCATCTAGCTCAGGCCTTGAGGAAGTTTTCCTTTAGCCTCAGAAAATGAAGAACCTCATACTCAATGTCTCAGACCTACTTAACTTCATTCTAACTTTCATGTAACTGACCTTTCTATTTCCCTCACACTGACTAGGTTTGCCACCTTTTGATGAGTTGAAAACCAGCTACTAAACCACACCCCAAACTCTTCCTCTGGCTCCACCCCTTTTTTATGATTGATGAGTATATCGTTCCTTCCCCAGAGCCATCTGCAACATCATAAAATACTTTAAAAGTGATAGGAAATCATTTTATACTTTTCCTTCTTTCTTTCTTTCTTTCTTTCTTTCTTTCCATTTTTGGTAACAAGGCCAATTGGGTAAAAGGTGATTTACTGGGATGACCCGGGAGCTAAAGGAGGTTATGTATCCTGCTTAAGGTCACACATCATGCAAGTGGAGGCTGTGGGAATCAAACCCATGTCTTCTGGATGTACCAAGCTCACTCACAGCTCCTTGCTCTAACCTCTGTTAAATGCCCTCCCATTTTCCTTTCATGTCAGTCATGTATTCTGACACGCTATGACCAATTTTTGATAAACTGATTATCAAAGTTTATGATACCATCAATTCTTCATTGTGTTTTTTTTATTTTGGTGACTGGGTAGGGACACTGTAACTAGGGGTGTCACGATAATAACATTTTGACGATACGATAACCGTGATGAAATTATCGCGATAACCTTGTTATCGTGATCATTTTGCCACTTGTGCAACAATGTTAGCAAAACTATTTAAATTCTGTTTTTACATAATTTACATATTTGATTCTTTCAAGCAATGCTATCCATTTATGCACATTATTTTGAAATCTTTGTTGTAAAATAATGCAGAGTAAAATATTTTAAAAATATGTATTTTATTTTTTCACAATAAAATCTCTGAACTTTATACGGAGAGGGTGGTGGACGCATGGAACCGCCTATCTGAGGAGGTTGTGGGGTCTAAAACCGTGGGAGAATTCAAGAATGCATGGGACAGACATAAGGCAATTCTTGTGGGGGTAGGAAGAAGTAGGCTGTTGGTTAACTAGGATCTGCAGCTTATCCTGTAGGTAGGGAAATGGGAAGAATAGTTGGGCCAAGCGGTCCTTATCTGCCATCAAAGTCTATGTTTCTATGTTTTTTTATAAAATTGCTTGCATTTTTTACATAAAAATTCAAATGCACAATTAATACATGTGTTGTACACACAGAGCCGGATATTCAGACTGCGCTGGGCAGTGACGCAAGCCTGGGCGCAGCACAACTGGGCTGCACCAGGGCCAGGACCAGGCGATATTCAACGGTGATGCACCATGGCTCAGCATCTTTGAATATGGCAAGGTTGGCACAAATACTGAGCATGGCACAGTGGCACTGCGCTAGCGCAAGCCACAGATAGGGAGCACAGGGATGCACCAGCACAAGTGCAGTTGCACTAGGTGCATCACCCTCGATATTCAGTCAGGGGCATGCAAATGAGGCTATAATATATGCAAGGTGCAAATGGGGCCATTTGCATGTCATATGGCCCCATCTGCATGCGTTGCGCATGGTGGCTCTGTAGAATGCACCTGGCTCCCGATCCAGCAGCTGACATAGGGGGTGGATCCCTGGTGGGTGAATGTACCCCCTCCTGGACACCCGATCATGGGCATCCGTAGAAGTATGAAAAGTACCTGGTGGTCTGGCACCCCCGCACCGTATGCCCAATTGCTGGCTGTTGTAGAAATAATGATTTACCTGGTGGTCTAGCGGTACCCCCATACGCCCAATTGCGGGCTGTTGTACAAATTACGTATTCACCTGGTGGTCTAGCGGTACCCCCCCACCCACACGCCTCATTGCGGGCTGTTGTGAAATTAAAGAATCACCTGGTGGTCCAGTGGTACCCCCCCCAACCACCCACAGAGGAACCCCTGCCACCCAGCACCCCCCCATCATCTGCGGGCGGCAACATAGCGCCGGCTTCGTAAATGGAGCATACAGTATGATCTGTATGCCTATTGGTCCATAGTGTGGACCAATGGGCTTGCAGACCATACTGTACTACACAGGACCAGATATGTGAATGAACGCTGCTCATTCACATATCCGTCCTGTATAGTACAGTATGGTTCGGTACATCCATTGGTCCACACTGTGGACCAATAGGCATACAGATCATACTGTATGCTGCCATTTGTGTGCAGTCATGGCATGTTGCTGCCCGCAGATGATGGGGGATGCTGGGTTGCCGGGGGCCCTCTGTGGCTGGGTGAGGAGGGGGGTACCACTGGACCACCTGGTGAGTCGTTATGTTCACAACAGTCCACGACCGAGTGTATGAGGGGGTACCGCTAGACCACCAGGTAATTCTTTAATTTGTACGACAGCCCATGATTGGGCATACGGTGGGGGACTGCTATAGGTTAATTACATTGACAGATGCTCATGATCAGGCGTACGGAAGGGCCACTAGACCACCAGGTAGCTGTGTTACATGTATAGATGCCCACAATCGGGCATACGGGGCCACTATACCACCAGGTTCTTTATTTACATTTATGGATGCCCACGATCGGGCGTATGGGGAGGGGGGCCACTTGACTACTGGGGGGTCCGGGTGCTTGTGAATGGTGTTCCCGCTGGGCAGGTGGCCACCCACAGCTGGCGACTGTTGTGTTGCACCTTGCAATACAGCTGCCTACCTGTGGGTGGCCAGCATTTGAGCCTGTTTTTTTCGGCTTAACTTTGAGCACCAGTGTGCGGTCCATGTAGGGGTTGCACCAGCATATGCGCCACACATCCTGGGCTGAATATCAGGATGTGCCGCATATGCATGGGCATGCCCCAGCATCTGCGCCACATACATTACCACGCGCCTCTACACATCGGGGTTGTGCCGCACAACCTGGACCCTTGAATGTCATACCGGGCACATTGGTGGTTGGCATGGTGCAACCCCTTTGAATATTCCGGTCACAGAGTGCAAAACATTTGAAAATGTGGATCAGCAAATATTTTTACTTGCTTGTTTAAAGAACACCTTTCCCAGATATTTCTCCTTGTCTACAAAATCATCAGGAGACTCCCTTACCTGACTGAGAGTTCCTCCGTAGTAGTTGAAAGGGAAGGTATCGTATTTGCTCCTTGGGGGGATAGCCACTTGATCCCTTCTACTTCCTGATCGCCAATGCCGTTCCTGTGCTTCCTTGTTTTGTGAGGTCATTATATGCCTAGTGCAGGGATGTGCATTTTTATTTATTTTATTTATTTAGTCAATCATAGGAATTAGAACCCTTTGAGTCATATAATCATTTACAAAGGCTCAGCGACAGCATAGTCATACATTCAGAGATAGTACATTAATGGGACATCACATTTCAGGTAATTACATATAATAGCCAAGGTGGCTGAAAGTCTATACATGTAGTAGCTAGGGTATTGATATTATTACAGTGGAACAATTACAATACAAGTGCTGCCTCTGGGGCATTGTCGTAGTAGTAACAGTGATCTATACACTAGTGAGACAACACAGTTTTAAGGAAGTATTTACATATAGTACCTGGGTGGCTGTTGACCTATACATTTAGTAGCTAGGGTATTGGTATTAGTACAGGAGGTATAGTCACAGTGTAGGTGCAGCCTCTAGGGCATTATCATATAGCAGAGACAGAGATCAGCAGCAGAGATGTCCTATACAGTTAGTCCTATATGATTGGTAACAATGTCAATGGGGAGCGGTCATAGTGCAGCTCTGTGCAGGACAGTTAGGAGGATTAGCAGCTGCACTGGCACTGGGGCAAGGAAAGAATGTGTTTTTTTAGGATGGTTTTGAAGTGTCCTAGATCGGGAATGGAGGTTATGGCTGGGGGGAGCTCTATAGGGGAATGATCTCTGAGCAAGGGAGGTTCTGACCCTGAGCACGGTCCACAAATGCTTGCTGGCAGAATGAGTGGTCGCAATGCAGAAACATCAGAGTAGTGAGGCTGAGACCCTCGATGGAGTTAACCCTAGGTGGATTTTTTTTTGTGAGGAGACAGGATTGATATTGTAGTCTTTCCTCAAGGGTGAAGATGTTTGTAAGAGCATAGAGGGTGCAAGTATGGGAGCGTTTGTCTGCGCCTAGGAGGAGTCGGCACACTTTATTAATGGCTATGTGAATTTTGTTTAGGGTGGTGTTGTCTGCAGCAGAGTAGATAGGGAGCCCATAGTCAACGAGAGAGAGGACAGAAGAAGTGACAGCCAGGTTGAGAGCCTCTGGTGTCAGGCAGTCTTTGTGCCTGTATAGGAGGCCGATGCGGGTATTAATGGCTGAGGTCAGGATGTTAATGTGAGAATGGAAGGATAGGGAGGTGTCAAAGGTAAGGCCGAGGTATTTATAACTAAGCACTTGTTCCAGAGGGAGGTGAGCGTGGGAGAGGATTTTTAGTTTGATGTCCTTGGCCTTGCTTTGCCGGTGGGCAACTAGCATAGCTTTTTTTTTTTTGATGTTGACCACAAGTCTGCGACTGGTGAACCAACTTTTGATCTGGTTGAACGAGTGTTGGAGGGAGGACTGTAGGTTGTCTGGGCAGGGGTGTGCAGTGTACAGAACTGCATCATCAGCATATAGCAGTAGGTTACCGGAGCAGGATTTGGGTAGTGCATTTAAGTAGATACTGAAGAGTAGGGGGCCCAATATGGATCCCTGGGGACACCCGAGCAGACAGGGAGGGTGGAAGATAGGGTGTCATTTATCTTAACACATTGGGATCTGGAGGTAAGGTAGCTATTAAACCAAGAGAGTGGTCCGCGTGATAGACCAGTGTGGTGGAGTGTGTCCAGGAGGAGGGGTTGGGAGACTGTATCAAAGGCCTTAGAGAGGTCCACGAAGATGGCTGCGGCCAGATGTTTATGGTCAAGAGCAGAGTGAATGAAACTGGAGAATTCGATGAGGGTGGTGGTTGTGCTATGGCCTGATCTAAAACCATGTTGTTCACTGCATAACAAATTGTGGGCTCACATATACTTGGTGAGTTGGTCGGAAATTATTTTTTCAAGGGCTTTTGAGAGAGGGGGAAGGATGGATATGGGCCGATAGTTGTTGGGGTTGGTATTGTCTCCACTTCTTAGTATTGAGGTAATTGTTGCAGTTTTCCAGGCTGTAGGGAACTGTCTTAAGCATAGTGAGCAGTTAAGGAGGTCAGTCAGGGGGGAAAGAACAGTGTCAAGAACCTGGTAGAGGATTTTCATGTCAAAGGAGTCTTTGCAATAGTTGGAGCCACCGAGAGCTTTGGAGAGGTAGGATTTTGCTTCCTGCTTTGTAATGACTCTAAGGTAGAAAGTGGGGCACTGGAGGTTTGGTTCAGAGGAAGCTGGGATAGGGACGAAAAAGTCACTCGGGAGGACTGTACTAAGATTGGAAAAGGTTGAGTTAAGGCAGTTAGCTATAGCCTGTGGGTCGGTTGAGGTGGCATTGTTGATGCAGAGCTGGGAGAGTGGGGCGAGGCGTGATTTGCCATTAAGTTCTTGTACACTCCCCCAGGAGGAAGCCAGGGTGTCTTTATAGTATTCAGCCTTGGCCTTGCGTATGGCCCAGGTGCACCTATTGCGTGCTGCTCTGTATGCTAGTCTGTCTGCTTGGGAGCCAGATTCAATGGCTCTGTGCCAGAAGTCATCCCTTTGTTTTAGTTGCTGCCTTAATGTGGGTGTGATCCAAGGGACATTATGTTTTACAGTTTTCAATTTAGTCAGGGGGGCAAAAATGTCACATGCTTTGTTGAAAGAGCATGTGAAGTAATCAAGGGCTAGGCCAACATTAGGGCCCTGGGTTATAGGGGTCCAGTCCCACTAGGCCAGGTAGTGTTTGATTTTTTTGAAGGCCTCCTGATTGCAAGCATCTCTGGGTGGAGACACTAGGTTGGGGTTTGGGCAGGTGACATGACCAGGAGCAGAGGATAGGGAAGTGGTCACTCAGAGAGTCTGGGAGGACCAGCAGGTCAGAGATTCTATGTGGTCAGTTAGTTAATAGTATGTCCAGTAGGGTCTGGGAGCCATTTGCAGTGTTTACCCTGGTGGGTTGGTGGACCAGCTGGGTATGATCCAGTGCTGCAAAGGCATCCTTGATGGCAGCTGCTGACTTGGCAAGCCAGTTAACGTTTAGATCACTGACCAGGATATGCTCCGTTTTTTGGGGGAGGTTGAAAATACAGTTTGTGAGGGATTGTATGGCCATAGCTTAGTTGCATGGGGGAACATATGCCACTGTGATGGTTAGAGGAGCTCTATCGGGGTCCAAGGTAAGTTTTATGGATAAGGCTTGGGTGCCGTGATCTAGTGAGGGGATCGGGAGAGCTTGGTTCAGTAGGGAGTCTCGAACATAGAAGGCACAACCACCGCCTCGTTTTCCCACTCTGTCAGCTCTGTGTAGAGTGAAGCCTTGGAGGCTGATGAATGAATCTGGTTTTTTTTTTGAAAGCCATGTTTCAGTGAGTGCAAGGACATGTGGCTGATGTTGCGCTATCCAGCTTTGGAGAGATGCTGTTTTTTTGGGAAGGCTGCAGATATTCATGGCAGCTATGCACAGCCCTTAGTGTAGTTTCTGTTGACTGTTAGTGGCGGGGCCTGGGTTGGGGAGAATGTTTCTGGATATGAGAGGTAGTATGGCTAGGACCCTGAGGAGAGCAAAGGACCACCATTTGGTGGTTGAGCATAGGTGAGGCACATGTCTAGACAGAGAGTAGCACAGGGAATGGGTAAGTTGAGGAAGGCAGGAAAGGTAAGGCAGATGAGTTTGTAGGGGGTTGGGGTGTGATGTAGGTGGCAGGTTAAGTGGGGGGGTGGATGCTTGTCAGGCGTTGACAGGTGGTTGGACGGTGGTAAAAGGTAGGGAAGGTAAGGGGTGAGGTGGGTGTGTGGGTGGGGGGATGGCTATCTAACCCAGTAAGGAGTATGATAAGTATAATAGGTAGAAGATAGGATAGTCTGTTGGGGAATTGGAGGCTGGGCAGTGAGCAGTGGGAGCTGCCATACCAGTTCTGGTTCAAGGGGAGCAGACTGACACCCATCATAGTGGTGTGTGCCTTTAAGATGAGACAGGCCAGGGTACAGAAAAGAAAAAAATAATAAAATAGTATGTGTTGCTCAGTATGCAGCTGATGGTAGAGGAGGACTTGAGAAATGGGCAGGAAACTATATGCATTTAATAGTGGATGGGGTTGGTGTGGTGGTTTCTATGGCATAGTAGTAGGGTGACAGACTATGGTTTGTTGTGGTGTATTAATCTGCTTTAGGGAAGAAGGAACCAGGACTAGACGTGCTTAGGGGATAGCAGTGGGTAGAGGAATGCAACTTCCAAGAGCTGTTGCCCTCTAGTGGCTTTGCAGTATACTTTGCAAATGGAAAAGTAGACACTTTAGCCCAGATATTTGCGCGGCCGCTTATGGCAATAACAATAGCCGCGCCATGCGCAACCCACTGATGCGCCCGCGTGATGTTCAAAAGGGGAAAGTGCGCGCATAAACTCGGCTGCACCGGAGTGCATCAGTATTGAAGGCAGGGGGGGCGCACTCTACGCATACCTGCACAGCCTGATATTCAGCCTGGGATGTGCAGAGCCATGCATGTGCCCCCTACCCGCGCCAGCACAAAGTTGTTCTCAAAAAGGAAACGGATGGCCACCCACAGGTGAGCTGCCGCATTACAGGGCGCAACACGGGCAGCTGCCACCTGTGGGTGGCCACCTGAGCCCGGCTGCACCTCCGCTGTGGCGCTTCATGCCCGATTGTGGGACATTGAAAGAGATTTATCCAAACTCCTGGTGGTCCAGTGGATTGATGCTCGCTGAGCGACACGGGCTAAGTAAATAAAGATATATCCAAAACCTTGGTGGTCCAATGGACCCATCCGCCACTCTCAGAGCTGGGTACCACGATACTCAATATCTTCAGTGAGTCCAGTGACCTGTGTGCCCAGTCGCGGGTTGCAGTGGAATAATCGAACATCGTCTGGTGGTCCAGTGACTTCCTCTCACCGTTCACCACTACCGCCCGCTTCCTCGGGTCAGCGGCGGAAGCGGCAGCATCTCACCTGCCTGTTGCTGTTACCATCGACTGATCTTTTGTAGTTGGAGTTCATTGGCTCATAAGCGCTGGTTTACGCAGAGTTCACAGTCAGATTACATTCCAAGACATGTGAATGATCCCATTCACATATCTGGAATGTGCACGGTATGGCTGGATGCCCATTGGCCTGCTGCCAGGACCAATGGGCTGACAGCCCCACCGGACGGTGTCGGGGCCGGTGGGCAGTGGGATGCCAGGCGGTGGGAGCTGCCGCCACCGCTGATCGGGGAGCAGGGTGGTGGGATCAGTGGGTGGTGGGGAGGGGGGTCCACTGGACCACCAGGGATGATAGGTTTCGACACCTACTGCAGCCCGTGATAGGGCACACAGGTCCACTGGACCACCAGGGATATTGGAATTATCATTAATTTACTTAGCGTGCGATTGGGCACACAGGCCCAATGGAACACCAGGGATATTGGATTTCTCATTTATTTACTTAGCCCGCGATCGGGCGGATAGGTCTACTGGACCACCAGGGATTTTGGATATATCTTTATTAACTTAGCCCGCAATCGGGCAGGCAGCAGTCCACTGGACCACCAGGGATTTTGGATTATACTATCTTTTACTGCAGCCCGCGATCAGACTATAGGGCACATTGCCGCACTGCAGGGGGCATCGGTCCCCGACGGCTGCTGTCTGGCAGGGCGCCAGGTGCAAGTCACCGGGGATAGGTGCACCTGCATGCAAATGGGGCCATAATGACATGCAAATGGCTCCGTTTGTGCCTTGCATACATTATGGCCCCATTTGCATGTCAACCTTTGAATATCATGGTTGCTGCACCTTGCGCAATGGAACTTGAGCTAGCGTATCCTCATGCTCCACTCTGGCCACTGGCACTGGTGCAGTGCCACTGCACCATGCGCACTGCGGGTGGCCAGGGTGCAATATTCAATGATGCTGAGTCATGGCGCAGCTCTGTTGAATATCGTACAGTCAACGCCCCTGCGCAGCCAAGCTGTGCTGTGCCCAGGCTTGCACCACAGCCTGGCACAGTTTGAATATCTGGGCCTTTATATATATAAACAAAAAATGCTCTATGCATGTCTATGGGGTGGCATTTTAAAACTTATAAAATTTTAAGCTGATTTGTACTACAAATTGGAGTCAGTGTTCAAGTAACACAACCCTTGTTACATTTGTTAGATCAGGGTGGAGCCCTGGATGTAGCCTGCCTAGATTTCAGTAAGGCCTCCAACACCATTCCATACAAGATACTCACAAACAAACTAAGCAGCCTGGGAGTGGGTTGAAAGGAAGTAAACTGGGTAAGAAATTGGTTGGGGGATAGACGATAGAGAGTGGTGGTAAATGGAGCTCACGCCAAGAAAAAGAGGGTGACCAGTGGGGTGCAACAAGGATCAGTATTGGGAATGGTCCTCTTTTTAATGTCCTTTATTAGCAACATTGCAGAGGGGCTAGAAGGGAAGGTATACCTTTTTCCAGATGACAAAAAGATCTGCAGTAGGGTAGACACTTTAGGGCAGGGGTGTATGTATGTGTGAGAAAAAATGAATAGAGGTCAAAGAAAGCTTGATGAGTGGTCAAAAGTGTGGCAACTAGATTCTATGCTAAGAAATTCAAAATCATGCACTTGGGGCAAAGAAACCCAGGGCAGAATACAAGACTGGGGGGGAGTGGTACTGAGGACCACCAAGCAGAGCAGAGACTTGGGGTACTCATATATGACAACCTAAAGGTGGCCAAACAGTGTGACAAGGCAGTGGGGAGAGCCAGTCAGATGCTGGAGTGCATAGGAAGGGGTATCACCAGCAGAAAGAGGGAGGTGGTGATATCACAATATAAATCATTGGTGAGACCTCACCTAGAGTATTGTATCCAGTTTTGAACACCACTTCTCCAGAAGGATATAGAGTAGATGCAATCAAGAAGAGGGCAACTAAAATGATGCAGGCCCTGCATCAAAAGCCCTATGAGAGGAGGCTAAAGGACCTCAATATGTACACCCTTGAGATAGGGGTGTGGTATGATAGATACTTTCAAATATAAATAGGGTACATGAGGGAAGCATTTTTCAGAAAAAAGTTGCTCAAGAAAAAGGGGTCATGCTCTGATGCTTGGCGAGGCGGTAGATTCTGGGAAAATGTGAGGAAGTACTTCTTCACAGAAAGAGTGGTGGGTATCTGAAAAAGTTTCCCAGTGGAGGTGGTCAGGGCAAACACTGTAACGGAATTCAAAAATGCATAGGACAGGCATAAGGGAACCCTACTGGTTAGGAAAGGGAGGGTAAAGCCGGAGATCAAGTAGGGGCGGCGATATCACATTAGGTAGGCAAAATGGGAAGATTAGATGGGCCAAGCAGTCCTTATCTGCAAAGTTTATGTAAGTAAGTCAACTGGTGCACATGCCTCCCCCCTTCTCCCCCACCCCATCAATTATTTTTTCCCACCCCATGGTCTGGCACACGTGTGATGGTGAGAGTGTGTGACGTACGTACTCAGCCCCTGAACCCAGTCAGAAGGCTGTTACTGCTACACAATTCAACCTCCCCTAGACTGTGATCAAGCAGTGGCCTGCTCTCTCCTCTCTTGTCAAAGGAGGAGAGTCATTGCTGGCCTGGTGGTGCTGAGGGTTGAGGCACTCGATGCCAGACCTCACACCACTCTGGTGACCTGGGTTCGGTAATGAGCTCGAGTCACCGGGGGTCGGCAGGGGCAAGAGAGGATCGAGCATCCAGAGAACTGCTCTCCTCTCTTGGGGAAAGGAGGACATGTCGTCCCACTTGTTGACTGCCCTCTGGTGATGGCTGGAGGGCAGTACGGGTTGGGAGGCACACACCGATGTCATGACATTGGAGGGAGGGGATGGGAGAAAACAGGACCCAGGCAGGCTCAATGATGCCTCCCAGCATCTGTGGGGGTCAGCCCCAGTGATCTGGATTGGGTCTTGGGGGGGAGTGCCGGTCCCCTATCTCCTGGCACTGCTGCAGAGTGCAATCGATGGGTGGACTAGCCGGGGATGGCAATATGGGTACATCAGGAAGTGGAGGGGTGAATCTCCTTGTGAAGGGAGGCTGCAGCTCCTGCCAGGGGCTCCCCAGAGGGATAAAAAGAATCTGAATGAAAAAGGAGAGCAGTCAATGGATGCTCAGTACTTCTTCATGCAGTCAGCCCTCGAGCAACCCAGGTCTATTCCTGAACCTGGTTTACCAGCATGATGACAGAAGGGTGGTGAGGAATCAGGAATCATAGTTGCATCTGGAAAGGGATGCACTGTTTGTAAAGCAAGCCAAGGTGCTTTACCACTGTGTATCGCGGTATATCATGCTGCATGATAACCGCGATAATGTTTTTTCATAATGATGAGTTATTGTCAGTGATAATTATCATGATATATCGTCATATCATGTTATCGTGGCATCCCTAACTGTAACAAGTCCTTTTTTAGTTCTGACCCAACATGAAATAAAGACACAATCAGAATTACACAAAAATAAATATAAAATATATTATAAAAACATGTACAAAAATCCAGTTCCTGTAAAGAGCTTTTCAAACTAGCTTTAAAAATATGTAAAGAGGAAGCAGATCTTAAATTATCAGGAAGTGCATTCCAAAATATGGGAGCAGCAACTGAAAAAGAGTGAGACCCAGCTTTAGATTTATGTGGTACAGTTTGTAAGACAGCCCCTTTAAATGATCTCAAATTTAAAGTAGTAGTCCGAATTGAACCCAAATCCCTTAAAGGAAACAAACTTTAAGAAAAATTAGACTTACAAATTAAACAACCAAAACAATAAGCAAACCTAGCTTCAGGAGATAACCAACCAAGTTGAGAATACAACATACAGTGACTGGGTGGGCCATAGGCCCTTATCTGCCGACACTGTCTATGTATCTATGTATCTATGTATATAAAGGAGAATCAAGAACAAAATGACAAATATTATTGTAAACAATGATAAGGGCACTACTTTCTTTCACAGATAACTTAAAATACAAACTAGCAACATAATCCAAATGGGACAACAGAATCCCAGTAGCAATGAATCTTCGAGTATCAACATAGAAACATTTTTTAAACTTGTGTAACTATTCCAATTTTTGATTGACTGCTCTGCAAAAAGCTTTCACCAGGGGCAAAAAAGTTAAGCTAGGATCTAGCAAAACATGCAAATATTTAAATTCATAAACTTGCTCCATTACTGTCCCTTTTTTGTCATGTATAAGAAGACAATGGTTGTCATTTAACAAAGCTGGGGACCCAAACAACATTGTTTTAGTTTTTTTAACATTAAGGATTAAAGAATTAGCCACAAACCAATTGCAAACATCAACAAATTCCTGTTCCAAGGAAAAAGTTAATTGAGAAATAGTTTCAGCTTGTGAGAAAAGAATTAAGTCATCGGCATATCATAAACAATCGCAAGATTTACAAAGCGATGATAGCTGATTAACGAATAGGGAAAATAACAAAGGGTCCAAAATTGAGCCTTGTGGAACAACTAAATCAATTGAGTAAACAGAGGATACAGCAGCTCCAACATTAATGAACTGAGTCCTATTCAACAAGTACTCTCCAAACCAAGTAACCAGATTCTCAGAAAAACCCAATTGACCCAGTTTAGAGCAGAGCAAGGAGTGATCAATAAGATCAAATGCCTTGGTCAGGTCCACAAAAAACACCCCCAACATAAGATCATCATCAAAGCTCCAGAGGATGATATTCATGAACCTGACCAAGGCAGTCTCCATTCCATGGTTTTTCAGAAAACCATGCTGCTGGGAACACAGAACACTGTTTGCTTCAAGATACAAAGAAATCTGGTTTGCGACAATTTTTTCCAGTAATTTGCTCAAAGGATTCAAGATAGAAATTGATTTGAGATCATCTGTGCACTCTGCTCTAGATTTCTTAGGAATAGGAACCACTCTGGCACATTCCCAAGATGAAGGGAACCTGCCAGAAATCAAATACAAATTAAAAATTGAACAGAGGAGACCCACAATAGAGGGATCAATTTAATCTTATAAAGCACCCATCTAGTCCCTCTCCACAGTCACTGTATCTCTAGGGAATGGTAAATAATAATTTCATTGTGCATCTTTTCTGAAGAGTTTATGAAAGTAAAAGGTGGCCCTTCCAAGTAGAGATGGTACAAAATCAGGAGCATCTATCAACTGAGTCAAGTTACGATACTTATAGCATGCAAAATCAGAAAATCTGAAACCCAATAAAGAGATATTTCAACTGGATTGGTTACAACTCCATTGGGTGTGTTTAGTTTCTTTATGGTGGATTTTTCTTTGGGAGAAAGACTTTCAGTCAGACCAATTCTCATCAAACTTTTTTATAGAACTCATTTTTGGCATTCTTAACTAAAGAACTCACCTTGTTTCATAAAAATCGATATCTGTCCAAAGAAAAAATTGAGGGGAATTGTTTGTAATTAGCCCAATCCTGATTCCTAGCCTTAACCCAATCCTTAAGATTAGTGGAAGACCATCTGTTATAACTCCCTCTAACTCTAATCTTGCGTAAGGGAAAAAAGTGATTCTGAATAGGTAGCAAAAGCTTGCAAAAATAATCCAACACACAATTAGGATCTGGGATAGAGTCAATAAACAACCAATCAATCTGAGACAATTTTAACTGTAAAGCAATAGAATCAATTTTCTTAAAATTCCAGTACTGAATAAAGCATGGAGGAACTTTAGGGTGCTTAAAATGCAGCACACAATAAATGGCTTGATGATCATGAGTAGAATTAGATAAAATCTCAGCAGATTACAACATTTGAGGTCTATTGATAACAACCAAATCTAAGATAGAATGGTTTCCTGAGTGCAAATTCAATCTAGTAGGTCCTAAAGTCTGTTAAAACAAATTATAAGCATTCAAAAATGTTTTGAGACCAAGATCATCAGATAATAACCAATTTAAATTAACATCACCCATAAGAACAAAATCAGAAGCAGACAAATGTTTGGAATTCTTATCAAAAACCTCACTCAGCCCATTTAAGCCTTATTGAGGGGGGTTATAAAGACAGCCAATAGTTAAAAATTTTCTTCCACCCAAGGTTAGGTGAATAAACATCCAATCATTGGAGAAGTAAAAGTAATTGCTACTACTGACGATGCTTAACTCAGTAACTTCTTTATAATAAATAGCAATCCCACCTCCTTTTTTTTACCAGGTCTGTTGGCCCTTAAAATGTTATACCCAGGGGTTTTACATAAGTTATGAGAAATTGTGGGTTTTAGCCACAATTCAGATAAAACAGTTAAATCAGGGGCATAGGAATGTGAAAGATATTCAACCTTAGCCAATTTAGGAATTACACCTCCAACGCTCAAATGAATTATTTTTAACCCATGGGAGACATGCCAAAGCTTATCTCTAGAATTAGAAGGACAATTAGTATTCCAGGGATCAGGATTTAGCTCAGTATCACCAGATAAGACAAGTAAATAAAATAAAACTAACATTCTAGACAGGAAACCCATTTTCTTCAACCCCATCTGAAACAAAGATTTGGAGGTTGGTAGGAAATAGGAGCCACACTATGTAACAGCTTCTTTTTTGAGAAGCAACAAACCTTGAGAATCAAAAAAATGATAACCACTCCCCAAAAGACTGAACATTATAAAATCAAATCAAATTAAACTTTATTTTTATAGCGCCTTTCAAGAACCAAGGTGCTGCACATAAAATCAATTATAAAATATAACATTAAAACAGAAAGATAAAATACATTAGTCATTAGGGAAGGCAAAATTAAATAAATACGTTTTTAGCTCAGTCTTAAATCTATCAACGGTTGGGCATTCTCTTAACTGACGATTTAGAGAATTCCACAGGGTTGGAGCCAAAAAAGCAAAAGCACGAGTACCTGATGATTTTAATCATACCCTGGGAAACTCCAGCAATCCCTCATTGGTGGATCAGAGGATGGGAGGGGCAGTAGGGCATCAAGAGGTATTGTAGGTAACTGGGTCCCTGATCATGAAGGGCTTTAAAGGTTAGCAAACCAACCTTAAAGGTGATCTGCCACTGAATAGGCAGCCAGTGTAGTTCGCGGAGCACAGGAGTAATATGACTGGATCTAGAAGTCCCAGTCAAAAGCCTGGCTGTCGCATTCTGCACTAGCTGCAAGTGGCGGATATCAACCCCAGGAAGCCCTAGGTAGAGAGAATTGCAGTAATCAAGGCAGGTAGTGATGAAGGCGTGGACAAGTGTTGGAAGGTCATCTGGAAGAATCAAGTGTTTCACCCTGGTGATATTCATCAGATGATAAAAGGAAGATTTGACAACAGCCGACACCTGAGACCATAGTGTCAGACCGTCATCAAAAATAACGCAGAGGTTACGCACTCGGTCTGAGGTAGCGAGCTGTATGCCATCAATCAAAACACCTGATGCCTGGCCATCTCGCATACCCACCCCAGATGACCAGGGTCCACAACCAGCACTTCATTCTTATCCGGATTCAGTCTCAGCCAACTAGAACTCATCCAGGTTCTGATCTCGGGTAAGGCAGTTGTTTAGCACAGAGAAAACAGCATCCTGTCCGGGCAGAAAGGACATATACAGTTTAGTATCATCTGCATAGCAGTGAAAACTCAAACTGTATCACCTGATGATATCTCCCAATGGCAGCATATACACTGCAAACAACATGGGGGCCAAGATGGAGCCCTGTGGTACCCCGCAAGACAGGGAGTAAGTGCCAGAGGAATAAATTCCGGTGGTAACTCTCTGAAGCCTGTCTGCGAGGAAAGAGTGGAACCATTTGAGGACTGTGCCAGACAGACCACAAAGCAGCCGCAGGTGCTCCAACAGCACACCATGGTCTAAAGTGTCAAATGCTGTGGAGAGATCAAGAAGGACCAGAATGCTACATGCCTTTCGATCTGTAGCCATCAGGAGGTCATTCAATACTCGGACAAGTGCAGTTTCCATGCTATGCTTCTTCCTAAATCCAAACTGGAGAGTATCATAGATCTTGTGAGTTGAAAGATGATCATCCAGTTGCAATGCAACCACCTTTTCAATAACCTTACCAACAAATGGCAGGTTATCGATAGGTCGGTAGTTACCTGGAGAGTCCAGATCCAAGGACGGTTTCTTAAGGAGTGGTCGAATGACTGCCTCCTTTAGGGGTTCTGGAAAGACCCCTATCTCCAAGGACCTCCAGACAATTTCAGCAAGGATCAGGCAGAAAACATCAACACATCCCAATAAGAGGGGTGTTGGGCCCGGATCCAAACTACAACTGGTTGGGCACATAGTCTGGATGATCGACACAATATCTGTGAATTCTGGCTGGCAGAAATCTGACCAGAAAGACTGAGTGCACATTACATCCCGCTGATCACCACAACTTCTTGTAGAAGAGGCTATGCCGATGCTAGACCTGATGCTGGCAACCTTACCTGCGAAGAATCGAGCAAACTCCTCGCATTTCAGCTGAGAAAAAGCTTCTCTGGGATGAAGACAGATTGGATTGCACAATCTGTCAAAGGTCAGGAAAAGCTGTGCTGGTCGATTCTGCATGGCAGAAATCTCCCCGAACAGGAACTCTGCCTTCTTACGGGTGATTTCTAGCTGATAGCAATCATAATGTGCCATCAGCTTAAGCCTGTCAGCATCAAGGCCAGACTTTTGCCAAGCTCTCTACAACCTTCTACCAACTCGCCTCAAGTCCTTCAAGGAACCATCAAACCAAGGGTTCCTTGGGGAGAAGGGTGAGGGGTCAAACATGAACAGGAGCAATCTTGTCCAGGGCATCTCCCACAGCCTTATTATAGGCTAATACGAGATCACCTGGACTCATGCATTCATCCGACAAACCCGATAGGTCCAGTACTGCCGACAGGTCATTGGGGTAACACCCCTCAAAGGGTGGTACTGGACCATCTCCATAGGGGCAGACCTATTAGGGGGGACCCTGAAGCTCAACCTTATGGTGTGATGGTCAGACCAGCTGACTGGTTCCACCCCCAGGTCAGCTATCTCCATACCCAAAAGAAAGATCAGATCCAACGAGTGACCCGCTACATGGGTTGAGGAGGTAACTACCTGTGTAAAGCCCAGCATCATCTTAAGCTGGAGGAGATTTTGACCAAAGTGCGAGAGTTCATCATTGACCCAGGCATTGAAGTCCCCCAGAATTATCCATCTGGGGGACCTCAACACCATGTCGATGATGAAATCCACTATCTCTTGCAGGAATGCTCCACCATCTCCTCATGGACGGTAGATGAGGAGTATCCTGCAGCCTACACCCTCACCCAGGATATACTCTAAGGATCTGGTACTTCCCAATGGCACATCCACAAGGCCCAGCTCAGATTTAAATATAATGGTCACACCCCTGCTCCTACGATCCAACCTTGGGTGGTATATCACCGAGAACCTGGCTGGAAATGCAGAAGCCAAAATAGAGCCTGCATTTTCATCCAACCAGGTCTCGGTGATGCAAGCCAGATCGGTGGTTTCAACCAGATCAGCTATAATAGCTGTCTTGTTATTAATAGATCTGGCATTGCACAATACCACCCAAGTAGGACGAGTTGTCGGGGAAGACCTAACACACTTTCCTTCCCCTTCAGGTGATACTATAAACTGGCCATAAAAATAGCCAAAAGGAAGTATGCCTCGCGCCTTCAGAAAAATAACCTAGGGAATCCTAGATTTTCTGGGCCCACATTAACAAATTGGTGAAGGGGAATGGCAAGTCCGAACCTGGCCCCATTGAGGTCAATGGACAACTAATACATGAGGATCCCTTAATCGCCACCTCATTAAACCATCACTTCACTAACCTTGACTTGTACAAGGCTAGCCTACCTCCCCTCAACACAGACCCTAGCATGAGGGTTCCCCCTGCTCTCGACTGCCCATCCTTTCATCTACGGCTGGTCAAGCCTAAAGAGGTTCTCTCACTACTTAAGACTCTAAAGACCTCGGGTTCTGGGGCACCCGATGGGATTCACCCCAGGTTGCTGAAGGATGGGGCCCCAGCCCTTGTCAGACCCGTAACCTGGCTTATCAACTGCTCTTTGATGGAGGGTGCAGTCCCTGACCAGTGAAAACAGGCCCAAGTGGTCCCAATCCACAAGTGCAGCCACTGGGAGTCTATTGGCAACTACAGACCAATCTCCCTGCTCTACATCTTGTCAAAAATCCAGAAAAAGCTGATCTATGGACAACTCCACGACTGCTTAGAGGTCCATAAAATCCTGGCACCCTCCCAGCACGACTTCAGAACTGGGCATGGGACAGATACTGCACTGACCAAATTTGCAACAGATGTACTCCGAGACCTGGACAAGGGTACCCCCACTGGTGCGGTCTTCGTAGACCTTTCCAAGGCCTTCAACCTGGTTCACCACAATCTTCTTCTAGTTAAGCTGAGCAATATAGACCTAGACTGCCATGCTCTAAAGTGGTTTGAAAGTTACTTGACTGGCAGCACGCAAAGGGTAAAGTGGAAGGATGCCATATCAGGGCCACTTCCACTAAAAGAGAGAGTGCCTCAGGGGTCGATACTCGGCCCCCTCCTCTTCTCCCTGTTCACTAATGAACTATCTGACTACTGCGCCGGGAGCTCCATTGTCCACTAAGTGGATGATGCTGTCATCTACTGTTCCACTGCCAATCTGGGAGGCCTTAGCCACTTACTCCAAGATGACCTGCGGTCACTTGAGCATTGGTTCATTGAGAACAGAATGGTCCTCGATATGGACAAAACTAAGGCAATGTTGTTTGGCTCTAGATCCCTTGGTCAGGATAGAACACACCACCTACAATTTAGATCCTTGTCTGGTAACTGCCTAGAAGTAGTGCCCTCCCTGAAAAACCTTGGCCTTACCCTGGAACAGGGTCTCACCCTGAAGAACCACGTGGACTTAGTCACCAAAACCTTACATGGGAAACTAGGAACCCTCTACTGACTGAAAGACCAGCTTGTTCCCGAAGCCAGGATCTCTATCGCCACCAGCGTCCTCCTCCTAACACTCACATATGCCGCCCCAGTCGTGCAAGGACTGGGGAAGCTGGAGAGGAACAGACTACAGGTACTTTACAATAAGGTGGCTCGCTTTGACTCCCAGGCCAACCCTAGGAATCACCACTGTGACTCCCTATCCTTGTCAAATTGGCCTTCATTGGATGCTCACCTCCAGTACCCGCTGCTTGGCCTAGCCTACAAGTTAGTCAGCCTGACTCCCCCCCAGCCTCTCTGGGCTTGTTGCTCTAAAGACCAATCCCTGGCTCCTCCGCACAACAGGCTGCACTCTCCTAGACATCCCCAGGGTTAGAACCAAGGTGGGTGATATGTCCTTTGCTCACACCGCTCCCACCCTGTGGAACCTACTCCCCCACCCCCGGGGTACAGAAAGCTCCCTCTATCAAAACCTTCCGCACTAGGCTTAAGGCCCACCTGACGGAAGCCAGCTCTTGCCATTGCACCGGCTCCTGATAGGACCCCAGTGATAAATAACTAACCAGGTCCTATCCTCCTCTAGTGTTAAACTCCAAAAATATATACAATTTTATCACTGTTGATCAATCTATTTATTCCAGTTGTACTGTTATGTTCCTGTATTGCCATCATAACTGTCTCGTTGTTATATCTGTAACCTGAATTAATGCTGTCACACTGTTTTATTGCCATCATAACTGTGTTGTTGTTAATCTGTAACCTGAATTAATGCTGTCACACTGTTTTATTCTCTTGCACTATGTAATCCCGGGTCACCCCCAAAAAAGGGACCTCCGGGGCTCAGTGGGCTTACAAAAGATTCACAAAATTACAAATTAACAATCCTAATAATAATATACAGCTAAAACTTATAACGTTACCAGTACAGGTCATAATTAAAACACATGGAAAACAAACTATCTATGATTCAACAATAAATATAATTTACTTTCAAAATAATCGAGCAGTATTTCCTACCCTGGCTCCACAGCTCCCTCAGACTCCCTCCGACTCCAGCACACTTTGCCACAAGCCGCCGCTACAGACGCTACCACATCTAAGCAACTCACAAATTTAAATTCCCAACCCCCACCAAACTGGGCTGCCACCACCAATTGGGGGCAGAGGATGTGGCTTAGCAATGCAGGAAGTGGCTCATACATGAGTACTGTTGTGAGGCAACACAAGGAACCGTAGAGTAGTACACAGAGTGAGCAGTTTATAGCATAAGGAGCACAGTGTAGTTAAGGCAGCAGCACAGTTTCAGTACTGACAGGCAACACAGGTATAACTGGAGGAACAACAGTAGATGGGCTCAGTAAACAGTCAATTGCAGCAACAAAATTGAGCACAAATAAGCGATAGCAGTTAATGAACTCAGCACATAGTCATTGGCAAGGGTGCAACTTATTCAGTTCACAACACGGCAGAAGACATAGCAGCAGCAGAAATGCAGTTAATGAGCACTTTGTATTAATAAAACTCATGGCCCTTTTGATCACAGGTAGATGGTTCTTGTGCTTGTGTTTCATTTAATTCAGCAGCAGCTGCTGTTTCCTTTCATATTTCTTAGGTATTCCACAGTCACGCCATTCCATGGTATTCATCCGAATAGCCTGTAATGGTGAAACTAATATCATAGAATGTTCAGGTAGTATGAAAAATGAGAGCAGTAGCTGATGAGAACTTAGGAGAGAGTGAATCAATATAGTGATAAAGTCAATAAAAATTAGATAATTAACAAAAAATAGGTATAAAACACATCAGAATAAAAGACATACAAAAGGAACACAGGAGATCATATAAAGGTATAAAAACTGTTTCCTGTCTCAGCAGTAAAAGATCATACTTAAAATTCAGAGTGGAAAAGATTAAGCTGATTTTCTGCTGATGGCCTTAATCGCCATACTTTACACCACCCAGACTGACGGTTTTACAAATAAAGGACTGTGACATCAGGGGCCAGATTCACAAAACTTTGCCTGGGCGCAAACCCAGGTTGAACCAATGGGCTTGTAGTGTACACTGTATGCAGTCATTGACAGTTCAGTGGGTGGCCAGCTGTGGAGGTGTGAGGAGGACTGTGCTGGTCACCTGCTGGGGATTGGGTTGGAGGACAGTGGGGTGGTGGGAAACACCCATAGGGTGGGAGGTCCCTATACCTCCAGGGTTCTGGGTTGTTGTCTTATACATGGGATCGGAATGTGGGGACGGGAGGGCTGACTGCACGACTCTTATTGTGCTATATACTTATTGGACTGGTGATCAGGTGGGGCAAGGGTCTGCTGGACTATCAGGAAGTAGATTTTGTTACAATGGCATGGTGATCGGAGAATGGGTAGTTAACAACTACACTATGGAAAATGTTATTTCTTTGGGGATCAGTGACCCGGCAGGGTGGGTGGGACACTACACTATGGGAAAGGTTTTTATTATACAGGAATCAGTGATCAGGGAGGGGGGAGGGAACCACTAGACCACCATGCATGTGTGTCTTCACTATTGAGACAGTGATCAGCGTTGGGGGGGCACACGCTAACCTCCTGCCACAGGCCAAGCAAATGGGCCCATAGTGGATATAAAAATGGCCAGTTAGTGCCATGCATGCCTAATGGGCTCATTTGCATGGCTGACTTAGCACACTGGCGCTATGCTTGTGGGGGTATTCACTTGGCTGGGGGTCAGGGCTGCACCAGTGGGGTTAGAGGTAATGGTATTGATGTTACTGCTGCCTCTATCCAGTCTTATTCACAGTCAGATAATGCCATTCGCTATCCATCTGTGAACAGCAAGTTTTGTGACCTGGGAAATTACAAGATGCCATGTAAACCTTTGCTTGGCACTTTGCGATTTTTTGTGAATCCTGGCTTAGAACTTCTTTGTAACCTGGACATACAGCTAAAAGAGTGAACAGTTCCATACAGTTGGTTTTAAAAGTGTGTGAGCACTCAAAATAGCCCAAAAGTCAGACTCAATTTAAATAAAACTGGATGTCTGGATAAGGACCCCAAAAAGCAGATTATCCAATCTAAAACCGGACAAGTGGCAACCCTAACAGTAACACCTTCACCTTTCCCTTATATTACCTCCTCCTCCTGTCTGGTTATGTTGTTTTCATACCCATCTTTGTTGCTCTGCATTTACATGTTCTCTTTGTTTTCTGTTTCCCTGTTTCATATGGCTTCTGCCTAGCCAGTGCAACGACTGGCATGAAACACTTTTCAACTTCCCTGCCAATACCCTGTGCCACTACCTCACCTCTGACTTAACCTATGTTAGCCCCTGCCTCACCAGGGCTGCATAGTAACAAGTCCACATCTGTCTGTGCCCATCTGAGCCCCTGTCTCGACAGGGCCTGGTTAGCCACACAAGGGGGGAATGTGATAAGGGCAGCCTCCCCAATGACCTGGGATACCTAGATATTAGCCATTAATAAAGAAGAACCTATGTTCCACAGGTTGAGCAAGGATCTGAGTGCAAAGAAGGCCTCATACTTTATATTTCTAACAGAAAGGCCCACAGTATTTTAGCAACTGAGAGAATGGGCCAGTACTCTGTATTTCTAACAGAAAGAGAATCCTGACAGTTTAGTCAGCTCAGCCCAACTAAGGTTATTCTTGCAAAAATAGAATAATGCAGTGTCTACCCATATCAGCAAACAGTTTCTCTCTAAGTGGGCATGCACACATAACTGAACACCTGCACTGTGGGATGTTCCACCCTAGAAATGAGAACCAGTTTTTGGCAGGCCAATCACTAGCCAGGAAAATCCTAAGTTGTTTCTAGCATTATTGTGCAAGGACATGAAAAGACCAATTTTTGTCACATACACTTGCTAGAAATGTCCATTTTGTTCTCTGTGGCCAAAGAGGAGACTATAAATAGGGTGCTGACTTTGCACTGGAAAGACACTCGGTGAAAGACTCCAAGATGGCTGCCACATGAGGTCCAGCGGGTCTCTGGGCTAGACTTGCTGTTGAGTCACAGACAGACCGACATAGCCACAAATAGACAGATAATCTGGTAAGAAAACTGCTCAGCTCTCAGCTACTGTAAGTATGATTGCCATCTCTTGTACAAACAAGTGGTCATAGGCTATATGCCAGGCAAGACTGCTTTGGGGGAAAATATTTTCTTTTACTTAGGTCTAGGCAAACTAACTGCTTAATGATAGAAATATGATAGAAATACTGTCTTACGATATGCACATGAGATATTTGTTATTGTTTATTATTCTTGGAAATATGTGAGAATATGAGAAATACTAGACTGTCATGTTCCTGCCCACCTCCCTACTTCCAGGGACATTCATTCACAAAACTGAACTGTCTTGTACGGTATGGGCTGCACGCCCATTGGCTCTTGTTCTGCACCAATGGGCGGTACGGCCTACCGAACGATCAGTCGTGACGGCCAGCAGCCAGAAGCGGCAGGTGGGGATGCTGCCGACCGCCCGGCTGCCGGGGAGCGGGCGGTGGGGCTTTTGTGGGTGGGTGGGGTGGGGACACTAGGCACCAGGGATGTGTTCAGGGGGTGTTTACTTATCCATCCAGCGATCGGGATTACGGTCCACTGGACCACCAGGGATGCGTTCGGGAGTCACTACTGCCCACGATCGGGCTGGTGGGGGAATTAAACTATGTCCATGATCGGACCAGTGGGGGTGGTGGGGATTCTACACTGTTTTGCCTGCTGATCGGGCTGCAGAGCGTCGGTCCCAGGCGGCTGCTGCCTGGCAGGCACCAGGCGCAGTCCTCGGGATCGGGCGACCTGCATGCTAATGGAATGCAAATGGGGCCATAATCAGATGCAAATGGCCCCCTGCGCCTTGTATGAATTATGGCCCCATTTGCATGTCACCTTTTGAATATCAGGATTTTTGTGCATTTGCGCCACCGCAAGTTGAATGCTCCACTCTGACAACTTGCGGTGGCACAAGTTCCACTGCGCCATGCACAGTGGCTGTGGCCGGGGGGTGATAACACATACAGACTTTCTATTATCGTTGCCTGGGCAAGGCAGGTACGGCAGAGGCTAGTAGCATGGATCCATCTTCTTCCTACTATCTGATAGCACACTTCTTGGGGCTCTATACAGTACTTACTATTTGGGGCTAGCAGAATAGCACTGAGGTTAGAGTAATAAGCTGTGAATGAGCTTGGTACATCCAGTAGACCTGGGTTTGATTCCCACAACCTCCACTTGCATACTCTGTGACTCACTTAACCTCTCCAGTGCTCCGGTGATATTCAAAGGAGTTGCTCAAGGGCGCAACTCCTTTGAATATCGCTCTGGACACACCCCAGCGCAACTATTTTGTGCAGCGCAAGGGCTTGCTCCACAAAATAGCGCAGTTTGAATATCTGGCCCATTATGTGCAGATTTTTTGCACCTAGGGACAAAGTTACATGCAAGGACTCACAGAGCCGTTGGGGGTTATGGACAGGAGCCACTTTTAGGGTGAGGGGGGTTTTGTGGTAAATGGCAACACCCCCGCCCCGTTTAGACCCTGTCCTATCCTGTCGGATAATAGAGTATCCAGGAAGGGTACACTGGGCATCCAGGATATGGGGTTTAAGCCATGTTTCCATGAACACAGTAATAAACTGTGATGATCAAGGGAAAGTGGGATCCACAGACACAAGACCTCCTGGGGTGAATATTTGCCCCAGGATGTTAAGAATTAAGGCTGGAAAAAGAACAGGCCTTGTCTACAGCGGAGGATAAAGTGAGGGGTGGCAGGCAGTTTTCCAAAGATCATCTACAGTAGGAGAGAGGACAGATTGAGAGACCTGAATGATCTGGACCAGATGTATTTGGGTGGGCGCCTTAGAATGTGGATCTTGTGGACACAGTAAACCATACAGTGGCCACTGAAGGTGCCTGAAAGGTTTCAAGCAGCAAATATATGCTTGAAGTAAGCGTACAGGACCTAATCGATAAGAGAATGGTTAGAGGAGTGAGAAGTTAAACAGATGGGCACAGCAATGAATTGTGTGAAGTTGAGGGACTGTTTTCAGGGTGACAGATTTGGCCAAGGTGGAGCTAGTTCACAACCTCACTGGTAGACTATTCCATATGTTAACCACCCTCAGTGTGAAATAGTACTTTTCTGTGTCCTCCTTATTTGCCCTTCTCCCACAAGTTGAATGTGTCTCCTTTAATTCTGCTTGCATTCCATGGATCAAACATCTGTGTCTATTTCACCCTTTCTCTACAACCTTTAGTATTTAAAACACCATAAGTAGCAGTAGATTGGCTGCCTGCTTTTGGCTTACTGGTCACAATTACCCCTAGATCCTTCTCCTAGGTTGTGCTGTCCACCGTTGTATAAGGGGTGTATATGCAATACAGCTTCCATATCCTAAAGAGCATCTGGGTTGTCCCTATTTTAACTTTAAGTCACAAGTTCTTGACTGATGCCCCTAATATATACAGGTCCCCCAGTAGTGCCTCCCTCTGCCTGGGGAGTGCACATGTAGCTGACTTTGCCTATATATTGTACCAGTCCCCATGGCAAGGCCCTTTTCCCCCTCCCAAAATGGAAACTATGTTTTCTGTACACTCAATGTGTGTATACAGTTCAGAACTTCTGCATGTACCAGTTTCACAGCAAGATTTTTAACTTTGGGCACCACATATATTCAACCCTAAATTTGTACTCTAGCTTCTGGCCTGTGGTGCTGAAGGAATTAATAATAATTTGCAGCCAGACTCACATCTGTAAGAGTCCAGACAGTGCTGTGAATACAGCACTCTCAAACTCAGAGGGGAAGTGGGCCAGGCCACTTGACCAGCTCCGATGAATTCTATGAGTGGTGCAGGCATTATGAGTGACTATATAATTATTTGTGACAGGATGGACCACAGAAAGGGAGATGGGAGGGAGTATGAGGAAGTGACTGGACAGGCATCATGGCCAGGATGACCTCTAGACACCTTTTCAGGCTCCGAGGATCAGAAGCCTGACCCTTAAAGATGTCCTCACCTAAACACTGGATCCTGGAGTTGCAGAAAAAAGGGACCCCACTCCACTGCTGGGGAAAGGGGGTGGTGAAGCCTTAGGGACAAAGTGGGCAGTAATTAATCTGACAGATGACTGACGTGCAGTGTTAGGGTAGACATTAAGGCACTAGCAGGGCTGAAGGTGATTAGATACAGCTCTGGGATACAAATAATAAAAAAGTTGTTTATTCGCAAGAAATAACACAGTATGTTACTAATTGCTGCAAGATACATGGCACCTAAATGTGTATGAATGAAACAACTATCTCTAGTAATGTGCAGGAAATCCAACACCTCAGTTCTACATTTTGAATGTGAGATAGGGAAGACGTTAAAAAGAACACATTCCCATTAATAGTACAGATCACTTAACCCCGAGCAAACAAAACAGTAGAAAACTGCATCTAAGAATAAAATGGTTACTTTATGTATATATAGTATATTATACCGTCTCCTCCCACAGTGTTAACATTACTGCAGCAGAGACTTCCATGCATGCCCCCCCAGCTAAACTCCTGATCGCAAGTTACGTGTAGATGTGGTTACAGAATTATCGCATTTTAGCCAAGTTCCGGGTTTTAGAAAAAAAGTAACTGAAGCTATTTATTTAAATGTAGTGCATACCCCTCAATCGCACCTAGAGCTGGGCTCCTGTAACATTCTGCTTTTTATACACTAGTCTAGTCAGGCTGCATCAGTCTTAGACTCACTTCAACTTTTCTCTGAATTCCATTTGTTGCATATGTGACAGGTGAATGGCGCCACATCAGTCTGCTCTGGGTTCTTTTTTTTGAGAGGATGCAAAAACTGGCAACACACTACGAAAGTATTCAGTGGAGGGACAGACTAGTGGCATAGAGGTAGTGCTATCCTTTGCTGTGCTGCTGACCCAAGTTGGGGAGTGGACTTGAGTCGCCATGGGGGAGAGGACTGAGCATCTGAACGACTGCTCTCCTTTCCCGGGGAGGGAGGCCTGTGCCTCCTGTGGTATGCCTGACACCCAGTAGAGGCTGGGTGTATGGCAGTTGGGAGGCCACAAGCCTGGGTGGGCTGTCGACGAACACTCTTGCATCACTGCATGTTGACATTCTGGGGCTGAAAATGGAAAAAAAACAACCCTGCTGGGCTGGATGGTAGATGGCCCCATCACAGGCTCGGCACCGCTGACTGGACACCTACTGAATCCTGCTATGAAGGGACATGGGGAAGCCTCTCTAGCCCTGCCATGAGGGGTAGGTTGTGGGGAAATGGGTAAGCCCCAGGGATGGTGGGTGACCGAGCTGGGGGCCTGTCCAGAAAGGGTTAGGCAAGCAGGTAGGTCAGGGGATAAAAATGCAAGTTAAAAAAAGTGTTCAGGGGGTACCTATATAGAGTACTTGGTGTTAAGTTTACTTTATACTAATGTAGACTTACACACTAAAGCTTAATTGGCATTGTGAGGGGGTTCAACATAATTGGAAACTATAGCTTTGACAACATAACTGATGTTTGCAAAGTCATTCCACAAAAGAGGAGAGACTGGATGAACTTAATCTGTATGCATTGGAGGAGAGGAGGGACAGAGGGGACATAATAGAGACTTTCAAGTATATAAAGGGGATAAATAAGGGTGGAGCCAGGGAAGTGTTCTGGCTTAAGAAGGCGGGAACTACCAGGGGGCATGAGTGGGAACTGGAAGGGGGGAAGTACAGGGGGGAGTGCAGGAGACACTTCTTCACAGAGAGGGTGGTGGAAACATGGAACGCACTGCCCAGGAATCTGGTGGAAAAGACCACAGTGGAAGGATTCAAGAAGGGTTGGGACAGGTAAAGGGGGAAGCCGAGGCTAGGGAGGGCCACCTCTGGGGCTGAGGGGGTGGAGGAGAGAGCTCCCAGTAGGGGGCTAGCTTTCGAGCAGACATGATAGACCATGGGGCCTATTCTGCTGGCTTTTACTATGATACTATGAAAACAATCTAAAAAAATCTAACTATTGCCACCCCTCCCATTGCAGATCAGGGGTCAGCTGGGGGGGGGGGCTACCAAATAAGTGTACTTCTGGTCTTGAGGTGGGAAACAGCTGCTAAATTGTGTGAATGGGGAAGGGAGCTGACAGGCACCAGCACTATATTCCAAAGCACATTACAATCCAGGAAACTGAGAGAAGAAAATATCTTTGGCATGTACGTTGGGGGGCACTAAATGGGAAAAACACTGTACCCCAAAACATAGTATAATGTTCTGTGTGGTCTGTAGTGTGTGTGTGTGTGTGTGTGTGTGTGTTTGTGTAGGGAGGGTAGGAGTATATGTTGTGTAATGGGGTAAGGAAAGCATGTCTGTATGTCTGTGCATGTGGGTGATGGAGTGTGGGAGAGTATGTGTGTGTGTGTGTGTGTGTGTGTGAAGGGGTCTGCAGTGGTGCATATGTCTGTGTGGGTTCCATGTCATAACGGCAACTGCGGAAATGCAATTGCTGTTACGACGAGTGTACATCCTGAAAATCAATTTGGTGATGCACTCACGTCTTCGGACAACAGCAGTGCCTCACGACCTACCAGATCTCATTTTTAATGCAGGGCTTTGCCCTACACCCCCGCTTAAGATTCTCAACCCAGGGGGCATGATGGGGGGTGAAAACGTAAAAATACATGCCGCCAGCTGGCAAAAAAAGAACCTGCACCGTGCAGGACCCAAATCCTGTACCTCGCCTTCCAGCTGACTGCCCTCCCAACCATACTACCAAACCAGCTTGGCAAGTTGCCTGTTATTACCCTTCCACATACTATCCTCCCCAGCCTCCCTCACGTGTGTATGTGTGTGTGTGCATACCTGCTAATTCCTGTCGTGGTATTCGCCCACCCCAGTATCCTTTCGCCCTCCTGCTTGGTAGCCATGGACACAGGTGGCGTAATTAAGTCACCATTTTTGTTGGCACCCAATTTCAGTTGCCTTGCTCAATGGATACCGTCTGGGTGTACATGATGGTGTGTGGGAGTG
The DNA here is from genome assembly GCA_016271365.2 of Neoceratodus forsteri. Lineage (NCBI taxonomy): Eukaryota > Metazoa > Chordata > Ceratodontiformes > Ceratodontidae > Neoceratodus > Neoceratodus forsteri. Next base: position 187,367,807 of record CM057454.1, on the reverse strand, counting down.
TGTGTGTATATGCACATGTAAGTATAAAAAGGAATAAGTGAGCATCTGTCTGTTTCTGTAATGGGTATGTGATTGTCTGGGCATCTGTAATGGGGTGTGCATCTATGAATATTTAGTGGGATGTCATGCGTCCTATTTTTTTGTAGTTCATACTAAGGTTCACACTAAATGAGGAGCAAGGAGGCTGGTATAGCCCACAAGAGCTCCTATAGATACATTTATGTGTAGCGATCAAGGGTGTGCCCTGAGAGTAATAAGTTGTCATGTTGTTTTTTTGAATTCAGCCTTGGTATTACTAATGATTATGTCTGGGGAAGTTTGTTCCACGGGTTTACAATTTTAAGTGTGAAAAATAATTTTCTACTAATATGATTAGACTTTTTATCAGTGAGTTGAAGGGGATAGCCTCTGGTGTTATGAGTGTTATTTTTAAATTTGAGGCCAAGTTCCATCATTAAGTATGGGTCTTGGATGATATCAAATAAGAACAGATCTCTCCTGAGACGGCATGTGGCTAAAGTCATTAGATTCAGAATGTTAGGTCTATGTTCATATGTTTCGTTGTATAAGCCTTTAATATGTTTTGGTGTATTTCCTTTGAACCTTCTTCAATATGATGCAGTCTGATTTCTTAAAGGGGCACCAGAGCTGGGAGGCATGTTTAAGTTGTGGTTGTGTATATGCTCGAAATAGAGGCATCATGACTTTGGGGTCCCTAGAGTTAATGCTTCTCTGAACACCCCTGCGGACCTCCCCAATACAAGGGCATCAGCTTCCTTCATGTGAATGTCCGTAGTTTACTTAAGAAACTTGACCTGATTCAAACATGGATTTTACAAGCATCCCTGACTTCTTTATGATTTTGGAGTCCTGGCTTAAGCTCTTGACCCCGGACAAAGCTATCAACATACCGGGGTATAGTACCTTCAGGTATAATAGACATTCCGGGGGGGGGGGGTTGTAATCTATGTTAAGAGCAAATTCTCTGTCTCAGTCATTAATTGCACCTCTATGGCTAAAGAATTTGAATGCCTGGCACTAAAACTGACACTTTCCAATGATAAGGCACTCCTTATTGCTGCATGCTATCGACCACCTTCTGGTGGCACCACCCTCCTACCTCATCTCCAAAGCCTGGTCAACACGGCTAACACCAAGTGCATTCTAATGGGGGACCTCAATCAAAACTAGAATGATGAGAGCTCCAAGAAGCTCAAGGATCTCTGTGATGTATGTGGGCTGGCACAAATAGCCCACCAGACCCAACAGAAAAAACCCTGAGCGAAGCTCCCTTCTGGACCTCATGTTAGTTAACAAACCTCATAACATTTCGCACACTGGGGTATTCTTCAACGATATAAGTGATCATTGTGCCATTGCCTGCATCAGACACTCTCCCCAAATAAAGTCAGCCCCTAAATTTAAGCTGAAAAGGTGCTGGAAAAGGTTCTGTCAGGACACCTTCCTGTATGACCTGGGCAACATTACATGGCAGGATTTTTACCTAGCCCCTTCCTTCAATGAGGCATTTAATATACTTCACAACCTTCCAAAGGGTCTTATAGACAAACACGCCCCTCGTAAGGCTGATCAAGTCTAAGAAAAGACCACCTGGCTGGTTCTCTCCTTCCCTGAAGAAAGCTGTCAAGGATAGAGACTTCTGGTGGAAAAGAGCCAGGAAATCTCACTCAAAAGCTGATTGGCTTGCCTTTCGTGCCTCTAGGAACACCTACACCAAACTAATTAGGTCGGAAAAAGCTAAATATTTCCAAACTGCCCTGGAAGACAACAAGAACAATACTGCCAAGTTCTGGAGCATCCTCAAAGTGGTTGATGCCATACCACCGATGCCTCCCTGCCAGTCAAAATAGTGTCCGGTAACTCTACCTTTACTGAGAAAGCTAATATTTTAGAACAATTTAATGAACATTTTGCCACTGCGGGGCTGGCCTTTGACACCTCTCCAATCAGAAAACTCAGCCCGCACGGGGGCAGCACTGATGACTCTAGCCCCAACATTAACACCAACCAGAGCTATTCCTCCTCCTTCAGCTTCCGTCCTGTAACCTTCAAGCAAGTAGAGGACCTCCTATTGTCATTGGATACAAAAAAGAGTGCCGGTGCCGACAATATAGGACCTTTTTTCCTAAAAATAGGCCATTACTACCCGACCGCCCCCAATGCCCATTTATTTAACACCTCCCTGATGCAAGGTGCGCTACCCGTGCCGTGGAAAACTGCACACATCATCCCTTTGTTCAAGTCTGGGGATCCGAGTGACATGAACAACTATCGGCCAATCTCCTTATTATCCAGTCTTTCAAAACTACTGGTAAAAATTGTTAACACCCAAGTCAGAGAGCATCTGGACTCGCAGAAACTACTAAATACCGCTCAGTTGGGCTTTAGAGCCAAGCATAGCAGAGCCTCTGCCCTTGCTAAAGTAACCACTGACTGGAAAATTGCCTTGGACTCTAAGAAGTATGTGTTTGCTCCCTTCCTTGACCTTAGTAAGGCCTTCGATACCGTGGATCACAACATTATGCTTAATGCTTTGAGTAACATTGGTTTCGATAGTACTGCCATTAAATGGTTCACCAGCTACCTTACTAACAGATATCAGCAAGTTTAAAGCTTTAGGAGAATTGTCTCCCCTAAAAACACTTCCACGATGTGTCCCCACAAGGCTCCATTTTGGGCCCAATCCTATTTGCAATCTATATCCATAACTGTGACAGGGTCAGTACCTGTCACGCTCATATTGTACCATTTCTTCTTGTCATTTATGGTTGCAACCATCTGTTTTCTCTCTTCTAGAGCTGTCCCTATATTTCTCTGTAAGGAGGCAGGCCACCTCCTTACAACCCCCACCCCCAAGCCTTTTTGTCTTTCCCTGCTTTTCTTTCCACTTTTCTAACAGTACAGATGTGCAATAATAAAAAGAGAAGCCCCTTACAGAGTATATAAAAGAACCCCCCTTGGGGGGAGTTGTATTAGAGAGACAGCCTGTAATTAGCTTATCTCTATATTCCAAACCTTCTTATTTAGTAACTTCTCCAAGCATATGTTATATTAGCTAGAAAATGGAGAAGGATTATCCTTCATAAGAGAATGTAGACCCCAGTTTGGTTTAATTAATCAAAGGAAAGATAGTCCTTAAAAGTAACAGCTCACACAGATTCAGCAGCTCGAATGACCGTTGAGCTGCGCAACTGTGCGAGCGTGCGCATGTATATGCAGCTCAAAATCATATTCCGATTTTTAATTTAAAAGTCTCCAACCTTCTACAAATGTTCAGAAAGAGGGTTTTGCCACAAGATCGCATTCCCCATTCCTTTTGTGAAAGAGCAGTTAGTCTTGTTAGCTTTGATTCAGTCCTGAAGTGAAACGCTAAGCCGACGGCTTGAAAAAGTACAGCTGACGGCTTAGTCTGTTAAAAATGGATGCATTTGTTTCCTTTTCAGGACACTGTACTCTAGGAAAAGCTGCATCATTTAGAAAGGAATTAAAATAAAAAGGGAGCTTCTAAACTGTTATACTCTGCCTATAAAGACCAGATTTGGAAAAATGACTGTTTCACCCTAGAAAATTAAACCTTTCCTGCAGTCTCTTTAGCACAGCCTAATAAAAAGGGTTAGAAACCTTACTGCATTACAAAACTCCTCTTCCTTGGGGGTCTTACTTTATTTATTTATAATTTCTTGTGCAAATCTTTTCCTATGAGTCCCAGATATCCAGGAATAATTAAAATAAAATTCAGTAGAACAAACCTGGGGTGAAACAGGAATCCCTGAGAAAAATCCCTCCTGAGGTCTGGTTTTGAGGAGAGACTGTTGACTTCTGCCACTGACTATAGGGAGAAGGCGGCCCCTAGTGGGCCCTTTTTGTACTGTTCAAAATAAGGTTTGGTGTTACCTGATAAACTGTAGGTTTAAAGTGTTATTCACAAATGGTGATGTTAGTAAATATGTTAGCACAAATGTAAGATACTAATGTGTGTCTACATGTGTTTAAAACTATTTCTAAAAGATTGTTTTTGCAAAATATGAGCCTCGATCACATGCTCAGGTGGGAGGGTATATAAAAGCTATACCTAAGCTGGCCTCGAGAGAGTAGAGGTCAGTATGTGCTGATCAGTCGTGGAAGCAAGTTCCTGTTAAGGACATTGACTCTTTATTTTCTGTTATTACAGTTATTTTCTTTTTGTTTTGTTTTGAAATTTAAATCAGAATGCTAAAAAGGTGCATACTTGAGAAGAACTGAGTTTTAATAAACATCCCACTTACCCATGTGGGTTGCACCATATATATGAGTCTTGTCCATCTGTAGTTCCCACACCAATACAATAACCTTGACTCACAACTGCACACAGCTAATGTGCACTTATTCACGGACGATACTGTCCTCTACACCTCTAACTCTTCTTTGGACAAGGCCTATGAGGACTTACAGCAAGACTTTATCTCTCTCCAATATAATCTTATTAAGCATAAGCTCCTACTTAACGCCACAAAGACCAAAGCCATGATCCTCTCCCCGAAGGTAGCCTCAGGACCACCATGCAACCTCAAGATCCTAACTCTATTGGGTGAACCCCTCAAAACCATGAATAACTTTAAATACCTAGGGTTCTGGTTGGACAACAAGCTAAACTTTCTGTACTGCCTGAATGAGGTCATGAAAAAATTAAGACAACGCTTAGGCATATTCTACTGCATTAAGCACCTTCTCACCAAAGAAGCTAGAAAGAGGCTAGTGCAATCCACATTCCTGCCCCTACTGGATTACGCTGACTTCCTCTATAACAATTGTCCCTCCTCAGTGCTCTATAAACTCGACACTCTTTACCACTGGGCCTTGAGGTATATCCTTAATCTGACTTCTCGCACCCACCATTGCCTGCTGTACTGAGAGATGGGATGGTCTTCACTACCTACAAGGAGGAAAAGAAATGCTCACCTCTGGTTCTATATAGCACTGTCTGATAAGCTTCCTGCATGCATCATGAGCATCTTCGAACATGCCAAGGGGTCATATGGTTTGAGATGCTTCTCCATATTCTGCTTCCAGATACCCAGGGTGGAAACATTCCATGGCTTGGCTGCAATTAATGTCTCCTTCCCTTCCCTATGGAATATCATGCAAAGATCTCTAAAGCTCTCAACCCTCCCCGGTCCTTTCACCTTCAATGCACTAATAGCTGAGTACTTGAAGGAAACCTGTAACTGTTTTAGGTGACCATACTCCCTTAGTCTCTGGTGTCCCTCTTCTGACACTTAGCTAAGTCAGCCAACGTCCCCCCACTAGGGGGTACCCAGCACTTGTATCCTCTCTTCTCACCCCAGATTTCTCCGCCTGTCACATAACTCCTTTCTCTACCTCCCCCCCAACACTTACCCCTCTCTCTACCCTTCCCAAGTCCTATAATAGAATACCCACATCCTACATACTTTAGTGAATGTACTGGCCTACATATGCTAGTGAGTGCCCAGGGTCTAAGCTTCTTATCTTCTTTGCTTATTTGTCTAGTATTCTCCTAATCGCATTTAACTGTGCTATCTCTGAATATATTGGCCTGATTTATCTCTTACATGTACAATGATTGTTTTTTGTGTTTTTTCTAACTGCTTGTAACCATGATATTTCTGAATACTTTGGCCTGATTGATCTATTACATGTACAATGTTTTTTTTTTCTACCTATACCTGCCTGTGAATTGTTTGATGTCCAGGACCACCTTAAAAATGAGCTTGCTCAATGGTGTTTACGCCTGGTTAAATACATTTTGATTGATTGATTGAATGTTGCGCTTTATGGACCAGATCACTTTGTTAGTTTTATTAACTGCTTCATTGATTTGTTTTGAGTGTCCAAGGTCATTAGAGATGATTATCCCAAGGTCTTTTTCATCAGATGTTATATTTAAAGCTGTGCCCCCTAGGATATATGTAAAATTGGGGTTATGTGTTCTCAGATGCATGACTTTGCATTTGTTTGCGTTTAATTTAATTCCCCATGTGTTTACACAGGTGGTGATTTTATCTAAGTCATTTTTGATAAGTTGTGCTTGATCCAGATTGATACATGGGCTGCCAATTTTTACATCATCGGTGTATTTTATGGAAGCGGAATTGCAGTTACTGATTATGTCGGATATAAAAACCTGAAAAAGATGGGGTCCCAATACAGAGCCCTGTGGAACCTCGCTAGTGACATGACCAAGTTCCGATAATTGCCCATTAATCAAGACTATCTGTGTTCTGTTCAGGAGTCAGTAACTTACCAGAAAATGATATTTTTGTTAATATTGAAATAGTGTAGTTTTGTGAAGAGGGCCTGGTGGAGCAAGGCATCAAAAGCCTTACTGAAGTCAATAAAGACTACATCACAGGGAGTTATGTTGTCTAGATTGGAACTAATACGTTTATAAAAACACATAAGGTTGTAAGGCAACCTCTTCCCTGTTTAAAGCCGTGCTGTTCTGGGTTGTGTGAGTTTAGGACTGGTGAAATCATGTCTTTTATTAGACTTTCAAGGATTTTACAAATAGACAATATAAGGCTAATTGGCCTGTAATTTTCCCAGATGGATTTAGGTCCTTTTTTATGAATGGGAATCACATGTGCCTTTCGGGGACATAATGCTTGGTTAGGCATCCCTCAAATAGTAGCATTAGTGGGTGGACTAGACAGTCTGCCAGTAAATATAGTAAGTGCCCTGTGATGTTGTCAGTGCCTAGGCAAGTTTTACCTTTTAGGGATAGTAATTTGTTATGTATCAAGTCATCTGGTAAACTAATCGGGCTAGTGTCGCTTGGGCAGGATTGTTGGTCAGTTATATGATTATTGTTAAAGATTTCACAAAATCTTTGATTGAGGGTGTTGGCCATATCTTTTGGGTCCTGTATTATTTGGTCATTCAGTATTAATGGGCCTATCTGACTAACCATTTTTTTTTTAGAGAGTTGATATGAGAGAAGAAATATTTGCTGTTTGATTTGTTGGCTGAATTGGCTAAGTGGTACTCCTACTTGGATTTTGCTTTCCTTATTCTTGATTTACATGTCTTTTGGATTTTTGGTAGGATCTCTGTTATCATCAGACCTTGATTTCAGAAAAATGCTGTATTTTTCTTCTTTTTTAAGTAGTTTTTTAATTTATTTGTTCATTTAATTGGGACAGGGCTTTGAGTTAATATATTTATGTCTTGATAGTATATGTTTGTTCCTCAAATCCGCTAAGGTGTTTTCTAGAAAGTCCCAGTAAACTTGGATAGAATTAGTGTCAGAGATAGAGTCCCAATCTATATCGTTAATAGTAGATTTTATTGCTGGTAATTTTTTTTTTTTTTTATTTAGTTGTTTAACCAGGTATAGCACACTAAGCTGAAAGCTTTTTTACAGGAGCGACCTGGCAATTAGCTTTGTCATAGAGGAATATCCTGGTTGTACCTGAGTTAAGGGAGTAGCTTTTTTGTATTGTAAAATTAATGGTGTTGTGGTCGCTGGTGCCTACAGGGAATGTAATAATTACATTATTTAGATTCCGATATTCATTGCAAAGCACTAAATCTAGGATCCTGTCACACATGATGGGAGTGGTTATACATTGTTTTAATTGTAGTTGGCTACAAGTGGACAGGAGCTTTTTTCCTTTAGTAGAGGTAGTAGATTGATTACCCCAGTTGATTTCTCCAAGATTAAATTCCTCCATAACTATGATGTCACAAAGTTCACTAGCCTGTTTGATTTCTAATAAGATTGCATCAAAATATTCAGGTGTGGAATTGGGGACACGATAACACATGCCTAAAATTAAGGGTTCAGTGTCATCCATAAGAAGATTTATCCACAAGGACTCAGTTTCTGTGTCATGAGTTTTAATTTTATCAGAGACATTGATTGTTTTTATGTCACTATTGACAAAGAAAAATGACCCCACCCCCCTTATGGGACTGGTGATTCAATTTGTGGATTCTATAACCAGGTAGGACATAGTCCCAAGAGGCTTTTGGGTCCCCCCCAAGTTTCTGAAATGGATATGTTTGTATTATCCTTGCAAACAATGAGTTTTAATTCATCTAATTTATTGTTAAGATGTCTAGCATTGAAATACAATAATTTTTGGTTGTTGCACATATGTAGGTTGTTATGACCATGATTTTTGTTAAGAGAAGTGGGCAAGCCCCACTTCTCCCTCTGTGTATTTAGTTTAGGGATAGGGAGAATTTCAGAAAAACATATGTTGCATCCTAATTCCACCAATTTATTTGAAAGTGCAATGAAATTTTGCTTGATGTCTAGGATAGAATCATGATTTGTATTATTGGCTCTGGCATGTATGATGACCAAGGTTCTATCCTCACAGTTATGTAAAATGTCATTAACCATTGTAGTAATCTCAGAAATGTTAGCTCCCCAAAAACTGGAACTAGTACGACTTGATTTATCAGGATTGCAAATTGCCCTGTTGAGATGTTTTATTTTACTTATTTATTTATTTGCTTTTGGTAACCAGGTAAGAGCACTAGACAGAACTGCCTATTTTCAGGCATGACCTGGGAGAGTACAAATCAAGGAACAGGTAAAAACAAGTATATATACAGTATTGTACAATAGGAGAATCCAAACAGTTATGCAGAGGTGCAAGTTACATAGTACATAGAGGAGGTACATATTGTGAAGTGGACAGCCAGTTCTGAGTGCTGTATCATTTTTTTAATATAAAATGTATTACTGACTGTCTCTGCTGAGAAATCTGGTACTCTTGAAATGACCTCAGTCACACCCCCAGGTTTCAGCTGAAAGATGAAAGCCATGAGAAAAAGGCTGAAACAGCATGTGAGATCACACACACACTAACACAGGTTTTTAGATACCAGGTGTTACATGGTAGGCCTGAAGCTAATGATGGAGTAGAACAGACCTTGATCAAGGATCTCCTGTTTGTCTGAGTTAATTATAGCTGTACTTGCAAAAAGGGAAATCAATATCCCTTTTTATGACGTTGGATAAAAACCCAAGTTATTACACAAGAGTGCGGTGTTGTAAATGTTTCTTTGATATCTATGAGGGACAGTAGACCCTCTACATCAAAGGGTTATATGAGAAATTGCGTTATGCTGAGGTCACAGAATCTTATTGCTTTATTAGGACATCCTGTTTCATATAGATATATATTTGATATATTCTGACAGAGGAGGAGCTAGGTGACCTCACCCAAGAAGGGGTTGGCAAATACAGTTTGCTTTAAGGAATATTCTGTTTTACTTCAGACACACTTTTATCTAGACTCTGACAACGAAACATCTGTGAGCATTTTAAGCAGGTATTTAGAGACTAAAAATATTACTATAGGAATTTGCACTGTTTAAACCTTGTTCTTTTAAAAGATTTGTATGTCTTGTGATATAGCAGTTCTGTATTTTGTGTTTTACATATTTTTATCTATTTTAGTAACATTCTTTCTAGAACATACTTGGTCTGTCTTTGAATTTTCTTCCATTTGTAAGAAAAGTATATATGGTTATAGCAGACACTGTGCATGAGCTTGAATGGTGGTACCAAACTGGAAAGGTAAGAATAATCTGAAGTCTTTATTTAAGTTTTTAAGGGTTCATTTACTGTATACCTGGTTAGGTGCCCACAGGCAAAGATATCTGGCCCCCCGAAGACAGAAATATCTGAGCCTGTGCAATGGGGACGCTAGTAAGAGGTTCACAGTATGAATCTCTCCAAGACTTGAGACCAAAGGTTGATTTGAACCCACAAAACAGACAAGAGGGTTACCTTGTTCTGTTAAACTGTTCACAAGACTGCACTCAGAGGTTGGCACTTTGGGAGTAGAGAGCCCGACCTGCTGAGTGGGTTTGTGACAGATTGGTTGGCAGTGGTGGCATAATTTTGGTATCACAAGCTTATATTGTTCTGTGTCAGCTTGAGACCATAAGTTCTCTTGCAAAGAAAGAAAAAAGGCAGTGTTTTATTTTAAAAAGGAAACAGAACTATATATCACTTGGCGTACAGTCAAGTTCCTACCTGTTTTATTTTTTTTTCCTAAAGTGCAAGTCAGAGTAGCCATAGTCATGGAAGAAGATGGCTTCCGACTGCAGCAGGCACACTGTAGATTACTTGAAGCAGTTGTGAGGGGACAGAGTAGTCTTGTTTGAGGTGACAGCCAAAAAGCAAAACCTCATAGAGGCCCTGATGGTAGCAGATACCCAGAGCAGCAAGTCACCAACTGTGACTGAAAGGGACCAGACCTCGAGTGTGGCAGAACTAGCAGCCAGTGCTGTGTCCAGATCTGGTGAGGATGACAGCAGGGCCACTGTCAGTGAAGGGCCACAACAGCAGGGGAAGGTCACCAGTATTCTGAATCCAGAGGTACTCAGGCTGCAAATTGAGTTGTGCAGGATGGAGCTGGAGTTCCAGAGAGAGAGGGACCATGAACAAAGGGAGGCAGAGGAGAAGAGGGAGTGAGAGAACTGAGAGGCAGAGTGAGAATGTTGAGAGGCAGAGAGGGAACAGCAAGAGGCAGAGCGACAACAGAGGGAGGCAGACCGTGAGGAGCATGAGCACCAGCAAGCTGCAGAGGAGAAGAGAGAGGAGCATCAGAGGCAACACGAACTGGAGAAGCTATGACTCTGACCAACGGCACCAGAGCAGGTAAGTGGCTTGGGTTTAACTGGGACTGCAAGACTGGGTTATAAATTGAACTCCAAATTAGTAGCCGAATTTAAGGAGGGGAGAATATGAATGCCTTTTTAAATTCTTTTGAAAAAGTTTGTATTCAGGCTAAAAGTCCTAGAGAGTCCTGGAGCTTCCAGCTATCCCTGCTACTTATTGGGAAAGCTCAGGATGAATTGGGTCAAATGGACAAGAAGGACAGTAATAATTACAGCAAACTAAAAGCTGCACTATTAAAAAAGTTTGAATTAACTGCTGAATCATACAGAGCTAAATTCTGTAAGCTCAAAAGAAGCCCTGATATGAGCTATGAGGAGCTAGCCATGAAACAACGTCGGTTTTTAAAACGTTGGTGGGAAGGAATTGAGGCAAACTCTGTTGATAAAATTGAAAATGTGATTTTATTAGAACAGTTTTATTCGGCTTGCCTAGCAGAGCTAAAAACCTGGCTAAAGGACCGAGATCCCAAAACAGTGCAAGAGGCTGCTGAACTCTCAGACTGCTATGCCAAGAGCAGACCTGCTCTGAGAGCAAATGGGGTGGGCATGGCAGTGCAGAAAGAGAAAAGCGCGCCTTCAGGGCAGCTAAAACCCTCACTGCCTCCACCGAAACCAGTTAGCCCCAGGTTGCAGAGAAAATATTTCTCTGAGAGAAGAAATGAATGTTGGTTGTATAAAGAAACTGGGCATATTGCCAGACAGTGCCCCAAAAAAGGTGAGCAATACACAATAGGGTGCTAGAAAGGAAGCAGGTTGTTTGTGTGTCCCTGGAAGCATGCCAGTGAACATGAGGGAACACAAGCAACCAGTCATGGTAAATGGTATGTAGATGCAAGGGTTAAGGGACACAGGGGCATCCCTGATGTTAATAAAGGGGGATCTGGTACAGCCTGGTCAGCTTATACCCAATAAATACGTTACTGTCCAAGGGTTCACTGGTGAAGAGAAAACATTGCCACTGGCCAGTGTTCTCCTGGACTGGGGTGAAACAGGGGGAATTGTGCAACAGGTGGCTGTAGCCAAAACATTAGCAGTGGATGTGATCCTGGGTAACAATCTCCAACAGGGGATGGTATGTGCAGTTACCCGTAGCCAAGCGGCAAGGGAAAATTGTAGTTCCCTGAACCCCACGGAGGCCATTATGGAAACCACTGGGAGGCTGGTTCCCCAGCCTGTGTATCCTGATATGGAGACTGATAAAAAGTGGGTAGAAATTTCCCCAGTAGCCAGTAACCACACAGATACAGAGAGTTACTCCGAAGGGGGGTGACCCATTGTCAGAGGGTTGGGATTGACAGTGATCCTGAGGGCTCTGATGCTAGTGCTAGGGACCCTAGTTTAGCAACTGAAGGGGACCTGTCCCATGCCTTGGGAATGTGTGAGGGGTTTGCAGCTGCTCAGCGAAGTGACCCTAGTTTAGAGAAGCTGAGGGCTTGGGCAGACTCATACGGTGCACAGGGAGGTGACGGCTGACATAAGGTTTATTGGGAAAATGGACTTATGTATACTCAGGCTGTGCAGACAGAGGGAGGGATGCTAGGCAGGCAGCTTGTCATTCCCCAGGGGTATCGTGAGCAGTTGCTCAAAATTGCACATGATATTCCCTTGTCTGGTCATCTAGGAATCACGTGCACTATGCAGCAGTTAGCCCAGAATTTCTACTGGCCTAACTTCACCCAGCAGGTGAAGGAGTATTGCAGGTCTTGTCACTGGTGCCAAAAAATAGGGAAGGCGGGCAAGAAAACCCAGGCTGCCCTGATTCCCTTGGCCATAGTGAAAGAGCCATTCCAGAGAGTGGGAATGGATATTGTGGGGCCTTTAAATACCCCCAGCTCCTCAGGGAAGAGATTCATCCTGACTGTGGTGGATTATGCCACCCGGTACCCTGAGGCCATCACCCTATCCTCACTGAGAACAGACAAAGTGACAGATGCCTTACTTGGGATTTTCTCCCGTGTTGGGTTTCCACAGGAGGTTATCACCGATCGAGGGGGTTCCTTCATGTCGGACCTGATGAATTGTTTATGGGGGAAGTGTGGCGTGGTGCAGAGATGCACAACACTGTATCACACACAAGCCAATGGACTTGTGGAACAATTCAATGGTATCCTACAGTCAATGCTCTGGGCATTTGCTGAACAGCATGGGAGGGACTGGGAGAAATACCTTCCCCACCTCTTGTTTGCATACAGGAAGGTGCCCCAAGAGTTGACAGGATTTTCCCCCTTCAAACTCTTATATAGATGCCAGGTATGTGGGCTCCTAGACTTGATCCGGGAGGACTGGGAAGGCAAGCACACCATCCAGGGAACTCCCATTGTGGATTACGTCCTTAGGTTTAGGGAAAGGCTGAAGGAGCTTATGGGGACAGCCCAGAGCAACCTAGCAGCTTCCCAACAGAAACAAAATGTGTGGTATGACCGCAGAACCAGAGCTCACTCGTACATGGTGGATCAGGAAGTCATGGTCCTTATTCCGGTCCGGAAAGACAAGTTGCAAGCTGAGTGGGCAGGACCGTACAAAGTGGTTAGGAAGGTAAATGATGTAAACTACATTGTGGAGTTACCTGACAGAAGACAGACAAAAAGGATGTACCATGTCAACATGATGAAGCCATATGCAAATAGGGCTGACATGGTGTTTGCAGTGTGCAGTCATGGGAAGGGGACAGATGAAGGAGACCCCCTTCTGGACTTGCTGGAGGAAAGCAAGTGGGAGTCCTCTGTGGAGGCAGTAAAATTGTCTCCTCAGCTGGCCCTGGCCCAGATCCAGAAAGTAAGGGAGGTTTTAGCAGACTTTGCCCGTTGTTTAGCACAAGCCTGGACTAACCCCTTAGTGATCATGACATGGAGATAGGGACACAGACGCCGATACGGCGGACAGTATATCGGGTGTCAGAGGCTGTCCAAAAGGACATTAGATGGGAAGTGGAGGAGATGCTGGATTTAGGGGTAATCCAGAGATCACACAGCCCCAGGGCCTCACCCGTAGTCCTTGTGCCTAAGCCAGATGGCTCAACTAATTTCTGTGTGGACTATCATGGACTGAATGCAGTCATGAAGTCTGATGCCCACCCGATGCCCAGGGCGGATGAACTCCTGGACAAGTTGGGAGGGGCAACATACCTTATGACCATTGACCTAACAAAGGGGTATTGGCAGGTAGAGTTGACAGACAGAGCTAGGGAGAGGTCGGCCTTCATCACTCTGATAGGCTTATTTGAGTTTAAAGTAATGCCTTTCAAAATGAAGAACGCCTGGCCACTTTCCAAAGGTTGGCGAACCAGGTGTTATATGGTGCTGAGGAGTACGCCGTAGCATACTTGGATGACACTGCCATCTTTAGTACCAGCCGGGAGGAACACCTATCCCACCTTAGGGAAGTGCTGAACAGGATACAGAGGGCCGGGCTCACTGTCAAAACGGAGAAGTGCCAGGTGGCCATGGGAGAAGTGGAATACCTTGGGCATGTGGTAGGCCAGGGACAGCTCCGTCCTAACCAAATAAAGATAGAGGTGATCCAGGCATGGCCCAGACCAGAAACCCAGAAGCAGGTCAGGAGCTTTCTAGGGACAGCAGGGTACTACAGAAAATTTGTACCCAATTACAGTGCCCTGGCTGCTCCCCTATCTGACCTGACAAAGAAAAGGATGCCAAAGAAAATTACCTGGGGCCCAGCCTATGAGGAAGCCTTTACCAAACGAAAGGAGTCACTGTGCAGTGCTTCTGTTTTGACAAGCCCTGATTATAGCAAGACCTTTATAGTTCAGACTGATGCCTTAGACGTGGGTATTGGGGCAGTACTGAGTCAGACATCTAGCCAAGGGACAGACCACCCAGTAGTGTACCTCAGTAGGAAGTTACTTCCCAGGGAGCAAGCGTACTCCATGGTGGAAAAGGAGTGTCTTGCCATAGTGTGGGCCCTAAAGAAATTAGAGCCATACTTGTATGGGCTGCATTTTGTGGTGCAGACTGACCACAACCCCCTGGTTTGGCTGAGGCAGATGGGGAAAAACAATGGCAGACTACTAAGATGGAGCCTTGCTTTACAAGGGTATGATCTGAAAATCATACATAGGGCTGGAGCCAAAAACCAGAACTCAGATGGGCTGTATAGGGTCTATGAGGAAAGAACTAATTTGGGAAGCTCATCCCATGTAGGGGATAGAACCCCCAAATTCAGTCTAGGTGGGGAGGAATTGTGACACGGACAGCCAGTTCTGAGTGCTGTATCATTTTTTTTTTTTTAATATAAAATGTATTACTGACTGTTTCTGCTGAGAAATCCGGTACTCTTGAAATGACCTCACTCACAACCCCAGGTTTCAGCTGAAAGATGAAAGCCATGCGAAAAAGGCCGAAACAGCATGTGAGATCACACACACACACTCACACAGGTTTTTAGATACCAGGTGTTACATGACAGGCCTGAAGCTAATGACAGAGTAGAACAGACCTTGATGAAGAATCTCCTGTTTGTCTGAGTTAATTATAGCTGTAATTGCAAAAAGGGAAATCAATATCCCTTTTTATGATGTTGGAGGAAAACCCAAGTTATTACACAAGGGTGCAAAGTCATAAATGTTTCTTTGATGTCTGTGATGGACAGTAGACCCTCTACATCAAAGGGTTATATGAGAAACTGAGTTATGCTGAGGTTACAGAATCTTAATGCCTTATTAGGACATCCTGTTTCATATAGATATATATTTGATATATTCTGACAGAGGTGGAGCTAGGTGACCTCACCCAAGAAGGGGTTGGCAAATACAGTTTGCTTTAAGGAATATTCTGTTTTACTTCAGACACACTTTTATCTAGACTCTGACAATGAAACATCTGTGAGCACTTTAGGCAGGTATTTAGAGACTAAAAATATTGTTATAGGAATCTGCACTGTTTAAACCTTGTTCTTTTAAAAGATTTGTATGTCTTGTGATATAACATTCTGCATTTTGTGTTTTTCATATTTTTATCTATTTTAGTAAAATTCTTTCTAGAACATACTTGGTCTGTCTTTGAATTTTCTTCCATTTGTAAGAAAAGTATATATGGTTATAGCAGACACTGTGCATAAGCTTGAATGGTGGTACCAAACTGGAAAGGTAAGAATAATCTGAAGTCTTTATTTAAGTTTTTAAGGGTTCATTTACTGTATACCTGGTTAGGTGCCTGTAGCCAAAGATATCTGCCACCCCCGAAGACAGAAATATCTGAGTCTGTGCATTGGGTATGCTAGCAAGAGGTTCACATTTGAATCCCTCCAAGACTTGAGACCAAAGATTGATTCGAACCCACAAAACACACAAGAGGGTTACCTTGTTCTGTCAAACTGTTCACAAGACTGCGCTCAGAGATTGGCACTTTGGGAGTAGAGGGCCTGACCTGCTGAGTGGGTTTGTGACACATATCACACAGTATAATAGGAAAAAAACAGACAAAAAGGCACAATTTACTGTTAATAATGTACGAAACATGACAGTGCTGTTGGTATGTCAGCAAGGAGACAATTCCCAGGCAAAGACAGGGAACAAAGTTCGTAGCTGCAGCTGAGGAAGAGTGGGGATGGGAGGAATCAAGAGGTCACAGGGACATTTTAGTGCAGGACAATGGTAGATTTGCATGACTCGTGAAGCTAGGGACATTTGCAAATGTCAAGGGAGGCAAGGTAATTGGAGAGGCCTTTCTTGAAAGTGGGGGGTGGGATTTGGAGTGCCTTAGATCAAGTGGGAGAGAGTTCCAAAATTTGGGGGCACAGAAGGAGAAGGCAAGTTCACCCATCCTGGTGGAAGATTTTGGGACAGATAACAAAGCTAAAGTCATGGAACGGAGGGAACGAGGGCAGTCAACGGGGGTGAGCATAGCAGCGAGTGTGGAGGGGATAGAAGAATGAATAAAATAGTCAGTCAAACAACCTAATGAATAAACCCGATGTGAGGAAGGAGACAACCAGTGGAGGTCAGAGTAGAGAGTACAATGGTGCATAAGACAAGGAGGAGATAGCACAAATCTATAGACACTGTTGTAGGCAATGTCCCACATTTGCAAGATGCTTGCCTGTGCCATAGCAAAGACAGGCAGAGTGTAGCAGAAGGGAGGAGAAGGCCTTGGGCGACAGAGATCCTGGTGGCAGGGGTCAGAAACTGATGGACCCGGTAAGCCAGTCCAGTTTTAGCATTGACTGATTTGCAGACAGCTTTGACATGCTGAGAGAAGTTAAGAGATGGATCCATGATCCCTAGGTATTTGAAGGACTGAGTTACTTCCACAAGGGAGCCATCAAGACAAGAAACCTGGAGAGATGTAGTTGAAGTGACAGATTTATTTTCTGACTCAAAGAGCACAGCCTGGAGCTTAGCAGCATTTAGCACCAGGCTGTGGTACGTAAGCCAAGTTTGGATACGATGAAGATCAGAGGAGAGATGGGAGTTAATTTCATGACTAGAGCTAGAGGAGACATAGAGAACCCAAGTCATCAGCACAGAGTAAGAAAAGACTATGTGAGGGCACAGAAGTTAGGTTATTGATGAACAAAGAAAAGAGCAGGGGGCCCAAGTATGGAACCTTGTGGTATACAATCAGAAGAGATGCAAGTCACAAGTGGGGTACCTCAGGGATCAGTCCTGGGGCCAGTCCTCTTCAATATCTTCATTAGTGACATTGCAGATGGACTAGAGCGTAAGGCTTGTCTGTTTGCAGATGACACCAAGATCTGCAACAGAGTAGATGATCCAGATGGGGTGGGCAGAATGAGAAGAGATCTGGATAAACTAGCAAAATGGTCAGAAGAGTGGCAACTGGGATTTAATGCAAAGAAGTGCAAGATCATGCACATAGGGAAGAGAAACCCTGAAGCCACCTGTAGGCTGGGAGGGGGAGTTGCTGGCAGTCACAAAGGAAGAAAGAGACTTGGGCATCATCATCACAGATGACCTGAAATCATCCAAGCAGACCTCTAAAGCAGTAGGTAAGGCTAGAGGGATGTTAGGGTGTATTAGTAGGGGTATCACAAGTTGTAAGAGGGAGGTAATAATCCCTCTTTACAAGACACTGGTTAGGCCCCATCTGAAGTACTGTGTGCAGTACTGGAGGCCACACCTTCACAAGGACATTAACCAAATTGATGCAGTCCAGAGAAGGACAACCAAAATGGTGCAAGGACTGCATCAGAAGACATATGAGGACAGATAAATAGAGCTCAATATGTATACCCTTGAGTAAAGGAGGGAGAGAGGTGATATGATCAAAACATTCAAACACCTTAAGGGCAATAACAAGGTGAAAGAGTCTAACATGTTTAAATAGGAAAAATAGCAGGACAAGAGGACACAGCATGAGATTAGAGGGAGGCCGATTAAGGGGGAATGTGAGGAAATTCTTTTTCACAGAAAGAATAGTGGCTGCATGGAACGGCCTACCTCAGGAAGTGGTGGCTATGAATACAGTGCAGGGCTTCAAACAGGCATGGGATAGGCAGAAGGGAGCAATACAGATGAGTATGGATAGACCACTGACAAAGCAAAGGCCGATGGCACATTTATAAGGTAGAAAAAGAAATGGGCAGACTGGATGGGCCTTGCGGTCCTTATCTGCCGTCAACCTCTATGTTTCTATGCCCAAATGAAGCAGGGCAGAGGCAGAGAGAACTTTATGACAGGAGACAGACTGGGAGCGGCTCCATAGATAGCTGGCAAACCAGGCAAGTGTGGATTGGGAGGCACCAATAGAACCTAGTTGATGCAGAAGCAGGTTGTAGCTAACCGAGTCAAATGCCTTTGACATGTCCATAAAAACAGCCCCAGTAAGCTGGCCTTGGTCCATAGCAGATTTGATATCACTGGTGTATTGCACTAGGGCCGTCGTGGTGCTATGGTTTAACCTAAAGCCATGCTGAGCAGGAGATTGCAGTTTAAAGCTGCCAATGAAGTTAGACACCTGGCGATGGATAAGCTTCTCTGGGAATTTACTGAGGGTCGGCAGGAGGGCAATAGGATGGTAGTTTGTTAGGTTTTTTTGGATCACCCTTTTTGAAGACTGGGATAACCCTGGCATTTTATAATGGAATCACTCAAGACAAAGACTTGTCTTGGGGGGGGGGGGGTGAAAGTTTCTGGGGCAGTAGTATCCTCCATATCCACTGAAGTGTTTACAGTGTTGGTTCCCATATCAGTCTGAATGTCCACAAGTGGGGTTACACAATTAGGTTTAGGAGTGGGTGTAGAAACAGCAGTATTGGTGGACTGGGTATTATTATTAATACTACTACTGTTTTGAATTGAAGCAGAAGCCTTAGTGCAAGAGGTAGAGTGAATGGGACCATTGACAGAGTATGCAGCTTCGTCAATATTTAATGGGTCAAATCTGTTATGAACAGTTAGGCTGAAGTGTTCAGCCTTACACCCTTTTTTAGCTACCCTGGTGCTTTGAAATGAGTACCAGTTTTCATCAGCGTCATCATTTGCATCATTTTCCCTAACATGTTTTTTATTAATGAGGTCAGGACGAGAAATGTTCTAAGTAACAGGGATGGGAGCTAGGAGTGGCACTAAGGGTATGTTAGCAGGGTCGGGGACTGGCTCCGTAATAATAGTTGGTTGAACGCTTGTCCTACTTAGAGCAGAAACAGGATGTTGTACATTTATTCTGGGAGAGCTACTCAACTGTTTAAGTCTACTTGCGATATCTTTTTGGCGTAATTCCAAAGCTGCCATCTGAGTATTGAACAAGAAAATTTCCTTTTGCATTTCAGAATTTTGTATGCATTTAACACACACATGATTGTTTCTTAGGGATAGGTTTAGATGTTATGGTTTTCATCTGGCACTCAGCGCATTTAATCCCCACCTTGCCTTCTAGAGTCATGCTAATATTAGATACGGTTGCAGAAAAGGTTGACAAAACCAGGTTACTTAGGGCCTCAAGGATAATAAAGTAAGACAAGATACTAGGTGAAAAGTACATTTTATAACAAATACAAACAAAGAGTGTATACCAGTTTATACCAGAATGGAGTAAGAGAGATGGAGAGGTGCAGACTATCCTGACAAAACAGCTAACCCCAGCATAACATAAACCACAGCACACTATAAAGTTATATGGCCTACCTTATTTATAATGCATGAATTTATGGCCTTCTGCTGCTTCTTCCATGCCAGACATGCCTGAGTCTCGGTGTGTGTCTATGCTTACGGCACCACATGCACTCCGCTTGGCTCGCCCTGCTTTTACACTGTCCATGACCCAGAAGAGCCTCCAGGGGTCATGGAGCCAACCACTGGATCACCATTGTTAATAAAGCCAAAGAAACAAGAGAAAGTGACTCATACGTGGCTCTAGCACGTCAGAAAGACAAATGTGCCCCTTAATAACAAAAACTGTAAAGTCCCAGTGGACTGGTAGCTTCTGGAGGTGGACTGAGCAATTACCAGCCACACTCTTCCTACTTCCTGTTTAGAAAACAGTACTCAGTGCACTTAGTAGGAGTGCAGAAACACAATACAAATAATTTAAAAGCAAATAAAAGTAGGTAAAAGTGGCAGCACAGGGAGACCTAAGCACTTAAGAGTCTCTGCTGCAAATCAAATCCAAAGTTGAGCATGTAGGCATCTGTGTGTGTAGTGGGGCATGCATCTGTGTCTGTGTGGAAAGGGTGTGTGAGTATTTGTGCTGTGGGGTATATGAGTGTCCATGTTGTGTAGGGGGTATACTTGTGTAGTAGGTCTGTACACATCTGTGTATGGGTAGTGTGGTGGGGGCACTGATGTGCACACAAGTGTGTGTCTGTGAGTGTATGTGCATGTATGTGCTGTAGGTACAGTATGTGTGTGTATTTCACTGTGCATTTGTGTGTATGTTTATGTATAACCCTCATATGAAAGGTGGGGGTTACTATGTGGTTTGTCTGCATCTTGTGATCTAGCTCTAGACTGAAGTGTTATAAAATGTTTCCTGTTTACTACTTTCACAGCCCCAGCTACAGAAAGCTGTCAGCTGCTGGTCCTGTACTCACTGACTTCTGTACTTTTCCAGATTTTTTGCTGTCCACCCTCCTGGGTATAAATACAGGATTCCAGTCCCACCAAAAGAATGGAGAAGAAGACTTTAAGGGGGTCTTATGGTTTGAGTCTCCAGCTCAGGTGGTAGGATACAGAGGAGCCTGGATACCTGTGGGGTGTGAAGTGGCTCCAGCTGTGACCTGCCAGAGGGAACCTGTGGGCTAGGGATGGTAGCAGCACCCCCTGGGTCAGGTGTGGTACACGTTCCCTCTGGATGAGTCTCTGGAGGCTTGGATCCTGGCAAGGATTTGAGGTGGGACAGCAAGGAACTGCCAGCAGTCCACTCTCAAGGAGGACTGTCTGAGGGATGTTGTGACAAGTGTCTCAGAGTCCAGAAGTTAACCAGCAGTGATCCCCTGTTGTTTCAACCTGGCTCCAAAGCAGGCAGCATGTCTATAACTGAATGCAGAGGACCAGAGGCGTGCCCCTGAGCCATCAACACTGGAGTGCAGGGTTAGATGCAATGAGCTTGTTTCTATCTCCTTTTGCTTGGTGCCCTTCCCTGGGTGCTGTATTGTGTAACTGGGAGGGTACATCTCTCACTCTGTTACTAGGGCCCTTATTAGTTGAGCGTTGGCTTTCATATTATATTTTCAAAGGTTTTTATAAATATATATTAAACTATATTGAAAATGTCCCCATATACTTCTACGGGGTTTGCCCATGCGCTCCCTCAGCTTAGATGTCACAAAATGTCTGACAGCGAGGGCATGGCGGGCCATTGGCTCAGCCTGATTTATGATCCCTTCCCTCCCAAACAGGGCCATCAGGAAAATGTTTATTTTGGCACAAAGTGACTATAGCGACTGTAAGGTACTGGGCGATGAAGCTCAATATGCAATATAAAGAATCTCAAAACTTTTGTTTAAATACTTGAATTCTGTAATCATGTGTTAAGAGCAAACAAGAGCTGCTTCTTCATTAGCTTGCTGTGCAAAGTTTTATTGGTATTTTTTGTTCTATTACTGTGATGTCAGTTGGGATCAATGCATATAGAATGTGCAACTGGCTGGTTCAGAATATGACATTTATCATGTGTGAGGGGACGGGACAATAACTCACATGTGGCAGAGCCCCAAGGGAGTTATGTAAGAGCTGCTTAGATGTCATAAAACATCTGACTGTGGGGGCATTAAGTCCTGCCCCCTCCAAAGTGAAGACAAATGGCTTATTCTGAGTCAAGCCATTGTGTGTCCAGTCTACACTCTGCATTAAGCTGTATAACTTGTCACAGAGCATTTCATGATGATTTAGCTGTTAGCTGCTCTTTAATAGCTAAATCATCAGATTTAGCTGTTAAACAGCAGCTAACAGCTGACACTTTCAGGACAATTTTAACGACACATAACATTTAGTCACGGTTCAGCTTCTGTGTCATGTTAGTTCAATATTTCTCCTCCATATTATTTACTACTGAGGTCATTTGCACTTAAAACAAATCTTTGTTCCTGAAGAGTTCAGCTATTCCTGTTACTTTCTCCCTACCTGAGGTCATAATGCACTGCTTGTGACATCACAGTTACTCTCATGCTAACAGACTGTGACGTCACAACAAAGGATTATGACTTGAAGTAGGGAGTAAGCTATAGAGGCAGATGAACTGTAAGGGAACTGTAAAGGATAAAGATAACGTATCCATGCAAATGTTCTGAGTAATAAAATAATGGTGAAGAGAACTATATATAATATATACATATGGAATGGAAGCTGAATTGTACCTAATTATGTTTTTCAAAGTTTTCTTTCAGACATCAGTAGCTCTTTATTGTTTGATTTCATTATTGTATTTTGAGTGCAGCAGAAGTCCTTGTGATGTCATCAGATATTGTTCGAGCTGATCTCCCATTGGTTTAGGGTGCCTTTACGCCCATTCTAAAGTGACGATAAATGGCCAAATTAAGGATAAATTATTTTTTCCACATTTAGAGTTCTTCAGTGGCTGAAATAAATTATCTGCAAGGTTTGACTCTCACACACTGTATAAATTACAGTAATACAAAAAGAAAATTACAATCCAAGCCACATCATCATTATATATCACTTATCAGTTTACTGCTTTAGCAGTTGTTTTGGCTCTGACCAGAGTTTGTCTGTACTACAGTGAGCCCCCCACCCCCAACCATACATGGCAAGTTGCCATATAGGGAACTCAGTAAATACTTTGTTTGACCCTATAACTGCAGGTTGTAAGCAGCAGCATTATACATGCCCCACTGTTTGAGCCAGGTGCCACACATTATTCCCCTGGATTTTCCCTTAGGACTCTAGAATGCATGAAAGCAATAAAAGTCTATGCTAAAAAAATGTCCCTACAGATTGTTCCATTTTCTGTAAAATACATGAATCTCTGTAGATCTTTTTCTATAGTTATTTCAAAAGTTTTACCAGGAAAGTGGCACTGAGCTGGTAACAACAGCTCATTTCCAGATGTCCTGGGGAAGTGGGAGGGAGGAACAGAGGTAGACTAAGAACAATATAAATTCAAACACAAGTAATACCCAATAAATGAAATTAATACAAATAGGTAACTAAACATAATAGGGATTTATCAAACATTTTTTCTAATGCAATGATAAAGCTAAAACAGTGGATATTAAGAATAAAAACTTTGCATGATAGGCTTCTGTTAAGAATCTGCTTCCCTGTTCGGTTTTCCTTTGATTCAATGCCTGTAATTGTTAGCTGCCAAAACAGACAAACTCTCTCCAAATACCCACCGAGAGTTTAGGGCAGGGCTTGTGACTGCACGTCTGCAGATTAGAGGATGCAGTTGACGGACAAGCTGACGCAGCGATGGTCCCCTGTAGTGACGCCGTGGGGTTGGAGTCTACCTAAATCAAATCTGCAGTAATGCTTGTAATGTGTACGTATAAGACTTTGTGGCCACGCTATATGTTGTATCCTCTGTTCCAGTCTGTCCATTCCTCTCATCCAGGATAAGCAACTTGCAAAATCAGAATGTTGGCACTTAATTTGGTGACGTCAAACATTTGATTCCAGTAATTCCATAGTTAGTCGGGCGGGCGGTGTGTATTGGTTGGTCCGTGTAACCATCAATCACGGGCAGGCTCGCATCGCAACACAAGGGCAGGCTGTAGTGGACGGCACTCGAGGAGTTTCTGTAAGCCTGCGCTGTGATGACAGCTCAGATCAACTCAGAGAGGGTGAAGGTGGCAGGCTACTCTGGAAGCAGTCGAATCCGGTAATAATTTGGAACAGTAAGTGTAAATAATCGTTGTGTTGTAACTTGAAAGCATGATGTTTGGGAGGGGGGAGCGGCTGCAAGTCATACAGTTTAAATGCACATACAGTACAAGAGAGCGAGCCTTGGACTCAAAGGGCATGAGTCTCTCACTGTTATGTGCCGACCCTGTAAAGAGGTATTGTATGGGAAGTCGAATACGGACTGAGAGTGCTTGCAAGTACAGTGGTGTCCGAGGACCTGGATGCATGTGTTGTATACATCATGAACTCACTCTTAGGATTGTTTATTTCTAAACATCCAGGTATTCTTAAAACCATAAGAGACACAATAATTGCACGTGTAAACGATATATAGAACTTAATTATACATTAGAATAGCTAGATTTCTAATCCGTATTTACAGTCCTGTACGTGTCACCAAACTGTTCTGTTCTGCTTACCAAGGGGTATTTTGTTGTAGTCCTGCTGTCCTGGGCGCACCACTGAGGCATATGTGTGTGTGTCATGGGCAAAACAAAAATTGTTGTGTTTCTGCCCTCTTGAGTGGCAACAGGGTAGAAAGTATTGCCCACCCAACCTAATTTGCTTTTTCTTACTCTGTGTCTCCCCCTGCCAGGGCAGGCTGCTCCTTCCACCAACCCCCCCACCAAAGCCCCATCACCCAGCATTCCAGGGGCTTACTTTCCATTCCTGTCTGCACACATGGCTCCCCCCACCCCCAGTGGGGTTAAGTGGCACTCGCCTGCTGATGGCAAGTATCTGGTTTCCGGGAGAGGGCCCTGTAGCCCTGGGTGTGGAGGGTCAGTTTCATCCTGCCCGCCGTCTGTGTTTTCCCACCAGTTTTCCTCCATTCAGAATGGATGAGCAATGCTGTCCAGATGTACTCACACACACTCTCTTGCGTAGGATGTCAAAGGCCGATGCTCCTCCATTCCCCATGTTGTGGTCCTGGCTGCCTGTATCCCCAGCCACCACTAGAGGTCAGGCAAATATTGGTGCCACTGTCCCCCCTTCCCCAGAGAAGGAGAATTGTCCACTGGACGCTCGATCTTCCTCTTCCCAGCTGACTCCTGATGCCCTGAGATTGCTCCCGAGCCCGGGTCACCAATGTGGCAGCAGGTGAGGCTTGGTGTCTCAGCCCTCCACTCCACTGGGCCGGCCACCTGACTTTTTAATTAAAAGAAAATAAAAAAAATATATATATGTGTGTGTGTATATATATATATATATATGTAATAGATATACCACTCTGAGGTGTCTTGATCGCGCTCTGATATCACATGCGCCTTGGTGTGCGTTATGCCCGCGAGCGCGGGCGGTGTCAACCACAAGGCGTCGCGATATATCGGCGTGTTACACCTCAAGTGTATCTATCTTATAAATGTCAAATTGTTTTGATGGGGTAAAGTGCAGGTGCGTGGCGCTCTGATATACGATGGTCATGTGATGCTGGTCAGCTAATGATATTGCTGCAATTTCTCTACCCATTTTATAAATATATTTATAAAATGGGTAGGACAAATTATGTCTGCTGATTGGTTAAAGCACATCACATGACTGTGTATATCAGAGCAAGACCGCACACCTGCACTTTCACCCCAAATCAATTTTGCCATTTTATAAGGTAGATAACCCACTCTAGGGTGTGCAGCCAGCCTCGGATATATGCATGTTTTGGGTGGTTGATGCACTCAGCCTGCGACCTTGGGTGTAACAATGCACACCAAGACATGCGTATATCAGAGTGTGACCGCACACCTTACAGTGGATTATCTACTACATATATATATATATATATATGTGTGTATATATATATATATATATATATATATATATATACAGAATAGTATAAGGGAACCATACACAACAAGTTTATGTTTCCATCAAGGGGTTGACATGAAATTATGGGGTCCTCAGGAGTGAAGCTTGAGAGATCCCAATGTCATCTCAGTGTCAAGATGGTAACACCATAATCTGTGCTATTTTATGTAGTATATGGTTAAAAACTACGTTTTTTTTTTTTGACACAGTATTCTGTGTGCACCTGGCCACCACCAGCTCGTCTCCTGCCACAAAATTCACTCTGCTGCCTGCCTGCTCGAATAAAAGTAAAACAATTCCAGCGTTTTCATTTTGTAAAAACTTTGGTTACCTAAACTGACTTGTTTCATTTTAGGTAGCCACAATGCAGCTTTACTGAGCGGCTCCATCCAACCATGCTCAGCATGCTTCCTTCAAAATGTTGCACTAAGGAGTCTTGTAAACTGTTCAAAGGGGAAGAGTTGTTGAAGTATCATTGTGACATCAGAACGATACTACAACAAATTTTTCTGATCTTTGAAATGTCCTACAACAAGAAAATGCTGTGCATGGATTTCCATACACAACAAGGGGAGACTAAAAAACAGCACTTGACCATGCAGAACAGTTAGCAGTAAAATTCTCTTTTTTTTGCTGTGACGTCAACATTCGCTCTAGCTTTACTCTTACTTACTGCTGCATTTGTCACGATCAGGTAATGGTTATCATGCATTTTTTTACGTTATATTCATTGTTTTGATCTGTAATAGATAAAAGAGATAAAGTGGCTTTGGTGGAGCACTAAGGACCAGCATTAATAGCATAGCACAGAATGGTGGTACGCTACACTATTAATGCCATTGCCAGATTAATCTTTTTAAATGTGTTGACTCTGGGGCTCTGCCCCAACCCCTACCATTCAAAACACACACACACACACACACACACACACACACACTCACGGTATGGGGGTGGAACCCTAAACATAAATTACGTTTAAAAAAAAAATAGAATCATTGCAACCATTGCAGCAAACCATGACTAGTGTAAATATCGTAGCATATTACACTGTTCTATTAATGCTGCTTCATCACCCTTAACCAATGTGTTGAAGTCATATTATTTCTAAAAGTTAATATTTTTATTGCAAAGCAGCTCCTACATGTGAATTTCAGTTTCATAGACCATGATTTTTACTAAAGATCTGTTAAACATGTGAGTGGAACTTCCTTAACCTCGGGTCTGATTCATGTGTGCATCAATCATGGAAGGGTGAAATACATTGATGACACCTGTTTCCCAGTCATGATAAATGGGGAGGTATGCATTTCCAGTTCTTGGCATGATGTCCAGAATCTGTGAGAACATAATTTGTTTGGATTATGATGTCATGTAAAACATGGGGAAGATTACTGCCACCTGTTCATCATGCTTGAGTAGCAGTTGTTATGAGTAATATATTTTTAAATGTATAAGTGTTCAGCGCTGCCTCACAGGAACTTATACCTGACATAATTCTGTTTTTACTCTGTAACTGCATTGATTTATAAATGAGTCTGTTATAAATATACAGTATGTATCATTGTTACTTTGCATATGTATACTTTTTTTTCTTTATTTGTTCTCTGTTTTTGCTTGCTATTTGTATTTTGTACAGTGCTTTAAGTTCTATTGGGAAGGGCACTTTAGAAATAAAGCTAATTGGATTGAGACAGAAATAGCCATCTTTTTAAATCACCCAGCACAAAACTCTATGACACGTCCAGGAGGGCAGAACAAAAGAAGGATGTGCTCTGGTCAGCAGAACAACCCAGTGATGTGCTCAGCACGTAAATACAGGATTAGAAGCCTAACAGTTCTTACCTGTATTTACATCCCAAATACATTGTTGTAAGTGAAGCTATAATGTAAATTAGGTTGGGATTTAGCTATGTTTATTTAAAGTAGCATTGTCCCAGTTCTAACAAAGCTCTGGAAATGCAATTAATTAAGCTTAGTTAACCTGAATTCTCTGTCTCTAATTATACAATGGCAAGAAAAAAAATCCTAGACTCTGATTGGTCAGTCTTGGGCTGGACCTGTGATGTTATCCCAGTACAACATCACGGGTCTAGTCTCACCACTGTGAACCTCTAGTTGATTTTTTGCTTTTGCTTGATTTGCTTTGCTTGATTGTTTCTATTGTCTCTTAAAGAACAAAAATATTTTTCCACACAAAAACATCTTTAAAATAATTTTTTTTCTTCTGTATAACAACAAGCCATAGTATAATAGCAATAATGCCCTCCAGGGTGTGTATCGTTTGTGATAACGTCACGCCTCAGTTATTGGACGCACTCGGCCTGCGGCCTCGTGCCCAACCACCTGAGGCGTGACGTTATCCCAGCACGACACACACCCTGTCAGGCATTATTGCTTAATTTTGTAATGCCAGATAGCCTGCTCTCGCCCCTCTATAAGTACCTACTGCAATGTCTGTAATTGCAACTTACTCTTGTCTCTTATCTCATGCCCTTACTGTATTCAAACCTGGAATGTGGCCTAAAACCAGAAACGTTTCTAAAGTCATAAACAATAAATAAATGAGCAACATTAATTTTGTCCATGCATTAGGATACGTTATGCACAGTGTCACTGTTGGGTCATATATGTATTGCATACTGTATCTGTCCAGTTTGTAGGATGTTGTAATGTTATGTAACATCAAAAACATAAACATGCATGATGTATTACAAAAACTGAAAACTTAAAATTCAGCATTTCAGCTTCTCTGTCCCTGTAGTTTTCTGCCACTTACTAACAATACTTATTCATTCTTTATAGTAAAATGTCTGTTACAAGCATCTGATGGATTTTCAATTAATTCTTTTCATGCTGTTTCAAATTTGTTTGCAACTGAATGCTGATTACAAATAATGAGCCCTATGCATCAAGGTGCAGAGTGGATATGTGCTGTGTAACCCTAGCGTGTAGCCCACTCCACATCTGCCCAAGCCCACTGCATCCCCTGTACGGCATTAATGACTGCTCGGACGCCCCCTTCCGCACTGGATCCCCTGCTGCGTGCGGGTCTACATGTGGGGGGAGGGACTGGGGGAGGTGCAGGGGGCATGCCAACACTACACGGCATTCACTATGCCACATAGTGCCAGGCCGAGGGGGCGTCGGGTACGCCAGACTGGAACAGGCGTATCCTGGTGCATGCCCCCATTTGCACCGTCCGTGGTGGTAAAAGGATAGAGGACTGTGTGCTGCCTCAGCTCACTAGGCAGCATTGGAGGGCTGTGGCAACGGGCCACAGTTTTGTGTCTCCATGCCACTTTACGCGGCACACCCCTTCACCCTGCTCCCTACGCATGGGCACAGGGGATCCACTGTGGGACCTGGTATGGGCATCCGATTGGCTACCTGCCCGAGTCTGCAGCTCCACCCTGACCATCCACGCAACCATCCATGTGGAGGGGGTGTGGCCACATACAGGTACCACGTGGGTGCATGCCTTTGTGCATGCTGCGCTCCCTGTGTCTGTCCAGGGCTGCGCATGTATGTGGGTGGATTACGTGCCTCAGGCATGCATAACCTGTCCCTTTGTGCAAAGGGGCCATGAGTTGCACAATTTAATTGTACAGTTCTTTAAGGCATAACATGAAAGTAGGAAAAAATACATTTCTTTTCATTAAATCTCCCACTTCAGTGTGTTTATTTACTTGACCAGTTCTAACCTAAGTAGTCCCCAGCATAGCGATCTCCAGCAGGAGGGTGACATATTTTGGTGTCAACTGTGGGCAAGCCATGCTGATGAAGTTCTCCCTGCACTGCTCCACAGCATGACTGCAGCTGCCGGACGGGGTAGCCTGCAATTCCAAATGGGTAAACTTGCCTTCCCCTATGTCTAGTACTGTTAGCCAGATCTGCTAAATTTGTCATAAGCTATAAAGCAGTTTAGTCTCAGCCATGTTAAATTTGTTTGACTCAGGAGTGTTGTACTTGATTTCAGGGTTCCGATCTGCTCGTTGAACTGTGCACTATTAGTGTACCTGAATGCATTTTGCACTTTATGTATCATGTCTGAGACTTCTGTTTGGTTTCTGTGTTTTGTGACTTACATTTCAGTCTGTTGCCTGGCCTGTGACTGTGTATTTTTGACCTGTATGCCGGCCTTCTTTGGCACCTTGTATTCTTACGAAATTGCACTATACGTAATGACCCCTTGTTCTGTAATTTTTCTGCACCTCATGTTGAGGCCTGTGTTTACTGTTGTTCTCCACAGCTGTATTGCTCAATGTGCCTTGCTGTGCCTGAAACCGGTCCTTTGGATCAGTGCACCCACCTGGTTATCAAAGACATAAATAGATAAATGAATGTAATATATGACTACTGCAGCCTTGTCTGCTGTATTGTCATGCTGCCATATTGCCTCATGACACCATGGCCTGCATGGGACCCGCCTTACGAAACATCCATCCTATTGTATATTAGTCAGCCTTTCTGTAAATGCATGCATGCCAGTCCACCTGCTGCCTACACTATGGCATCCTAGAACAGTTACTGCTGTGTGTAGCCCAATGCACATTCTGTGTTGTCTAACTTGGTGCCAGAGTCCTTATGTAATTTGACTTATTTGCGATATGCACTGTCTGTACTTTGATTTGCTTCTAACTGTTTGATGCTAGTAGGCTTTGCACTGCTAAGTCTGCCTTAATTGCCTGAAATGTGTTGTTTGCCAGCCTGCAACTGCCTCACCATTTGGCTCCCTCTCTTGGCTCTCTCCTCCCTGTAGCCCCTCTTCTTCCTTCCCACTGTTCCCATTGTATCCTCTCTCCCTCCCTTTCTCTCCATCCTCCATATCTTTCTGCTCTCTCTCTTTCCTCTTACTCTTGCCTGATTAATGGCAGTTCTTCTTTTTTCTTCTTCCTCCCTCAACCTTGAGGCTTTCTGGAGGTCTATCTCCCAATCCCTACCTCCTCATCCTTATGCTTATCATCACCCTTTCACTTTTGCTGGCAGGTGATTTCAAACTTAACCCAGGTCCCCTTTCTTACTCTCTTTTCCTCAAGAGCCTGAACTTTTTTTCATAAAGACACCTGGAATTTAGTCCCCAAGATAAATCATCTTAGGCTGTGGGTCATGCAGTTACACGCTTAAGAGCCAGTGTGGTCTAGTGGTTAGAGAATTGGGAGATTGCAGTGTCAGTCCCCACTGGAGCCAGATATTCACTGTGTTACCTTAGGCAAGTCACAATTTTTCAGTGCTCCAGTCACCCAGCTGTGGAAATGGGTAGAAGCAGGACATAGAAACAGAATCTGATGGCAGAGAAGGACAGCTTGGCTCATCCAAGCTGTCCATTTCTTCCTACTTCCTCACATCTTTCCTGAATCTACCCCCTCCAGCTTCATAACATATCCCCTTATTCCTGAGCACCTTTTTTTCTGAAAAATACTTCCCTCCTGTACCTTGTTTATCCATGTGAGGTATTTAAAGGTTTCTGTCATATCCTGCCCCCTTCCTCTCTTCCAGGGTGTGCATATTGAGGTCCTTCAGTTTCTCCTTGTAGGGCTTTGATGCAGACCCTGTACCATTTTAGCTGCTCTCCTCTGGACCTCCTCCACTCTGTCTATGTCCTTCCGGAGATGTGGTCTCAAGAACTGGGCACAGTACTCTAGGTGGGATCTTACCAGTGATCTATACAGAGGCAAAACCACCTCCCTCTTTCTGCTGATGCTACCCCTAACTATGCACCCAGCATCCCACTAACCCCCCCTTACTGTCTGGTCACACTGCCTGGCCACCTTTAGGTCATCTGATATGATTACCCCCGGTCCTTTTCCTGCTTGGTGGTCATCAGTACCATTCCACCCATTTGGTACTCTGTCTCTGGGTTCATGTGCCCCAAATGCACTTTTTCGCATTGAAGCCTAGCTGCCATATGTTTGACTACTCCTGTACTTTTCTCAGGTCTCTGCTCATCTTTTCCACCCCTGAAGTGTTAACCCAATTGCAGATTTTGGTTTCATCCACAAAAAAACATCTTCCCTTCCAGATTCTGTGCAATGTTACTGATAAAGACATTAAAAAGGACCAGTCCCAGCACTGATCCCTGAGGCACCTCGCTGGTCACCCTCCCTTCCTCAGTGTCAGCTCCATTTATCTGGGACCTAAAAACCTAGACAGTGCTAGTTTTTAGGACCTAACTGGAAATCACATGTTGCATCTCAGATGGGCTATCTTGGGTAAATAAAATACAAATACCAGATAGACTTCCTTATTATCTCTGAATTCTGGTCTTCAACCAGAATCTGAAAAATAGATATCTCTGTTGCTGGCTATGCGGTTCACAGACAAGACTGTAGTATTGTGAGAGGGGCAGTGGAGTGGCCATGTGGTCAGAATCAGCCTCAGTAAGTGACCTCATACCGTACATCAAGCCTGCATCTGTTGCTGGCTATGCGGTTCACAGACAAGACTGTAGTACTGTAGGACGGGCAGTGGAGTGGCCATGTGGTCAGAATCAGCCTCAGTAAGTGACCTCATGCTGTACATCAAGCCTGCATTTCCTTCACACACACATTTCTCCTTTGCAAATTCTATTTTCCTCCTTTCTTCACATATTCATAGAGGGCATCTACTGCTGTCCAGTTACCAAACATAACCGCATCCTTTACCTCCTATCCCCCCCCATCCTGTGAACTCATGGTTTTTGAAGACCTAGGCATTGGCTGGCTCTTCCCTGCAACTAAAACACTTGACTGTCAGATTTAAACTCTCAGTATCATGCAACTCAACCTTGGGCCAATCTGTCTCAATTCTAATTTCCCAATTTCTCCAACCACTTCCCCATTTTCTGGTCCTCATATCTCACCCCACCCTACTAGATGATGCTTTCACTGTCTTCAACTTAGTCAAGAACCATAAAATGGTCTACTCTCTCAGAAGGCTCTTCCACTCTAATGCCCTTCTCAATAAATTTGGTGCAGGTTGCTCTAGTCTCTCAACCAGTCTTCCAGTCTCCATTATCTCTATAACACCAACTAGTCTCCCAGCTCCTTGTTCAGTAACATGGATGGATGCCCTTTTCCATTTCCACTCCATATTCAGGTGTATACGGGACAGGGCATCTACTTTCCTTGGTTCTTGGCAAACCTGGTTACTTACCTAAAAACATAAAAGCCTGGGACTCTGCTTGACACCAACATTAGACCTCAGGCTCACCGTTTGACCTATCGAGATACAAACAACAGTAACATGCTAGTACCAAGGCTATCAGGGAAATATAGTTACTTTTCCATAAACATCCATAGCAACCTAAAGCCCCTAGCCAAGTCATCGAAGGTGATCCACTCTGTTTTTGACCCCTCAAGTCAACCACCCTGGTCCTCAAACTGCAGCTGTCTGATTACTGACCCAGCTGTAAACACTTTCTCATTCAGTGATTACTTCAGCGCCTGTGCCCTCTCACAATCTCTCAAGCCAAATCCCTCTAACCTACCCCTTCTTCCTCCCCGCCTCCCTTCCCCCAGCTTCCCTCTCTCTTTTTCCTCATCACAACACTCCTCCCCCCCTCCTTCTTCCCATCTGCCCTGCAGCTACCCTTGCTGAGTTTCTTTCTCTAAACGCCTGTATGGGTAATAGCCTTGGTAGGCTGAACCCAAGTCTTCTGAACCTTTCTGCCCCTGCCATTTTTGCCCATATCTCCTCCTTCTGAATCTCTCCTTCTGCCTTGGTAAGGTCCCTGTGTCTTGGCACTGTGCTCCTGTCCCTCCACAAAGGGGGAAATACCTCCCGTGGGAACTACTGCTCCACTTCCCTGCTCACTCTTTAAGTGCAGGAAAAAAACTGTTGCCAACTTTCCTCTATTCTGGATGAGTTCTTTCTCTGACCCTCCAGTCTGGCTTTCATAAATCCCATTCCACAGTCTTGTTCCTTCTACGGTTTACTGATTCTGTGTTAAAGTGGATGGATCAAGTCCTTTTTACCACTGCCAATTTTGTTGACATTGCCAAGGCCTTTGACACTGTGGTCCACTCTGTCCTACTTGAGAGACTTGTTGGAGCATTCATGTTTGCCCTTTTTGTCAGTTGGTTTCACTCCTGCTTATCAGACAGGTTCCAGTCAGTCCAAGTAGCTAAAGCTCTCTTCTCCCAATCCTTTTATTTGTCCCCAGGATCTATGCTGACCCCAGGCTTGTTCTTCTTCCTCTTAAATTACTTTCCTTCAGTCTTTTTGTCTCCTAGAACCCTCACAGGTATGTGGATGGCACAGTATGTTATGCCTTAGGTGCCCCAGTGCCCAAGATGTAAGTGTCATTTCAGCATAACTTCGACAACATCCAATGTTTGTTCTGCTCAAATAAACTTTCATTTAATACCTAAAAAGCAGGCAGTATAGTGCAGTGGTTTAAGGCTCTGATCTGCAAACCTGGAGACCTGAGTTTGCATCCCACAGCCCTCACTTGCATACAGTGTGACCCTGAGCAAGTCATTTAACTTCCTTGTGCTCCCAGGTCACACCTTTAAACAAGCTTCAGCTTAGTGTGTCTCACCTGGTTAAAAAAAAAAGCAGTGACTCTGGATGGTTTCCTTCCTTGAAGAAGTCCCTTACTTCAGTTACTTTGTTTTGTGGCTAGACATCAGCCTTGACTTTTCTACTCAGATCAATGCCATTAATAAAAATTCCTTCCCACACTGTTCTGCAGCAAATATTTCCTCTGTCTTACTGTCCTCGTTGAGATTATCTTCAAGAAGATTCTCCTGGTACTTGACTATGTGGACATGGCATATATTGCTGTCCCTAAAGCTGGCCTTGCCAAGCTGGACCCCCTATTCCACTTCTTGTGTCATTTCACTATTAACTGTCCTTGTTGCATGCACCACTGCTCCCTCTACTCAAATCTCTCCTCCCTCCCTCCCTCCTCTTACTGTGCCTCCTTCCTTTCAAAATACAGTTTGCTTCCCTTTCCTGTATCTCTTCTTACTCCACTCCCCTTGTCCTACTCCCATCCCTCCTCTGATTTACAGTCCATTACTATTCCCAGATGTAAAAACTACTTTGGGCAGTCTGTTTTCTCCTCCTCCTCTAGAAGACTCTACCTTCTGCTCTCCTTTCCTCTTTCTTTTGGTTTTCTGTATAAAAGTCCCATGAGGAAACTTGCTGTCCTGATGGAACAACTTATGACCCACTCCTCCTCCTCTAGAAGAATCTACCTTCTGCTCGCCTTTCCTCTTTCTTTTGGTTTTCTGCACAAAGTTCCCATGAGGGATCTTGTCCTGATGGAACAACTTATGACCCACACATTTTTTGTTCTTAATTAAGCCCATTTTCAATGTAGTTTATTGTTCCAACTCTATACTGCCATGGATCGCCACTCAGGTGAAATTCTAAATGAACAATTTTTTAATAGAATGGTTTAAGTCCCTGTTAGGATTCGAATCATGGTCTGTGGTTGAACATACAAAATAATGTGCTCCTACCTGGATTTGAACTGCTGATTATTTGTTTGCTAACCAAACACACACTTCAGTATGCCAGGAAGCTGCACTGAAGCCCGTTGCTGCCCCTGTGGTGTAGATGATAACTCCCTACATACGAAGGAGGTGACCAGGTTTCTAATCCCAACAAGAGCACATATATTTATCTATTTATTTAGTTTTTATTGACTAGGTGAGAAAACTAGACAATTACAATACCTATTTTCAAATATGACCCAGGAGATTACAAAGTAAGACAGTGAGCCACACATCATCTAGTGTAGCCTGTAAGAATCCAAGGTTACAGAAAGCAGGAGGGCAAGCAGTATAATTGAAATACAAAACCAACACAAAAAGATTACAAAAGAGCAGTAGGGACCAAGAACTAGTCACAATTATTGTATGCTATATAAAACATAGGATGTTCCTGACAGGAACATTTCCTGCTACCTTTCTGCATACTGCCTTCCTGCTGTTCCACTTTGAAAACCGTCATGTGGCCCTCTCCATTCAGACCTGCTGTTGCAACTAGCTGCCTCCTTTATTTTTCGCCACTTCCTCATGTCCCCCTCCCTCTTCCATTTCACTCTCACAATTGTAACTCTGCCCCTCCCCCTTCCTTTTTATGCCTGCCCTTGAACCCCCTTGCCCCTTCTCCATTTTCTTGCCTCTCTTACTTTAGTCCCCAGTCAGATGTTCTCCTTGGTCCTTCCTATGTGGCTGTTAACCTTTCTCTTTTTTATTTGTAGTCTTCGACTATTGTTGGAGTGCACAATTTTGAAGTTTGCACCTTTGTGGCATTCGCTCTCTTTTATTTTATTGTAACTATGTATCATATTTTTGCATTGTTATTTTTTCCTTTTTGGTAATTACTCTCTGTAACGTATATATAGGAGATATGACATGGCCTGAATGAAGATATTATATTTATCTGCATAAGAGGCACGTATGTTATTATGGTATCTCATGAGTGGTGAAACCCAGAGTGAGATATGTTAGTATCATTAGCCTTGAATGAAGGTAACTATAATAGAAATCTAGAATTCATCAGCAGATAAGGACCGCTTGGCCCATCCAGTCTTCCCATTTTGTCCCTGCCTATCCTGCCACCGAAGATGGTATCTGATCTCTGGCTACTCCCATCTCCCTGTTTCCTACCAAGATTCCTTTGTGCCTGTCCCATGCATGCTTGAATCCTGTCACTGTTTTCACCCCCACACCTGCACCGGAGGACTGTTCCAGATGTCCACCACTCTTGTAGTGAAGAAGTACTTCCTCACATTTCTCCTACATTTCCCCCTTCCAGTTTCATTGCATGCTGCCGTGTTCTCGTGCACCTTCTCTTCTTAAAAATACTCCCTTCCTGTACCTAGGTCACCCCAGTGAGGTATTTATAGGTTTCTATCATGTCCCCCCCCTCTCCATTCTATCTTTCTTAGTGTACATATTAAGATCCATCAGTGTTTCCTCATAGGGCTTATGATGTTCACCTGCACCATTTTAGTTGTCCTTTCTGGACAGCCTGTGCACTGTCTGTGTCCTTCCTGAGATTTGGTCTCCAGAGCTGGACACAGTGCTCCAGCTGGGGTCTTACCAATGATCAATACAGTGGCAATACACCCTCTCTCCTTTTGCTGGTGGTTCCTCTCCATATGCCCCCCAGCATCCTGCTGGCCTTGCCAAATGCCTTGTCGCACTACCCCTCCACATTGCCCTGCCACCTTAAGGTCATCAGCTATGATAACCCTAAGGTCCCTTTTCTGTTCATTGACTTCCCTGGGTTTCTGTGCCCTAGGTGTATGATTGAGCACTTTTTTTTGCATTGAAACCCATGTCCAATATCTTCATTCTGGCTATGTCATGTTCAGTTTGTACAGACAGATGTTTTGGGATAAGTTTGATTGTAGTTGTTAAAAATGTGCATGTGACTTTCATGTTTTTGGAAAAAAATCTGTGCTGTTTTTCTACCCTTTGCATGGCTTGTAGTTATTTGTGATGCTTGAAAAGTGCATTCACCTTTCAGAGGTGAACTATAAATTGGGCTAGCTATCCATTATTGTCAGTGACCCCTGACAAAGACCCCCTCTCCTCTTGTCGAAGCACCAGGACTGCTCTGTGGCAGTTTGCATTTTTGTTCACAATAAAATTTAATGTGTTGCTCACTTACCCATCATGATGCTTCTTGAGTCCACTGAGTCCAGTATGACATAGTGGTACAAGGAGAGATAGTACTATGACATAATGCATCATGAATAGATATTAAATATATAATAATATGTGGTGTGGTGTATTTAACGAGATTTTACACACCATCTGAGATGCTGGAGCATCCAACACCGAGGTTGTGTGTAAAATCTGAAGTTAAACACACAACCTCATGTTTTATTTTATGTAATTGCTGGGGAGCCTTTTCTCACCACAGCAATTATGTAAAATAAAATGGCAGCAGTCCAGTAGAGATGAAGCGCTGTGCAGTCCTCACCCAGCTGCAATCTGTACCACTGAGCACCTGTTTAAAGTTAAACCTTTTTTTTTCTTTTTAAGTTTAACCATGGCATGGCAGGTATGGTTAAAAAAAAGGAACTGAACCATGGAGATGGGAGCCTGAGAGGCATTTAAACATTTTAGTGCACTTACCGCTGGTGCCGAGTGATGAAGCCAAGGAGTCGGTCAGTTTTTCAGCTCTGTATTGGGAGAGAGAGATACAGTAGTGACAGGTGCATCCATGGAGCGAGGGAAACCTGGTGCATGTTCGCCATTATAACCCACAGGTTATAATGACAAATTATAACCAGGTTTCCCTATGGGAGAAAATACTCCCCTGTTATCTTTTCATGTTCAGAAATATGTCACTTTTTATCTGGCCAATTATCTTAAAACATATGTTATATAAAAATGTGTACAGCTATTATTTTGTGTCTTTGTGCTATTGAATTCTTTATATATTTATTTTGCTGAATTTATGTCAATTACATAAATGTTTTTGCTACTGTTGTCATTCCAGCTGTTTCCCTCTCCCTGGCTTGCACCTGGAATCATGTTTCAACATAGTATGCTTTTCCCAGTCAAACAATTGCAAATAAAAAAGTAATTTATTAGGATGATCATCATGATGACTGTATTATATTTATTATTAACCTATAACATTTCTGTTTAGGGAAATGGAAACCAGTCTTACTTTATGACTGCAATGTTTTTGTAATTTCTTGATTTAGTGACATTCCAAAACATTGAACATTAAAAGCTGACCAAGGATTTTGGCCATACAGAACATTCACTTGTATCACTGGCACTGATGAACTGTGAACATGTACTGCAGTATTAATGAGCTGGGGCTTAATAAAGCACACCTGACAGTAAATCCCTAAACTCGATTAAGACACTGGGAATAGTAGAATTTACTCAATCCAAGGAACTACTAAAAGTGAGTTGAAATAATGCAGAAACATGATTACTATGGACCTGTGAACAACAAAGAATAACAATCGCAATTAAAAAACAGGGACCTTCAAAGCAAAAGAAAGGAGCATTAAAGAGTATATTACCAAAACAACAAGAAGTAATTACTGGTCATTACAGCAATCTACTTTATATTTAGGAACTGTGTTTTTTTCAATAAAAATCCAAACAATGGTGGATGTGTTCTATGGGCGGACTCTTATCAATAAAGATGGAGACCCTGTGGACCCTGAGGAAGCACTGAGGAATAAAATTGTTGGCATCTATTTTTCTGCGGGCTGGTGCTCTCCTTGCAGAGATTTTACCCCCGATCCTGTGTGATTTCTACACTGAACTGGTGGAGGAATCGGAGCCCCTGGCCCAGTTTGAGATTGTTTTCATTTCTTCAGATAAAAGTGCAGATGAGATGGTGGAGTACATGCACGATATGCACGGAGACTGGCTTGCACTGCCCTGGCATGACCAGTATAAACAGTAAGTACAGCAGTTCTGGCCAACACTTGAGCAGTAAGAGAAACCTCAGGTAACAGTTACATGCAGTTCTCTGAGATCTCTATATTATGTCTTAGTTGCAGTACCTCCATATTTATACAAAATATCACACTCTCTCCAGAATCGTCAATATGACTGAATGCATGCGCAGCTAAAATAGGACCCACATCCAGATTTTATTTTATTAGTTTTGTCTGCGGTATTATTCAACATGTTGCATGCATTGTAAATTCTGATTAGTATTTTTGATACTGAGGAATACATATTCAAAATATAAAAGTGTAGCTAAATGAAACATTTGAAATCTGAGGAAGCATATTCTGAGTATCCGCTTTAATCAAACAGCTACATTGCCTTCTGTTGAGAAGCTATAAATGGGTGCCGCACAGGGGGCCAGCAGTAGTGCATTGTGTTACCAAGTGTGTGACTCAGGTTTAAAAGTGGACCAGGAGTCTGCAGGTGGATGGCCAGGGCTGGGAGTGGTGCTAGTTTCCTCCCCCCAGCAAGGGTGACACTGCAGCCCAACTCCCCAAGGATTTCTCATGGTGTGCTACAGAGTGCTCCTTCATTAGGATGTCCATGTGCTATGAAACTGTTATTGTTTAAATATTGAGATGTTGTTCTCCCAGATTGGCTGCATGTATAACTCTGTAATGCAGCCCTTAAGGACATCCTTGTAAAGAAGATTTTACACCTCAAGAATTTATCTCAGTGTTAGAATAACATGACCTCAAAACACAAGGAGACCCTGATGCAGCTGTAAAGATCACACGTTCCCAAAGTCATTACTGTTCAAAGACTAGACAGAAACTAGGCATGAATCCCTGCACGGTAACATCTGAAAATTTCAGCAGTTTAAAGGCTAAAGGGACATGGAACCACCCCCTCCCAATATGACAGTTATGCCCCTTTAACTGCTATCATTCTGTTTTTCTCCTGACCATTCTGTTCATTTGATCTTTCTGTTTATCACTTTACTTGTGTGTATGCTGTAAATCTTCAGTTTGCCATAAAACCCTACCGTAGTTCTCAGCCACGCTATGCACCCCTCACAGTACTGACTTCTGGTTCCCACTCAAAGCAAGCAGTGTAGCTTGCCAACAGAAAGAAAAACGGCTAAACTACATGATTAAAAACTCCTGGCTGCATCAAACAGCCTGATGGCTAACAACTGTTCTGTCCACACTTTTATGGCAGTCAAGTATTTTGCCCATATTTATATGTGCACCACCTGCTGGCAGAACACCTGCACTACAAATATTGAACAGCACTACTTTTTTTTTAATTTCTGGATAAATTAAAAAAACAACTTTTTAAAACATGTATCTACAAACGCAGCACTTTGTTCCAAAATAATACAAATAATATGGTACTCAGGACTAAATGCTGACTATTTTCATTATTCTGGGTATTTAGCCTTGGGAACTGAAAGACATATTAAAAGTTTATAAATAAATAAAACATTTAGCCCTTCCCAAGTGGCCAGGGCTAGTCACATGGCCACCTTTTCCTCTCTCTCAGTCAACTGTCCCATAAAATGATTTTTTTAAAAATAAATTGTTGGTCTCCTGGCACTATATCTGAATCCAACAGCATCTTTTTAGAGAATCTCTTCCCTAGCTTGCCCCCTCTCCTCCAGCTCCAAAGGGCCACTCCTCACAAGTTAGGTTCCACTTCTGACCCCAGTCTATGATTTTGGGGGGAGATAATAGTCAAATATTGTTAATCAGTCTGTCACCCTGCAACTTGCCTTTCCCATGTCAGATAAGATAGAAGCATGATATGTGCTGGGGGGGGGGCGATTGGTCAGGCTGGCAGTAACCCTACCAATGCTGTTTTACCAGACTGGGGAAGAATGGTAGGCTGACAGACTCCCCCCCCCCAACAGAAACACTTCCCAGCTGAACTGACACAGTGTTTCTTCTTATTAAAATACAGGAGCTACAGCTGGCCCATTGGTACTGCGGTAGAGCTGCAGCTCATGACACCAGTGACCTGGGTTCAGGAACAAGCCTAGAAGGACTGAGTGTCCACTGGATGCTCTCTTCCTCTTGGGAGGAAGGGGGGATCACTGCTGCCATGTGACTGCCAACTGGGTGACCACGGGTTGTGGTGTAGGCAGACTTGCAAATCTGGGGCTGAGGTTCACGGATTGGCTAGATGGTCATGCCCACTCTACATGATCACATCCACTGGCCAGCATCACGTAACAGAAAATCAGGAAAAACAGCAGTCGCACCCTGTGACAGAGTCATCACACTGCTGCTGCACCCCGCAGACCTAGGCACTTACCAGGAGCAGCATGGAAATACTGAGGGAACTGGCCCAGCCTGAAGTCCTCCACCACGGGGAGGGGATACCATGGGGCTACAGTCACAGTGTAAAGGTAAGCCATAGAAGATGGTGGGGGAGATGGGGTTGGGGCCACCCAGAAGTCCTGAGCTGAACTGATGACAACTGCAGCGGGGAGCATAAACAGAAAGTTAAAACAAAGGATACTGGAGATACCTACATCACATGAACCCGTCAGGCTGTGTCTCCACCATGCACATCAGAGCAACATAGGATTCCTCACTTCTCAATAGACATCTCTACTGAGCATCCTTACTGGGCACCACTCCGTGAAGGAACTCCTTTTCTCAGTTGCTGCTGCTGCATGCTCTGGTACCCCTACCTACCTAAAGCTCTGCAAAATGCTGCTCTCTACCTCTGCTGCTGTGACCTTGGCCCAACTTTCTTTTCTGTAGCACCAACCTGTTCTGCTGCTTTAGCTGAGGCTCCTCTTCACCTGGACATTTCACTTTCTGGCCCACCCCACTGCACTCTGCTCCTGATGTAAGATATTACCAAAAATAGCTGGTATAACATAGCAAAACGCTAAGCAAAACAGGGGGTAATGCTAACCATTTTCAGAAATGCTTAGCAGTAGACTGCAAACCATTTATTGAGTGAGTCAGTGACACAATACACAACATTAGTAAAACTATGTAATTTTTTTAAAAGTTTGCTAATCAGTCTGTGCCAGGTGCTGTGCATTTTCCCAACTGATTAACACTGTCATGTGTCAAACTGCTAATCAGTTTTTTCAGCTTATTTAAACCCCTGTGATGCCCCTTTACTGCAGCAGTTTTTTACTGGGCCCCATCATCTGCATTCCACTGCTGCTGGTTACCTCAGGATGCCACTGCCTGCACCGGCAGCTTTCTTTATTGCCTTTATTGGTGATGCCCACCAACACTGATCACCTCAGAAAGATGTTTATCAGATATTGCCTCATCACATCGCTCAAATCTGGATCCTGAGAATCCTGAATTCTTACCCATTCTCAAACTCATCTCACCAAGGATCATCTTTAAGTACTTCATTCATATCATTATTCATGTATTCATGAAGTGGTGTCCACTACTTTTCCCACTCCTGTACCTCTGGTGGCAAGTCTCCTCAGATTCCCTTTGGCACCACAGTTCCTCTCACCAGTCTGAGCAGTAGCGGTGCAACTCCTCCTCCTCCTCCTGATAACACTACAGAAACATTCACATTGTCCTCACCAGAAAGCTCAATATGATCAGGTTTGCCACTGAGCACAGAGTCAGTATCAGTCAACTAGGACCCATCTCCTCACGCACAGTAAATGAGACTTGTTACCCCACCCACTGTGAATGGGATGGAGAAGGAATGAGTAACCTGACTGGACTTGCACAAGCATGCACAGTTCTCCAATCTAACCTCATGTAGTCAGTAATTTAGCTGCCATTGGGCAGTGT
Organism: Neoceratodus forsteri; assembly: GCA_016271365.2. Lineage (NCBI taxonomy): Eukaryota > Metazoa > Chordata > Ceratodontiformes > Ceratodontidae > Neoceratodus > Neoceratodus forsteri. Next base: position 187,324,887 of record CM057454.1, on the reverse strand, counting down.
CTCTGTTCAAACTAAGAGAAATAAATGTTTCACTGGTCCAGCAGATGACTAAGTGTGTAGGATGTCTGTGGATGTTTGTGCAACATGATCATGCTTGTGTTACTGGTGAAGGTGGTACATGGGCATATGATCATATAGAACACTCTTGAGGGGGCCTCCACCCCTCGAGGTACTGCAAGAGTATGGTCCCTTGGCTGAAGGTACCTTAGTGAGGATGCCCAGGCAGCAAGAGACTAGCCACAGGAGGAGAAGGGAGTGAATGATAGTAGCAAATAAATGAGTGTCCAGAGGATGCTTAGGGCAGGCATGCTATTAGTATCGTTCGGGTGTGGTGAAGTCACTCGCTACCACTCTGAACCTCAGGCAAGCCTGTCTTATCACTGGTCCAGTGGACGATTAAGTGTGTAGGATGCTTGTGCATCATGGTGGTGCCTTTGCTACTATGGAAGGAATTACATGGTTGGATATGTGTGTGTGGTCTTTTGCTGTCTTTGTTCCAGAGGAACTACCACCCTTTCAGGGTACAATGGTAAAGAACCCTCTTGAGGAGGGTTCCACCCATAGAGATGCCACAGGAGAGATGTCCCTTGGCTGCAGATCCCACTGCACTTATCAAAACACGAGGTGAATTTCCCAGATGTCCTGGCCGAATTTCACCCATTGACTAAAAAATACCACCAACAGCTTAATCTAGTTTAATTGCAATTGGTTATTATCTGTATTCTCCCTCCCTCAGGACAAGGCTGAAAATAGGTAGAATTGTCTAGGCCTCCTTATGTGGTCAACAAAAACTGAATGAAAAATAAAATAAAATAAAAATAATGATTGATTAGTAGTTTGAAAGAATCAAATGGTGGTCCCAAGGTGTAATGGTTAGCACTTTTAACTTTGTATCCAGTGATCTGAGGTCAACTCTTGGTGGGGCTGAAAATAAAAATGTATTTTGTGATCTCTGCACAACTCTAGCAGTAAGTCTTCTGACGTGTGCACATGTTAAACTTATAGTTCAATGATTAATGTACAGATCTTGTAAGCAATGCTGGCAGCTTCATTTAAGATTTTGCTCTCTGCACACTCTGAGAGTAAGTCTGAGAACCTGTTCTCATGATTGCTCTATTGCTCAGTGGAGAAAACACTGGACTCGTAACCTCTGTAGGACCTTCATTTCAGGTGTTGTTTCTTAATCTGTGAATTATTCTGGCAGTAAGACTGATAGATCACCAGCAATGTGGCCCTATAGGTCAGAGGTTAGAGCCCTTGTCTAGTAATCCAGGGGTTGTAAGTTCAAGTCTCACTAGAGCCTATGCGTACTGCGTCCAGATTCATAAGTTACACAGTCAGATACATTTTCCAAATTTTCTAGTAGGCACTTGATGACTACATTCCTCGTGTTAGCCATAGACATTTAGAAACATACTTGCCCTTTTGTATAGTATATTAAAGAATAATTGTCTAAGAGTTTAGTAAGAAAGTAAGTGATCAGTGTCACGAGGACCTTGGTGTTTATTTCTTAATTCCTACGTGTTTCACTAGTAAGACAATGTGAAATAGAAATCTGACTTTGATGCAACACATTGAAGCAGCAGCATACTTTTTATGTGGCTTTATATTAAAGTGGTATTCTGCAGTCCAGACAACCTACTGGTGGGGCAGTTTACAAGTAAGCTCTGCTCTGTGGAGCATTTCAATATTCTTTAGTATGCTTAACAAGTATCTATTTAATGATGTTCAGTGGGTGGTTTCAATACATTCTGTGGTGAATGCATAGGATTCTGAATCCAAATTGTGAAATGTCCGGTGGAACATGCTTGTTTGATGTTCATAATTAATCAGAACACGTCTATAGTTATGGATATCTACTGTACTGACATGGCTTCTTTATTTCTATAACTAATAGGTCAGCCCTCTTATCAGGTAAATCACAAGTTGGATTATGATCCCACTGCTTCTCTAAACCTACTACTGAAGCCTAGTTAAATGTTACACTCACAACGTTTAAGTTTTACATGAGATGAAGACTGTGTATTGCATCACATTTACTTGTAATTATGATATAGAATTATGTTCCATGCACAACCATTGTCTAGGATTAAACCTGAGACAGAAAGAAGCATTCACAGAGAATCTAACACTCATCATAATCATTGAAAATAATTTAAAGGAGGTGATAATGAGAGACCATGACAAACAACTGTTAATGCAATTTTCAGTGAAATGTTGCCTATCACTTCTTCCAGGTTGTTGGTAATGTGGTACCTGGGAAACAAAAACTCAGGGGCAGAGTACACAATGGGGTATGAGATACTGACAACAACAAAAATGGAAAGGGACCTGGGAGTAGTCATATCAGATGACCTAAAGGTGGGCCAGCAATGTGAGAAGGCAGTATGGAGGTCTGGGGTGATACTGGGATACATAGTGAGAGGCATCACCAGTAGAAAACAGGAAGTTGTTGGCCCTCTGTACAGACAGTTGGTAAGACCACATCTGGAGTACTGTGTACAGTTCTGGAGACCCCATCTCCGCAAAGACATAGACAAGGTAGAGGCTGTCCAAAGGAGGGCAAGCAAAATGATGCAGGGTCTACATCAGAAGACATATGAAGAAAAACTTAAGAAACTAAATATGTATAGCCTCGAGGAAGGGGGGGGGGACATGACAGAAACTTTCAAATACCTCAAGGGAATCAACAAAGTCCAAGAAGGTAGCATCTTTCAGAAAAAGAGAAGTGCAAAAACAAGGGGGCACAATTTGAGGTTAGAGAGGGGACGGCTCAGAGGTAATGTGAGGAAGTATTTCTTCACAGAAAGGGTTGTGGATACATGGAACAGACTTCCTAAGGAGGTTGTAGAGTTAAAAACAGTGGGGGAATTCGAGAATGCATGGGACAGCCATAAGGCAATTCTAGTGGGGGGGGTAGGAGGAAGTAGGCTGTTGGTTAACTAGGATCTGCCGCTTGTCTGTTAGGTAGGAAAATGGGAAGACAAGGTGGGCCAAGCAGTCCTTATTTGCCATCAAATTCTATGTTTCTATGTCTATGTTTCTATGCAGGTAGCTTAGGGAAGAAGCCCATAAACTCTAAGCCAAAGGCGTAGAGACCATTGGGACATCATTCCACTGAAGAGCGAGAGAAGGCCACAACTGTACTGAGCGATGGAGCTACTAGCCAAATCCCACCTCAACCGGTGGAGAAGCTAATGAGAACTATCTAACTTTAGCATGAGGAGAAGAAGAACCTCCTGTGGAGAAAACCATTGGGAAAAGAAGGCTTTGGGTCACCATCCTGCCAGGCCACATGCTAGAATTTTATGTCACAGTGATTGGACTTTAACTGCTGCTGTTGCTGATATGAAGGAGAGGAATGAAAACTGTGGAACTTGAATACCTTTGTAACATTTAGGAAGGGACACAGATGTGGCCTACTTTGGAAGATTTAGGAACTCATGCCATCCTTCTGATGGGATTAACATCCTCGAAGATGTCACACTGCTGATATCGCATAACTGAAGGGACTCTGAGAAGAAGGCCACACGCTAGGAGGAAGAAGGCCTGTCTCCCATAGTAAGGATGATTAACCTTCTGTGAGGAGCTGAACTCTGCTATGCCTACCTGAAAACCAGTTGGAAGCCAAAATCTAGGTGGGTGTCACAGAGTTGCAGTTGTGTGACCAAAGGAGCCCTAGGTGTGAGGGCCCCTGTAATAACAGGTGCAGTGGATGAATCAGTGCCAGGTAAAACAAGCTGCCCAAATGCCTCCTGGGTTTGATAGGTCAGGGGTATCACAGTGTTCCAGTCATATGACCAAAGGAACTCATGCAGAGGGTTTCACCCCTACACTATGATTGGATACAGGACAATTAACCTACCACTTGGACTACAGAAAGCTCAGGCTAGATCTGTGGATTACAGCACAAAAGGAGAAATCTGAGTACCGTTTGTCCTTATTCATCTAAATCCTCAGACTAAACTAAACTAGGCCTTAACTGATCCCAGGAGGAGTGGAGGTAGTGCTATCCATCTAAACCCTCAAGCAACCCTTATCAAACTAGGCCCTAATGGATCTCAGGAGTGGAGGTAGCGCTGGGAGGAAAGAGCACAGACAGAGACATATCAGGCATTAGTTGGTCGGTATGGTACAGAGTCATGTGCAGGAGCATAGGAAACCCTGGAGGCACTCTTGTTAGTTGCAGTATGATGACATGAATGGCAATGCATACAGAATCCTGGAGTTGTTGATGTGAAGTTCAGTCATTGGTGTGACATGAGCCTGGTAGTTGTAAGGCATAAGCCCAGTGCACATAGGGGCATATGCCCCAAGGTCATAGGGTGATGAGCTGAGTGGTTGTAGGGGTGTGTGCCTGGTGGCCATGGGGCAGAAGCTGGATATTTTGGTGATTGCCTGGTGGTAGGGCAGTTAATGGAAGGCATGGAGTAGTAACAGATCAAGGCCCAAAGCAAGGCAGAGGGATAGTAAGGGGGCAAGCCCCAAAATGATAAAGGCAGAGCATGGGCACAGCAGCAGCCATACAGGTGGAGCCTGGCAGGGCAAAACCAGCCTTCATGAACTCCACAGAGCATCAGCAGGTGGGGGGGGCAGAAGCAACAGAAAGGCCCCAGCAGTGAGCAACAACTGTGAAGTGGTCAAGCTGAACAGCTCTCCCATCAGATCAAGTGGGTGTGGACAAGCAGAATGCCCCCAAGCATCACCCAGAGGCCAAGCAAAGAAGGTGAGGCACAGGGAGAGCCAGGAGAGCAGCAAGGTGTGGGAGACAACCAGCAGGAAAAGCAGCAGGTAGGGAAAAAGGCGAACAGGCTAAGAGGAACAAGAAGGCAGAGAGCAGAACCAAACAGTAAGGTAGCAGGAGTGGCGGAAGAGCGCACCCCAGGAACAGGACATGAGAAAACAGCAAACAATGCCAGTGAGGAGCAGCTGAGAAGCATGCAATGCCAGAAAGCAGGAAACTGCACTCCCTAGGTGAAGTGGCAAGTGGGGGCATGAGAAAGCACCAGAGCTGCCAACGGGGCAGCAGTACACCAGGAGAGCACCAGAGGCAGGAACCAGAAGGCAAAAAGTAGCGAAGCAGCCAGCAGACAGATGTGGGGAGAACCAGAGGAGTAGGAACGCCAAGCTGCAGCTACAAGGCAACACCAGGTGAGGGCTGGCTTGAAGAACTGATGGGAGCACTGGCAGCCGTGTGGCTGTAAGTAGAGAAATGAGTGTCCAGATGATTAGGGCATGCATGCTATTTGCAGCACTCAATGAGGGGCACAGTGAGGTCATCCACTGCCCAATGGAACCTCAGGCAAGCTTGGCATTAATAAATAAATAATAATTAAGACAAACAAAAATAAAACCAAAAAAATATCCATTCGTAGATGGAAATTATTGTGAAGGGTAATACAGTGCCCTACATTTAATGTCTTCATTTATTTTTATTTCTTATGTTTTTTGATGCATACCTGTTTGCTTGTTTTTTTGGGGGGGGTTATTAGTCTATCATTTGAAAATCAGCAGAGCCAGTGAGACTATAGTAATTGGCATGGAAATGAAGATGAAGCTGTAAGGGGGTATTACGTCTTGAAGTCAGCGATAAATAGTAACCATTACTGTAGCTCATTGGGCTATATTGGTCTTCATGGGTTTTGTAGACTCTCTCACAATGAAAGCAACATTAATCCTCAGCAGATGCATACCAGCAGCACCTGACATAAGTAAACTACAGTAATTCATACCCATTGCTGATCTCAGGGCATTTCCCACCCTGCATTTGTAGTGTGCTTTACCTCATGCCAGTTGCTGTATAGGGAGCTGAGGTCGTTTCACTGAATTTTCAGTTGAACTGAATTTGTGGGGCTCAGTCTTAAGCTGAACTGAAGTAGCCATTGGCCGACTTCTCTCATCCTTACTTAGTAGTGATCCTCTCTGTAGGCTGAACCTTTGCTTTATTGGGATTGGTTTGAGACCTAAGCCTTGCTGCCCCATAAAGCTTACATTTTATGTATACATTATGTTAATGTTGTTGTTTTATTATTTTTCTGTGTTGCACATATCTGTGTTTTTAGTCCCCATGATCTCATAGTAATTTTGCTCAATGAGTACGTCCTGGTTGTAATAAAATAAAAATAAAATGAAATTACTCAATTTTGATAGTCTTCCCACTGATCTAGTTGCCCACCCCTGAACCCTTTGCAACCTTGCTATGTCCTTCCTGTAAAGTGGTGCCCAAAACTGACTACAGTACTGCAGATGTGGTTTTACCAGCAATCGTTGCAAGAGAATCAAAACCTCTCACACTGTATTTACAAAGTACTGCTTAATACACCCCAATATTTGGTGGCATTTCTTATCCACTTGTACTGTGCCTCATGTTTGAGTTTATGACTATAATCACCCCTTGGTCCCTCTTCTTTTCTGTTGCCCCAATCTCACCACCATTCAGACTGTATTTAGCCTTGGTATTCTTTCTCTTGAAATGGGTTACAGAGCATATCACAGCATTAAATTTCCTCTTGCCTTTGTCAGCCCAAATTGCTAGACTATCCATGTTCTGCTGCATAGCCTCAATTTGATCTTCTGTTTCAACTGTACCACCAAGTTTTGTATTGTGTGCAAACTTGACTATCCACCCCTCCATACCCTTATTCATTCGTTCAGTAAATATGTTTTGAACACCGGTACAGTCTGGTGGCTGTGGCATGAATCCAAATCCAGATCAAAGGCATGGAGAGTGTCTGTAATCCGATCTGTAACAAGACTGCGCCAGTTCAGTGGTTGGTGCACAAAGATGCAAAGTATGTCTTTCAGATGAGACGTTAAACCGAGGTCCCATCTGCCTGTTCTGGTGGTAGTTCAGGTGGATGTTAAAGATCCCATAGCACTTCTCGAAGAGAGTAGGGGAATTTGTATTTGAAAGAAATACATACATAAACACATGAGAATATATCAAACAAAATCAACATTAATCTAGAAAGGCAGTTCCAAATACAACTTATACAAAAAAGAAAATGAGATTAATAATATAGAACAAAACTAATCAAAACTTAGTCAAAAAAAGGGTTGCACAAAGAAATGAAGTGGAGAACCTCAGGGTTCAAAGTAGCAGTATATAACACAGTCTCTTTAAGAACTGTACATTGTCCCATCTTGTCTTCCACACTGGATGTGCAACATGGTCTTTATCATATAAATACTGTGACAACAGCTCTGTTTCAGTAGTGGATACAATTTGATCAGGTAATAGCTCCAGTTGCTGAAAAAGAAGTTTACACCTGGTTTGCCATAAATTAAATTTAATTACAGTTAAAATAAGCCATACTGTTCCAGGGTCAAGATTTGTACTTAATATAAAAAAAAACTCCAACCACTTTTTCATAAGTAATATGTAACCACCTCCTTTCTTGCCATCGGTGTGCTTAAACGGCACAAAACATTTTGTGTGAAGAGGCGCTGTACTAAAAAGTGCTCCCTACTTTCTTCTGTATTCTCACATGTTTGTCTGGGACACATTCATTCCTCTTGCATTTTATGTTTAGCATTTCCTTTTACATTAAGTCTAACATGAAAACACAGATATGCTATGTCCCTCATCCTTGGAGGGATTCTTCTACCTTGTAATAAAACAGGTATCTTTGCTTCCTGTGGTTCAGTTATTCCTTTAAAAACTGGTGTAGATGTGAAGGCCTGACCCTGTATAATGTCATAGATATGTGCTCTGAGTGTGGACAATACCTGGAAGGGTTCTATCTTCCATTTTCTTAGCTTCAATATAATAGGTAGGAAGTAGCTGGGCACTTTTTTGTAAGCGGATCTAAGAACTGGCTGCGTTTTCCCAAAAGAAATAAATGATGCCAACCAATTAGATGCAAATACTGTCCACAGGGCTGGGGACAGTCTTTCAGGATCTAACAAATTATGAGAAAAAATATTGAAATAAAATGTAAGGGAATAGGTAAGGTTCAGACCTCCTTGTTGAATTGGCAAGTATAATACTTCCCTCTTTATCGAGTTAAGGCAGCTGCCCCATATTGTGAAACCAACAAAACTCCGAGGTGCTCAACTTCACTAAATGTGAAGTATTTTGACCTGGTGCCGCTTCGGAAACAGAGAATACTTGTGGTCAACTAAAACACGAACAAGAAACTGGTCGCATGAGATCAAGAAGTTAACACGACTACTATGCGGCACGGTTGATGTTCGTTTTGTTAGGAGTTAACCGCTAAATATCATGGAGGTGGCGTGATTGCTGACAATAAACATTTTGAACACATTGTGCATAACAGAGATGAATGACTGGTCAGCCGGTGAGATCAGCTCACGCCGTCATCACGCACGCCGGCTGGTCTCTGCTCTGCTTGACCCGGCCATTTTAAATGCTCACTCTTATGTTTATGCACCAATGTGGTGTTTAAAGTGTTTATTTTCTGTCCAGTAAGTCGTCACGACTCCGGGTGTCTGCTACAAGCCCAGTTGTGACCACACAATAAAATTTGAAGATACGGTGTCGCACACATAGTGGTCTATTATTTAACTTCTTTTGGGGTCTGTGCATTCGGACTGCTTGTTTACGCGTTTTGGTTGATAGCTGCCCCATATTACCTGAAACACAAAACTTAACACAGTCATTCAAATACTTGAGGCATGGGGTATACTGTACTTAGATAAGTAAATATTGGTAATAAAAATGGTTTTACTAATAAGACTTTTTTCTTTGTTTGATGCCAATATTTCCATATATTAACTTTCTTTTTCCCTAGTTCTAACAGTTCCCCCCACTTTGGTACCACGTTATCACCTCGACGATACTGGATCCCTAATACTGTAATTGGTTCCACTAAAATAGTAATGTCACGAATATAATTTGTAGGCACTGTAGAATTACTAAGTATGTACCCTTTACTTTTTGAGATATTGATAGAGGCCCTTGTGACAGTAGAATAAGTTTGGAATTGAGCCATAGCTTTGTTTCCTGATGGTACATTCACAACAAAAGACACACATCATCTGCATATGCAGATACTTTTACTTCCAGTGACCCATCCAGGGGGTGTATTCCCTTTATTTGTTCATCCTGTTGAATCAGTCTCAAGACAGGATCCAGACAAAAGATGTACAATAAAGGACTCATGGGACATCCTTGTCTCACTCCTCTGTCAATATCAATATATGACCCCAGAAAACCATTAACTACTGGTAGAGCTGTTGCTATTTTGTAAATAGAGGAAATCCAATTACAAAATTGAAGGGGAATGCCATAGGCCTATAAGACCTGCTGTAAAAATGTATGGGAAATCTTGTCAAAAGCTTTCTCTTGATCCAAGGAAAGCAAATACCCATGCTGGTTGTGGCAGAGGGAGGTAGCAGTTGAAGTTTGAAATTGTGGTGAGGTTCTGGAAAGCTAACTTTGTCATAAGTTTCTGTAAGTTTTTATTGTTTGTAAGTTGTGTTTTAAAATTGGTCTAACTCCTTAAGAACTCTCTGGAACAGAGGGACACCAATCCTTATATCTCTCTGTGCTAGCTGTAGACTGTTCTTGTGGGGGAGGGTCTTTGGCCAGTAGCACAGCCAGCCAATCAAGGTTGTTTGCATTTCAGTTAATCTCTGTTTAAAATTCTCACTGAGGCATTTTAAGTCTTCTGGCTGTGGCAGAGGGAGGTAGCAGTTGAAGTTTGAAATTGTGGTGAGGTTCTGGAAAGCTAACTTTGTCATAAGTTTCTGTAAGTTTTTATTGTTTGTAAGTTGTGTTTTAAAATTGGCCTAACACCTTAAGTCTTAAATACAGAAGAGTCACTGGGGGTTGAGCTTAATGGCTGGGAGGGAGGAGTTTAGGGAGTTGCAAACTTCCCCTGTGAGCAAACTCTTAAGGCTAATAGTCAGATGGGGAAAAGTTCAGCCACTCAAGTGTTGAAAGTTTAAAAGTCTTGGACTAGTGGGGAAGTTGGTGGCTCACTCAAGGAAGCCTACTTGGAGGGGCATGAGACCACATGTCATTAGGGCCGGCATCTTTGGGAGGGTGGTGGGGTGCGTAGGGTGTGGGGTGGCCATGTTACTGGACTGGACTTGGAAGTTCAGTGGTTGCCCAGTGTGCTACCAGCTGGCACAGCTTAGGGAGGAGGTTGAGGGGCTTAGGAGACAGCTGAGGGAGGGGGGAGGTATGGTTGGGGAATAAGGCAGGGGCTCTCCCATGGGGTTGCACTAAACACTAGGGGCGGGGGCATAGGGAAAGGAGTGCAGAAGAGTACCCTAGGGTAGCATAGGGACCCTGGCAGATGGGGCACAAAAGGAGGATACTATGAAGGAAGCTGGCAGGTAACTGGGGACCCTCACAGACGGGGACCAAAGGGAGGACATTCTCAGGGAGGTAGGCAGATGGCTGGGGCTGGACAGAAGGAAGAAATGGGGGGAGGTGGATCGGACCTTAAGCTCAGTAACCGCTTCAATTCTCTTCTTCTGCTTGAGGATGAGGGGGGTGATGTAGCCATGACAGGGGCAGTTAGAGATGGAAAGGGAGTAGGGGCAGGTGGTGGGGGCTGGATAGTGGGAGAAATGGGGGAACTTGGAATGTGGGAAAACAGGGGAGCAGGGGATCAGAGCAAGAGGATGAGGGGGTAGAGGGAGGAAAGCACAAGGAAAAAAACCAGTTGGGAGGAAAGGGCAAGGAGAAGGACCAGAAGTACAAGGAGGATACAGTAAAGGGAGCTGAGGGTTTAGGCCAGGGGAGCACGACAAGCAAGAAGGGGCTGAACAGAGATGGGAAGGAAGGGAGGATGAGCCATGCAAGTTTAGCAGATGGGGGGAGGACCAATCAAGAGCAGTAATGGTGGGGGTAGCGAGGTACAGAAGGATACTCAGGAGGACAAGGGGCATAGGAGCGGAGGGAAGGGGTGGCCAGGTTAAATAAGGAGGGCATGGCAAGTGGCACACAAATAGGGGGAGGAGCAAGGAGCTGGCTGTGGGAAGGGGCCGGTAGAAAGGATGAGGGAGATGGAAGGGGGGAATGGAGGAAAAGGGGCGGCCAGAGTGCTCCTGTTGGGTGATTCCATGATCAGAGGGATCAAATGGGATAGGGATGGAGAAACCTGCCTGGTTAGAACAAAATGCTTCCCTGGACTAATGGTGCACAGGGCCAAGCATGAGGTATATCAGCTGGCAAAGGACTGTGGAGGTTCCCCGGACATACTGGTCCACCTGGGTACCAATGACATTGAGGGAAATAGTGAGCTAGAGATACAGGCAAGGTTCAGGAAGCTTGCCAGGGTCTATCATGATATAGGATGCACAATTTCCTTCTCGGAAATCCTGCCAGTGTCAAGGGCTAGTGGGGAACACAAGAGGAAGATTAGGGTGATAAACCGGTGGCTCAGGGTGTGGTGTGGGACCAGAGGGTATGGGTTGATGGGGGATTGGGGGGAGACCTGGGAGGATAAGGGTCTGTACGCTAGAGAGAGGCTCCATCTCAATTTGGAGGGGAAGGAAATCCTTAAGTTGAAAATAAGGGGTTCATTGGTGAAAGGTGGGGTTTAAACTTGTGAAGGGGGGAGGGATGGGAGAAAAGGCTGTCGAGGGGGGGTCTGTTAAAGGAGGGGCTCGGTCTCCACCCCCCTGGGGAGCTGGAGGAATGCAGGAAAAGGCTGACTGGTAAGGTGTGGGCCAGGGGAAGACAGAATCCCCACAGGAACACAAGCAGGGGAAATGGAAGTATAGGGAAAGGGTGGAAGGTAGTCCCTGCTAAGTACCAGGAGCTTGGGCAATAAAATTCCTGAGCTCCAGGTGATGCTAACTGAGGGAGAGATGTGTGTGTCAGTGGTCACTGACACCTGGGCCACCGAAGGGAACGACTGGGTCCCGAACCTGGAGGGTTACACCATGTTCAGGAAGGACGGGGGGAGGAAAGGGGAGGAGGGGTAACAATAATAGTCAAAAACTGCATTGCCATAGGAGGAGTGGAGGAGGCAGAGGGAACTGTAGAGGCAATTTGGATCACCTTGATAACAAGGGGGACAAGAGAGTAAAAATAGGAGTGGTTGTATAGACCCCCTGCGCTGGCGGGGGAGCTGGAGGAGAGTCTGGTGGCAGAGGTTGGGAGACACTGCAGATTGGGAAGGGGAAGGGTGGTGGTGTTGGGGGATTTAAACATGCCAGGAACAGACTGGGGGACTATGACATCCTCGGTGACCAGGGAACAGAGGTTGTTGGATGTCTTTCAGGACGCGTTCCTAACTCAGCAGGTGGGGGAACTGACCAGGGAGGAGCAGATACTGGATGTGGTCCTGGCAGACAGTGACCAGATTGGGGGTCTGGAGGTAAGGGACCCGATGGCTGGGAGCGACCGTGCCACAGTCTGGTTCTGCCTGAACCTAGGAGGGGTAGAAGGCTGCACAAAGATGGAGGTAACTGACTTCAGGGGGCGGATTTCAAGGAAATGGGAAGGATCCTTAAGGAACACTTGGATGGGATTGGGCCAAACATGGACACTGACAGTAGGTGGGAAATCATCAGGAGGGGGGTGCAGGATGCTAACAGCACCTGCGCAAGAGTAAGACGAAAATGTGGTAGGGCCCGAAAACCCAGCTGGTGGACCAGGGAGGTTCAGGAGGTGGTAAGGGAAAGAAGGCAGCCCATAGGCAATTCAAGTGCTCAAGGAGTGAAAGGGACTGAGGAGTACGAGCTGATGGCTAGAAGGCCGCCCAAGGTGGTGAGGGTGGCTAAGGCAAGGAAGGAGCAGAACCTGGCCAGGGTAATTAGGGGAGGGAACAAGGGGTTCTTTAGATACATTGGGGAAAAATGAAGGGTGAAGGGGCAGATTAGCAGGATTAAAACAGGGAAGGGATGGACACAAGACCCGGGTGAGCAGACTGAGGTACTAAATGAGTACTTTGCCTCAGTTTTCACCAAGGAAAATGGGGGGCTACATCATACATGGGAGGAGATGATGAAACTGAGGGGGGGACCCCTACCGATTGGCGGGTCTGGGGAGGGAGGCATCACTGGCAGGTGGTGGGAAGGCAAAGCAGGGGGATGAGGTAGCGGAGGTGGAAATCACGGCAGAGAGAGTGAGGGACGCCCTCAGGCCCCTTAAGATGGAGAAAGCTCCAGGACCAGATAAATTACATCCCAGAGTGCTGAAGGAACAGGCGGATGTCCTGGCCAAACCCATGATGGAGCTCTTCAGCATATCTCTGAGGACAGGGTGGGTGCCCCAGGTACTGGAAGGTGGTGCACATAGTGCCTATCCACAAGGGGGGATCAAGGGAGGTGGCAGAGAACTACAGGCCCGTCAGCCTGACATCGGTGGTGGGCAAAATGATGGAGGGCATTATCAAGGAGAGACTGGGAAGGGGGACCTGGAAAAGTTGGGATGCCTGGACGATAGACAGCATGGATTCGTCCCGGGGAAATTGTGTCAGACAAACCTTGTGGAGTTCTATGACTGGGTGATGAGTGCCTTAGACCTGGGTAGGCCAGTGGATGTACTTTTTCTTGACTTCAGCAAGGCATTTGACTCTGTTCCTCAAGGGGCCTGTTAGATAATCTGGGAGAAATGGGGGTGGGTAACCAGATGATCAGATGGATAGGAAATTGGCTCCAGAACTGGACCCAGAAGGTCGTGGTTGGAGGGATAGTCTCATCACCAAGGAGGGTTATTAGTGGAGTCCCTCAGGGATTGGTCTTTGGGCCCCTCCTGTTCAGTGGCTACATCTCTGACATAAGGAAGGGTATCAGGAGTGAGATGAGTCTCTTTGCGGATGACTCAAAACTGGTGCCAGTGGTGGATGGGGAGGAGGGGAGGGTGGCCCTACAGGGGGACCTGGAGGCTCTGGAAAGGTGGTCTAGAAAGCGTAAGCTGAGGTTCAGTGCAGGAAAATGCAAGGTACTGCACCAGGGAGCCAGAAACCCGGGCCAAGTGTACACCCTTGGGGGGGGGATGCTACAAGTCTCGATGGCTGAGAGGGAACTGGGGGTGGTGGTGGATGTCAAGATGAACAACTCGAAGACTTGTAGGAGGGTAGCAGCAAAGACCAAAAGAATGCTGGATGCATCGCTAGGGGGCTCACCTCCAGAAGGAGGGAAGTGATACTCCCACTGTGTAACTGCTTGGTGAGGCCACACCTCGAGTACTGCATGCAGTTTTGGAGGCCACATTTAAAGAGGGACATTGAACTCCTGGAGAGGGTCCAGAGGAGGGCAACCAAAATGATTTGGGGCTTGGGGGATAGGACCTATGGGGAGAGGCTCGAAGAGCTAAATATGTATACATTGGAAGAGAGAAGGGACCGGGGGGACATGATAGAGGTCTTCAGGTACATGAAGGGGGTAAATAGGGGAGGAGCAGTCAGGGTGCTCTGAAGGAAGGAGGGAGGGCAACTAGAGGGCATGGGTGGAAGCTGGAGGAGGGGAGATTCAGGGGAGAAAGAAGGAGGTGCTACTTCACTGAGAGGGTGGTGGAGCCATGGAATGCGCTGCCCAGCGGGCTGGTGGAGGCAGAAATGGTGGAGGGGTACAAGAGGGGGTGGGACAGGTACAGGGGAAGGGTTCTGGAAGCAAAAACCAGTGCAGCGAGAATATCCGGGACTGGAAAGGCAGAAGTCAGAGAGGAAGAGGGGGGCAGCAAGGTCAGCTTTCAGGGTGGGGACTGACCAAACGAGCAGACATGAACGACCATTAGGCCTATTCTGCTGGCATTTTAGTATGTTAGTATGCAATTTATCTTCTTTTCCATGCTCCACTAGTTCCCTGAATAATAATACATTTTCTGAAATAGATCAGCCTGTTACTGCACATGTCTGTGTTGTAACTATAAGGCAGGGGGCTGCTTTAGCTGATCTTTATGTTAAGATTTTCATAAGGATCTTAAGAACTGTATTTAACAGGCTTAGAGGCCTCCAATTATTTAAACTTGTCCTGTTTTATTTATGTAGAAAAATTTGAACAGCAATCCCAAAATGAAAATCCATTTTCTCTTCTGCCAGAATCCAATTAAATACAACATATAAAATCTCTATTAGTTCTGTGCTAAGTATTTTATAAAATTCAGAAGTGAGACTATCTATCCCTGGTGCTGTGTCATTTTTCAGGGTTTTAATGGCCTGCTCTATTTTTGGTTTTGAAATAGGGTGTATCATACTTTTTATGACTTCATGTGGAAGTGTAGAAGCCTGAATCAACCCCAAGTATTAGTGGACCTCGTCTATCTTAATTGGTGGTTCTGCATACATTTTTGTAAGATGGGCCTGTACTACCCTCAAAATATCTGTAGTAGTCTTTGCTACAAATCCTTCCTCTGTTACCAAGCAATTTATCGTTCTGTCCTGTACCCTTTGTTTACAACTCTCAAAGATATCCCTACAGGTTAATTTCCCAGGGGTACAAATCTTATGTTCCAGCAATAATGATGTTGTCCTATTATACTGCAATTTCTCCATTTCTTTCTTAATGTTATTAAACTGTACTGTTAATCCTGTATAACCCATATTTGTTAGGGAGAAAAGTTTAGCTAACTGTTTTCTAAGGGTAAGATATATTGTGTAGTGGTCAGAAACCAAGGAGAAGGAGTGCTATATTATGTGAGATTTAACTTCATTTTTAGTTTCACTCCACCACACACTGAGATCTTCAGCTAGGCCTTCTACAGACATTCTTGCCTTAAAGACCTCACTAATAGTTACAAACTGCAGTATTATGTAATAATGAGTTTCCAATAACCTCTCCCTACCAGAATATGCTCTGTTAGGCCAAGAGAGAGAGAATACAATAGCATGGTCAGAGTTTTCCAATGGAATGGTATCTGCTTTTTGTACCTGGATATATTGGGAAGATAGGATAAAGTCTATTCTGGTGGAACGAATTCCCCGGAAATATGTTTGTCCACCCTGTGGATGTAAAACCCTGTAAGCATCCCTCAAATCTGCTGTCTGCATGATGCTTTTTAAACAGGAAGAGTTACAGAATTCTTTAGTGTCTTCACCCCTCAATCTGCTTTGGACAAACCACAGTTGAAATCCCCCACCCACAACACGTGTCTTGTAGTGTGTAAGTACGGCTGTATGACACTAATTAGGGTCACCCATTCCTTTTTTGTTTGAGGGGCGTAAATGTTGATTATTCTCCGAGCTGTTTGCCCCATGTAAAAATCAAGCCTGAGGGCACAGCCCGGTGCAACATCCGTAACTTTAGTGACTTTAAAATTATCCCCTCTAAATAATATTCCTAGTCCATCACGAGCTTCCATCCCAAAGGAAAAATAAGATGGCCCCAACACCACAATTTTTTTGCAGTATTAACCAATGTCAAAGTATTAAACCTTGTATCCTGTAGACAACAGATATCAAAGTTGCAATCTTTCAATACAGATAAAGTCATCAATCTATGTCTAGCATTCTTAATACTATTAACATTTATTGTAACTACTTTAATGGTTGTGAAGGAGGCCATAGTACACAAGAAGGTTATGTGGGTGTACTCAAATGTGCACTCCTCCTGGGCTTAGTCCTTAGTGGATGCTGTTTCCCCTTGCCAGGGTCTAGTACAAGGGAAGGCCTTCATCTGAGTCTGAGGACTGCATATGGTGAGAGGAAATGTTAGAGTAAGATTCATATTCCCCTCCCAAATTCGTGTCGTTGGACAAAACCTCATTTATTTGATAAGGAAAGACTCAAAGAGGAGGAGGCTTTCAAGATCTTAGATTATGGCTTAGTTTGGCGTAGCACTCTCTTTTTTGTGACTATAGTCACTTCTTGGGGGATGGGCATAACAATGTTCTGTACCTGTGATGGGGTTCCATTCTGCACAGAAATGTCCATGTCCTGGTGACATGGGGGAATCGGTACATTGTAGGGAGGCCTCATTTGATCCCTTTGAGGAGGTGCTTCTGAAGCCTCAGAAGGATTGGAGACCTCATCTCTGGAGACAGGGAGGTGGGTTAAAGTCAGAGGTGTAGTCACAGAAGCTGGTTCTGGATTTGATACAGGAATATCCTCTGCGTGCTCATTTGGTTGAGTTCTAGATGCAGAAATGTCTTTTTTCTGTGCGTCCAGAAGCAGGGAATCCTGATTCTGATTAGGCTGGTCAGCCCTATTATGGGTGGCCCATGGGCAAGCCCTGTAAGAATGACCAGTTTCATCACAGAGATTACACTTTAAACGAGTCTGACAATCTGAACTATGATGACTAAACATAAAACAAGAATTACATTGTAATCTGTGACAAGTAGAACTGAGGTGAGAGAAGGATCCACACTTGAAACACGTTTTAGGCTGTCCAGGATAAAAACAGTGGCCTCTATCCTGGCCCAAAAATAAACTACTAGATAGGTGTTGTGGCCCAGTGTTTGAACTACGTAATTTCACCTTATATTTTCACCCACCCATCCAAATGTGCTCTTCATCAAATATGGGCTGTGGGGTCCCCATCACATCACATCTTTGCTGTAACCAATAAATAATGTCATGAGCTGCAACACTTTCGTTACAGAATAAAATAGTAACTGTTTTGATCGCAGGTTTGTTTAATGGGATTGCCCTAAATGGTAGCCGTAAGACTGAGTATCGCAATTTCTCATATTTTACCCAGAATTAGTCCAGCCCCTGGGGAGTCTAAAGCTGACATCGTAGATAGTATCCCCAGAGGCATGAATCGGTGCATATATCTCATTGGTAAAAAAAAATCTATAGGCTCTTTTATTAACTTTTTTCCAATATAAATTCTATCAGGGTTCATGTCTAAACCTCCCAAATATTGTAACCTGACTGTGTTTCTCCTTTGCGCAGGTAATGGCTGTTGAAAAAAATGGTCTCTTTTTTGAAAGTCTGCCCAGGTTGTCTGTGCCTGTTCAGTTGCTGTAGGGGGGTGGGGTGGCGCAGCATCTGATTCCATCCTGTCCCCCCCATGTACGTGTTTCAAGGTTGTCTCCCTCTGACTCTGTACAAGATTGCTCCTGGTTAGTCAGGCCTGTTACAGTAGTATCATACATGACATCTTCTGCATGAAGATTCAGATCCGAGTCTGTAGCAAATTGTGTTGGGGGGGGTGGAACGCAGGCCCTCATCACAGCCTGGAGATTGGACATCAGTAGACATTCCAGGAATAGGACTGTGGGAGGGATCTGGCAACCATTGTCCAGTATCAACTCTCTTCCACTCAGCACTTTTAAATGAATTTTCCAGTGCACAAGGCAACTTTTTTTGTGGTTACAACTGTTTATGCTGCGATGGAGTGACCCCTCTCCCTTGCCTGTGTCCTAAAATAGTACTAGCAGAAGACTGCATATTTGTAGGTGGTGTAGATGGTAAAACAGTACTTACAGTGTTTGTTTACGGTAACACTGTTGTGAATATATGCTGAGGCTTTACTGTCTGCACTGGCTGTGTGGTTTGTGATGGAATGCATTCTGGATGAGACAGAAGCCTGGTCCCACTTTGCTGAAGTTCTTGTTGCTTTCCTGTAACTGGTAGGTGTTGCACTCCAAGTCGCCGTCTTGCTGATTTGTGATTTGTACAGTCCTTTTAAGGTAAACTGAGCAGCTCTTGACACACGACTCCCTCTTTGAACTGTCAGCCGCTGTGTTCTGGTGTGGTTTGCCTCATAGCAAAATTTCAGTGGCATCTGTACTAGCGGGAGCTTGGGCAGTAACCTCTGCAGCAGCTGAGTCATCCTTCAGCTGATTGTCAGTCTCAGAGGTCACCGCGCTGACAATCGTTGTCTATTCCAAGGAGAATAATTCAGCCTGCAGCTCGCTACAACATGTTTTATGTGCAGCTTCCTCCTGTTGCAGTATTAGATGCAGTCTCGCCATTTTGTCCATTATCTCAGTCCCACCAGGTACTGTTTCCATACCACCATGATGTACAACTGCCTGTACTTCAGTCCTTATTGGAGTTTCCTCAGTAGCTACATTCTGCACAGTACAGTAGAATCCCGTTTATCCAAACTGCACTGGCAACATGTTTTAAGGTCAGATAAACGGGAGTTCAGTAGGGTGGGAGTGCTTATTTTATTTTTGTCTTAAGAACTATGGGGATATGAGCAGCTAGCAGTGCAAACTGAATAAGGTGATAGGGGTGGGAAGTGCAGCAAGGAACTTGAAAAGGTGCATGGTGCAGGTTTTTTTGTTTTCTTCTGCTTGTGCAAACGTGATTTGTTTTTTCTGTTTGTGCTTGTGCAATTTTTAAAGTGCTTTTTTTACTTTTTTAAGGGGGTAAAAAATGTCTGCATCGTAGGTTGCTGAAGGCTCTGAATTCCTTTATTTGCTGCCTTGATTCTCATCCCTCTCAACAACATCCGCTGTACAGGGTCAATGTCTGCTTGATTCACCATCCAAAGTAAGAATTTATCAAAGCTTGCTACAGCCTCTGCATTACTTGGAATCAGTATAGATTCTGTCTCATTGTCTGATTGTTAGTCCTCGTCACCGCTTCTGGACTTCTCATCCTGGCTCCCCAGCTGTTGCTGTACATCTTCTATTAGAGCGTCATCAGTCAAATGCTCATAACCATCCTTAGCACTGTCGCAGGGTACCCAGCTCTCAAGGTCTTCTTTGGACATGGTGAGATTCAGCTTATCAATCATGTCCTCTGCAATTGCTGCGATCTCTGGATCCTCGTCCAGGTTGAATACATTTTCAGGGCAAACTTCATTTTCTGCACCTGGGCTCCCTAGATTTCCCAATCATAAAGAGTGGAAGTTTATGGAAACTGCTTGCGTTTGCACAAGCAAGCACTGTTATTCTGTCTTTCTGCTTTTTGAAGCCTGGAGCATCCTTTTCTGAACTGTGGGCTAACATTTTATCAGGCAAGCAGCGCCAATATAATCAGTTTCATCTGCATTATAAATTTGATGAGCAGACAATGACTCAGCTTTAATAATATCTTTAAGCTGATCCATGAAATCAAAAACGCCTTCCTCAGTGGCGCTTAATCTTTCTCCACACAGTCGAAGTTGCTGTATACTGTGGCGTTTTTTAAATCGATTGAGCCACCCATCACTGGCAACAAAGCTTCCTCTGTCAGGACCTAGCATATTATGGAGCTGGATGGCTTTTTCTTTTAATAGAGGGCCAGAGATAGGCATCCCCTTTTGTCTCTCCTGACAGAACCACAAATAAACAGAATCATCTCTCATCATCCTTACAAGCTCTCATAGTTTTTCTCTTCTCCAAACTGAAAGACCCCTCCATTGACATAGCGAACTGTCTCAACTTTTCTTTGGCATCTTTTATGTTGCTAATGGTTGACTTACCCACCCCATATTCAGAAGCTAGCGTAACAGCTCTCTCCCCATTCTTTATTCTGTCAAGAATACACAGCTTCTGCTGCAGTGTTAAAACAGTTCTCCTACACTTTGTACCACTTATTGCCACCATAAAGAGCACGCACTGTAATCAGAGAAATCCTGGTCAAAGCCATGTTGAAATGATGCAGCACTTAAGTGTTACAGCCAGCCAATTGAAAGAGGACACATTGTCAAAACACACACCAAGTGTCGGTGCTATTGCTACATAGTCCAGTTTGGCCAGCCAGTTGAAAGAGAACACATTGACAGCACCAAGTGCTGATGCAACAGTTGTAAGTTACCTGTCAGCTACCTGTAAGCTTCTGCGAGATGCGCTTCTGAGATTTTGCAGGTTGTGGCAAAGTGGGAGGGTGGTTGATGGACGAAGCATAAACAAGAACACGCAAAACACAAAAAGTTACATCACTGTACTAAAGTCTCGGGTGACATGATGTCGGTTCAGTTAAGAGGGAGTTCCAGTTAACCGGGGTTCGGTTAAACGGGACTCCACTGTACCATAATCCATTCATTGCATATCACAACCATTTGTATTTTTGGTGACCTCTTTGCTAAATGGGACAGGGGAGGAGGTCTGCTCCCAATCTCTGTCACATCCATCCCCTCAATCAGCTAGAGCAGACTGACCATCCAACAGACGGCCAAGGGTTCCTCCTACAGTTCAGTAGGGGAATTTCCCCAGTGTCCTGGCCAAATTTCCCCCATTCACTAAAAATAGCACCAACAGCTTAAAAAAAAAATCTTGTTCAATTTCAGTTGGCATCCATATGTATCCCCCTCCCCGGGACGAGGCTGAACATAGGCAAAAAATTATCTATTCCTCCTTCCCGGTCAACAAAAACTAAATAAATACTGAGCTTTAGAAACTATGCAGCTGTGTTTGCACATTGAGGATGGAAAGGTCCCTCTGGCACCTCCCTAGACATAGATTGACAGCACTGCTAGAGGTGAGAAGACCTCACCTTGGCTCAGTCACTAATAGCTCAGATATTTAGATTTTTTTTTCAACTAAATCAGCAGCAGCAAAAAATGAAATATCGCAAGATTTGAGACCATTTAGAGACAAACACAAGAACCAACTAACTAACAGACAAACAGAGTGAGTCAAAACTTATGAATAGTGTAGCTGTCCACACAATTCAAACATTAAGCATTGCATGTGTAAGCGAAGGGGGGTGGGCATTAAACTACAGTACTTGTGAGCCGTGGATTTTAAACATGGCCTGGGTATTTATGTATTGTATTAATTTAGAGTATGCCACACTACTTCCACACTACTTTAGGATTGCCTTATTTTGATCCTGTACTTAATATCCAAGAGGGTCTTGGGGGGGGGGCAGAGAAGTACCTCATACATACCGTAGTAAGAAAACCACAGTTATATGGTTTCAGATTAGAAGTTGTAAGAAAGCGGTTATACAATATCACATATAATAATTATCAGTTTAAGTATATAGACAGTATATCAGTATAAGTATGTAGTCACTCAAAAAATGTATAATGTCCTTCTTATGCTTGTGAAACACATTTCCTTCTCTTTTTTCCCCTAGTGACTTGAAAAAAAAGTACCATATTACAGCCTTCCCAAAGTTGGTAATAGTGAAACAAAATGGAGATGTCATCACAGACAAAGGCAGGAAGCAGATCCGAGATAAAGGACTAGCCTGCTTTCGAAACTGGCTGGAAGTGGCAGATATCTTTCAGAATTTCCAATACCGTTGATGAGGACTAAGAACAAGGCATACAGTTCTAAAAGAGTAAGCTTTGTAGACAAACTTGTTGTGGTCCATATTATTAGATATTGTCAAAGCAGAAAAGGTAGGTGCTTTGCATTTATTTGCACAATATCAGACCACAATACAGTTTGTTAGGCACAAGGCTGTTATTCTGTCCCACGTGAAAAATTAGTTGAAACCAAAAATCCTAGTCAAATCTGCCGAACATTTCATTATATTGATGTAATATTATTGTTATTAGATTGATATAATGTGCTCTACATAGCACCAGTCATTTTTGATATGCTATATTCCCAGCACAACAGCCCTTGTGGGAGCTATGCAAATGTTAGTGAACTGTTTATCTGAATTGAAATCTAGAATTTATTTTATTGATTTTAAATTTGTACAAATCTTTATGATAGTGACCCCAAATATTTATTTTGGATCCAAAATATATCAAATAGCATTTACTCATATATTTGTACCAATATTTTAATAAATAGAATACTGCACTGTTTACAGATCATCTGGTTTGGTGTCTCTCTTTCATACACGTAGGTCTGAGTCCTTAACACTTGCCTTTTTTCACCAATAATCATTTTTGCCAGATCTGAACAGATACATCATTTACAAAGTAGTTTTGACAGCAGCTCCATTTAATTATATACACTGTGATTCTACAGCAGTTTCCGCTTCAAACATGTTCATTTAAGAAAGGTAAAATTCTACAAAAACCAAAAACCAAGGAGATCACTTACCTGTAATACTTGTGTTTTAGTGGAAGTTCTGGGGTTGTTATTCATCATCTCGGATGGGCGAGCTGAATATTTGGATATTGTAGTGTGGTCTACAGTTACCTGTTGATGACCTTCTGACCTTTGCTGTGATCATTTCATTTTCATTGTTTTTTATTTCAGTTGTCATTGACTAGTGCAGAAAATGATTTACAGCTGTGCACTGTAGCTCCTTTGTCAATTCTCTACATACAGTACAAAATAAGCTTATATTCTCTTTGACCTGACTGTCCTCTAAATATTCTTTGGCTCAGTGTGCCTTTCCTTGTCAACAAATGTCAAATAAAATAAATATATGTTCTTCCTGAACTGCTAAAATACTCTCTGTCCTCCAGCACTCTCCTCATTTATATATGGTTGCATATTATGGTATATAGTGCAGACTTTAATCTGTAGTGGATCCAGTATCTCTTTGCTGAAACATGGGCTTACTCTGATACCTGGCAAAAGATGTGTTTTACATTTTCTTGTGTTTTGGCAATAACTCAGACATGAACTAGCAATCAAAAAATACTTACACACACAGTACCATACCATACCGCAACCATGTAAAAAATATATTTATCAGCTGCAAGTTAATCTGCAGGCAACACACAACTCAAGCTGACACTACCCCAATCTGTCATCCTCTTTTGCACAGGAAGGAGGGAGAGTTCATATTGGAGTACTTGTCATATCCTTCCTGGACTCTCTTCCTCTCCCAATGGCAAAGTGAAAGGTGGGGTGGGGGCAACCAACAAGGTATCACCTCTTTTCTTCTGCATAGTTAGATACTCGGAGCTCAACTATTGTATTTATGTATTTATTGATATCTTGGATTACGAATACCATTGAGCCAGAGGTTCTTTTACGTAGGTTCAGCGTTGTACAATTAACAACAGGTAAACAAAGTATATAGTAAACAATCAAGAGCAGTTAGAAAAACACAGGAGTAGAAATGTATGATGAGAAGCATAGCAAGAAGCTTACAAGCCTAACTAGGGTACATATCATAAGCATTGTAATGGTATGTCGCAAATATGAAGACAAGGTAAGGTACCTAGGTAATTGTCAAAAATATGAGGGAGGACGCAGGGCCAAGGTTATAGGTCTGGGTGAAAATAGAGATGGCAAAAGGCAGTCAAAGATGACCTTGTCAAGAGAGAGCAAGGGAAAGCAGCAGGGGGTGGGAGGTAAAGAGTAGGGTGGACATAAATAGGAGGGGGTGAAAAGCAGCCAACATTGACATTATCAGGTAAGAGAGAAAGAGAGCAACAGGTAAAGGGGATTAGAGCAGGAATAGGGGAGGGGAAAAAGAGTGGTCAAGTAAGACTTGGGGTAAATGGATGGGGGAGTAGATGTTGTAGGCAGGAAGGGGGAAGGGTGAGCATGACATAGTGGGAGGAGCTGGGATGCAAATATTTTAGGGTAGTGGAGGGGGTAAAGAGAGGGGGGCTAGAGGGAGGGAAGAAATGAAGGTGGGAAGTAAAAGGAGGGGGGAGTGCTTAAGAGGCATAAGGGGGAGGCCCACTAATGGACACAATCACAGCTACAGTACTAAGGGCTGCAAGGTGCTGCAAAGCTTGAGCTTGAAGGGGACCTAATTTAGGCTCTGTACCAACAAGGTATCACCTCTTTGGTTTGCTATACTGACTGGATACCTTGTGTTGTATGTGCTATAAGCTGTTTGCCTAATTTCTGCTTCTCTCATTACTGGTGGGTGAAATACATGGTTGAACCAATTTCCAAGTCCATCCTAAACCCTCATTATTTTCCTCAGTGGCACAAGCAGGAGACAGACATTCACACTATATTAATCTGATGTTTGTTTGCTAATAGAACAGTAGGTTCGCCCTACAGTATCGTGTGAAAGAAGTACTATGCATACTTGCATGTCCTGATGTCCTCACTGCTTTTGTCTTGTGTAACAGCTGAGTTTATAAACAGATATTGCACTAATTAGATGCATTAGGGCAGGGAAGAGCCCTTTATATTTGGCCTGCTGACCATGGAGCTGTCTGGTGCCTGGAGATCACTTCTACCAGGGCTGGATCTTCCCATGTTGCCTCCGGGCAGCCAGACAGAAATCACACTGCCATCTTTTTGCTGTCCCCTGAGGGCTGCCTGAATGTTGGCTTAATAGCCTACTTTTCAGGCTAGCCCAGCAGCCAATCAGGATCTAATATAATAATAATAATAAAATGTATTTAATTAAGTGCTTTTCAATATTTCAAAGCGCTGTATAATATTAATACGAACAAAACACATATACAAATACATATAGTATAAATCACGATACAACAGGAAATGCCTTCCCCCATAAAAAAGTCTTAAGTGCCTGCTTAAAACTCCCCACTGTCCTGTACTCCTGGAACTGAAGGGGCAGAGAATTCCAGAGGGTAGGTGGCACAAACCCAAAAGCACGTGTGCCAGATGACTTTAAGTTAACCCTCGGAATCTCCAGCAGCCCCTCATCAGCCAAGCAGAGCTGTCACAAAGGGGTGTAAGGAACCAGAAGCTCCTTCAAGTAATCGGGACAGGGCTTTGTAAGTCAATAGACCTACTTTAAAGGTGATCCGCCACTGTATTAGCAGCCAGTGCAGAGCGTGCAGCACTGGGGTGATATGAGGTCTTCTAGATGTCCCAGTCAACAAACGTGCTGCTGCATTCTGCACTAGCTGTAAGCAGTGGATATCAACCCCAGGAAGCCCTAGATAAAGGAAGTTGCAGTAATCAAGGTGCGATGTCACAAAGGCATGGACCAAAACAGGCAGGTCACTGGATGGAACAAGGTGCCTAATCCTGGCAATGTTGCTAAGATAGAAAAAGGCCAGCTGGATGACTGCCGATACCTGATGTCGAAGAGTCAGACCATCATCAAGCTCCACTCCCAGGTTACGCACCCATTCAGAGGTGAGAATCTGGGTCTCCCCCAGGACTAAACCGGAAGGGAGCCCAGTCCTCAATCCCTCTACCCTATGATCCGGGTCCACAACCAAAACCTCAGTCTTTCCTGGGTTCAACTTTAGACTGCTGGAATTCATCCAATCTTGGATTTCTGTGAGGCAGCTGTTCAGTACCGAGAAAGCACCAACCTGGTCAGGCGCAAAAGACAGGTAGAGCTGGGTATCATCAGCGTAGCAGTGAAACCTCAGCTCATACCAACTTACAGTGTCTCTGGGGGGTAGCATATATACTGCAAATAACATGGAGGACAGCACCAAACCCTGAGGTACCCCGCAAGGCAGAGAGAAAGCCCTAGATGAAAACAAACCCGAGACCACTCTCTGTGTTCTCCCAGCGAGGAAAGATGAAAACCATCTGAGGACTGTGCCCGACAGCCCACAGATGAATCTCAGGCATTCGAGCAGAACCCCATGATCCACAGTATCAAAAGCTGATGATAGATCCAGGAGAACCAAGGTAGAACGGTGTCTCTGATATCTTGCCATCAGGAGATCACTGATCACCCGAACCAGAGCAGTCTCAGTACTATGCCTCTTACGAAAACCAGATTGGAGAGGTTCATATAAATTATGGATGGTTAGATGGTTATCCATTTGAGCAGCCACAACTTTCTCAATAACCTTCCCCACAAAAGGGAGGTTAGAGATAGGCCTGTAGTTTGCTAGGTTCTCCGGGTCTAAAGAAGCTTTTTTCAGAAGGGGGATCACCACCCCCTCCTTCAGGGAGCTAGGGAACTCACCCATATCTAGAGAGCACCAGACAATCTGAGCTAAGACTGGGCCAATGATCTCACTACAACCCAAAATCAGGGAAGTAGGGCCTGAGTCTAAACTACAGCACATGGGATGCATCTCCTGGACAATCCTCATAATGTCTATGAAATCTGGCAGGTCAAAGGTACTCCAGGAAACTCCAGGCTCTGCGACAGAGCACCGATCTACAGCAACCCCCTTAGAGTGAAGTTGGTGGCACTCCCTCCTGATGTCGTCGACCTTATTCACAAAGAAGCGAGCGATCTCATCACAATCAGTTTGTGTAAAAACTCGACGGAGCTGCCAACAGGCTGGGCTGCACAGTCTGTCAACAGTTCTGAAGAGTTGAGCCGGTCGGTTCCGTGCGACAGAAATTTCCCTGGACAGGAATTCTGCCTTCTTAAGGCAGCTTAAAGCTTCTGAAGAAGGACCTGGTTGGTTCAAAAGCTAAAGCACTTTGTTCTTTTCTGTAACATCCATGTTGGTCCAATAAAAGGTATCAAATCATTTATTTCTGGCTCTGTTTTTAAAAGGACCAATACGGCACCTACAACATTTTTTTGCCTTCTTAAGGGAAATTTCTGTTTGGTAGAGTTTATGCTGCTCTAGCAAAATACGGTGGTTAGCATCAGTGGCAGTCTTCCTCCAGCGATGGTCTAACCTATGCCCCAATTTCCATAACTCTGTCAGAGCCCCATCAAACCATGGGGCTCCAGGGCAATGTGGAAGTGGGTGAACTTGGACAGGAGCAATCTGATCGAGGGCTGAAGATATGGCCCCATTATAGGCCACTACCAACTGCTCAGGATCAGTGCAAGACTCGTCCAACGAGAGGTCAGTAACTGCCATCAGGTCTTCAGGGACCACATCCCGCAAAGGGCGGTACCTGACCAACTTCACAGGGGCCGACTTACCCAGGGGGGCCTCAAAATTGAACCCAACTGAGTAATGATCAGACCAACTGACTGGTTCCACCACTAAATCAGAGGCCTCAATCTCCAGGAGGAAGACCAGGTCAAGAGAGTGACCTCCCTTGTGTGTAGCTGAGGAAGCAACCTGTGTAAAGCCCAGAGATGTCATCACCTGGAGGAAATGTTGACCAAAAAGCAAGGATTCGTTCATTGAACCCAGGCATTGAAGTCACCCAGAACCATCAGTCTGGGCGACTCCAAAGCCATGTTGGCGGCGAAGTCTGCTATTTCCTGCAGGAATAGTTTCTCACCACCTGGTGGACGGTAGATGAGGGCGATCCTGCACCCAACACCAGCTACTGCAGTACACTCAAATGACCTAGCCTCCTCAACTGGTACACCAGTTAGGCCCAATTTGGTCTTGAAACAGACCACAACCCCCCCCCCGCGGTCCAATCTCAGTCGATGTACAACTGAGTACCCGGTGGGAACAGCGGCCTCTAAAAAAGGGGCCACATTCCCATCCAGCAAGGTCTCGGTAATGCAAACCAGATCTACCTTAGCAACAAAGTCTGCAATAAGACCAGTCTTGTTGCAGACAGATCTGGCATTGCATAACAGCACCCGAGTTGGGACAAGGTTTGCGAGCTATCCCAACTATTTGCCCTCCCAAACTGGAGGTACCCTTGGGTATGGGAACCAGAATGGAATCACCACGTTCCAGGTACCATTTTTTCCCAGGGCATCTTCTGGGCCTAACCACTCCTATGGGAGAGCTCCGCTTACTCCGCTGTCCAAAACCCCCCACCCACCCCTACTCCCTCCCCACGAGCAATCCCCAACGCCAGACAGCGTCAATAGGTAAAAGCAGGCAGGGGGGAGAAGAGAAGGGGCGGAGGGCATGGAGAGCGGAGGCCGAATAGCACAGGACAGGAGGGGCAAGGAGGCACATTTCAATTAACACTATTAAAATGATGGGAAAGCACAAAACTCAAATTTCCCAAATCACAAGGCAATACTATAAACAAAACTAAAACCCCCGAAACATAAATAACTTAAATATCAATCCTTACCAAATAAATCAAATAGACTACCCCTTCCCACTATAAGATAGCCTTCAAACCCTGAAAGAAAAGAAAATAAAACAAAAAATTACAATAACACAATCCCCTCTCACAGGATAAAATAACACATCAAAATATAAAATATTCCCTCTCCCACAGCCCTCTCACAGCCAAGGAGGGGGGAAAATAATTAAACAACCCCCTCTCACAGGATATTCAAAACAAACAATAACAATAACATAAATTTTCCACAGCCCTCCCACAGCCGAGGAAAAAATAATAACAAAACACACTGGTACTCTCACTACCAGAAAACTATAAAACAATTAAAAAATCAGGGAAAAAAGGCATCAAACAGTAGGAGAGCCATAGCAGTCCAAATAATCCAACGTAAGATAAACCCAGTGTCAAGTCCGATAGAGCAGAATAGATGTTGTCAACATACAAAAATGTTCAGTCTCGGTGGATATTCTGGGAAAAGAGTAAAAAAAAAATTCCACAAGTAAATACAGGCCAAACCAATGGAAAGCAGGGGCTTCTCCAATTAGAAATGAATATAGGGCCCTGAACACCAATTGGGTATATGGGGGTGGGGACAGCCCTTTGAATCAGGCCTACTGACCATGGAGATTTCTGTCTGCTGCCTGGGGATGACTTCTGCAGTGGCTGAAGTTGCCCACACTGCTGTCCAGCAACTGAACAAAGAAGCCACACCATCATCTGTGTGTTTCCCCTCTGAGAACTACTCTGATTTTGGCTTGCTAGCCTACTTTGCAGCATAGCCCAGCAGCCAGTGCTACCGTTGAATGTTAGCCATATCATGAGTGCTTCCTTCATTGTCATTCTAAGAGATTTTTACCATTTGCTGTTCTGACTCACTCTAGTTGTATTTCCATGTCATATGGTAATTTATCTGTGATGTACTATACACTGTATGTATTATTTTATCTCAATCTCTTGTAATGAAATGATATATCTCAATATTCTATACAGCTAATTATACATTATACCACAGTATTTACTGGCTGTGAAGGGAGAAAGGGGTCCACTGATAACTCGATATAAGAAATTGGGAAAAACTGTTCTGTCATGCTGACCAGGGAAAAACTAGGCTGACAAGAGAACGTGACATACACAGAAATGCTTACTCATAAAGAACATATGAAAACAAGTTATTTTTCAGTTTCTTGAGAAAAACAACCTTTATCTGTAAGTAATGGAGTAGTGTGACTTGCAACTTCTATAAGCTAAGGAACAGAGAAAGGCCTATTAGGGTGAGGCCTCTAGAATTTTAGTATTATGATGACATGACTTATTGACGTAAGATGTTCAGCATATTTTCTAAAATGTTTTTATGACAGGTATATACCCTTTTTCGCAAGAAATATTATTTGTAATTTTGTTCTAAGAATTGTTTTTGACAAAGTAGCTATGATGACATTTCTCAGAAAGTATTTGGAAGATAATATCTCAGCCTTATGTAAGGAAAAAGCGTATATAATGTCAGCCCGGGACCCTGTTCTGTGTGTATGCTTCCATGGCCACTCCGAAGAGGGTCTGAACAAGCTGCAGCAAATCCTACGAAGGACTTCCAAGATGATCTTAGCCATGTATGCTTCCGATAGTCAGAGTTGTTTATGAAGTTTGTAACCTGCTGTAAGTTTTTACTTTTTTTATTCCCCTAATAAAGGGTTTTTTGAAATGTTATATGAGTGCTGGATGGTCTTTATTTGGTCACAACTCAAGAGAACCCATAGTATGTGTTTATCATTTACTGCTTACTATTATTTTATTGTTGCCTTGCGGCTACTTAGATTATCATAAAAATTTCATTCCTAACATTTTGGCACCCCAGATATTGGGCACAATTGTTGACTATGACCTCTTCCAGCTTAGAGTTTGCTGTGGTATCATACTTTAAATGCACTTAGGATTTTAATTTTTGTGTTGTTATTTTTTCTCCAGATAACTTTGGGTAACACTGCCGGCAGCCCAGGGGGAGGAAGTTATCCACAACACACAGCCACAACATAATGGCTGCCTCTAGTGATAAAGCAGACCAGTTAGGACATTTTATAGTTGATTATATTTCTAAAACGGCTGGCCATGACCAGTTATTATTTTGGGCTGAGGAAGAGAAATATGAACTAGGAGGTTTAAAGCATGTAAAACATAGCTACCAGGAATGGGTTACTCAAAGGAAAAGTCCTGATTTCATAATAGGGGTTGTAGTAGCAGGGCTTTATGCTTCTTGTGTAGCTTATGATGAACAGCTTAAATTGCAAACAAGCTGCAATTCTGAATTAGCTGAACACGTCCAGAGTTTAACGACACAGCTCGCTGAACTCCAGGAACAATATGATGAAGCCTGGGACTTCATGTTAGAGTCCACTGACTTTACCAATAAGGCAGAGCAAGTAAACCAGGATTTGACATTTAAATTAATAGTAGTAGGCTGACATGTCCCAATTGAACAAAGCCATTGATGATTTAAAACAGGAGTTAGAGGGTGGAGAGCCATCCTCTGACATTCATAGTATCTGGGGTGTGTGTGGCTCTGACAAAGGCTGCACTGTGGGATAATACCCCTCTCATCTTGAAGAACGGACTCCATCCGATATTTTCGGGGAGCCTGCTCTGAGAGATTGGGCTTTGTCCCCACACCCAGCCTCCAACCTTGAGGACTGAGCACATTCCGATATTTTCAGGGAGCCTACCCCGAAAGGTTGAGCTTTGTCCCCACACCCAGCCTCTGATCCTGAGGAGCGAGTACAGTCTCATGTTTTCAGTGAGCCTGCTCCAAGATGCAGGGCTTTGCACCCCCGCCCAGTAGGAGTTACCGCTACTCCACATCCTTCTGCCCTCCCTACTGCTACGACATACTGTACACCTGCTTATCCTCCTTTACCCCCTTCCCACACACCTCCAATTTCGGGTGTCACCTTTAACCCTCTCCCCATCCAACCCAAGATTCAGGGGCCACTCCTATTCATGTGGCACAGGTACAGGGGAATTTTAAGGTGGGGGACTCCATCTTGCTGCATGGTACTAAATTGAAGGGTTACTTCAGTTTGTATGGCATCACCGACCCTCAAGACCAGGTTCGGTGCCTCCAGATGACTATTCCAGCTCAGCTGTTGGGGAGATTACCTCCAGCAACTCAGGCCAGCAATGAGTCTTTTGAGGGTTTGCTTAAAAAATCTTTCTGATCTATGTTGTCCAGCTGCAAATGGTACACAATTGGTAGCAAATACTGTGCAGGAGAGAGATTAACATCCCCACTGTTTCTATGAAAGAATTGCTGCTGCTTTTTCTACTGGGAAAGCTGTTTTTGACTCAGAGAACTCTGACTTCAAAGGGTTATTTTTGGCTAATATGCACCCAGACATTAAAAGCAAAATTGATATGCTTGTAGACTACCAAATCTATAACTGACATTTTAAGCCATGCTACTAGGGCCTATCTCAGTATCAAAGCAGCCAGGAAAGAATGATCTGATAAGGATAAGGTTGATGCTAAGTCCCAGGACAGTAAGGGTAGAGACAAGCCCAAGGTGGCAGCAGAACTTTCTGCAACTGCTCCAGCTTCAGCCCCCTTCCCTGACAGTGGTCAAGGCACATCATATACCCCAGCAGTAGCCACCAGACAGGTGGAGGGTCCACCCCCTCCACTACCTAAGGGCAGGAGTCGGCCATGGAAACCCAAAGGACAAGGAGTTTATTCCTGGCCTGCCGTGACCATAATTGGCAGAAACAGCGGGCCTGACAACAACAGCCACCTGCCCTCCTTTCCAGCCTGGGATACCCTCCCAAGCTTTGGCTCAGGTGCTCCAGGATGTGCAGCACACACTGCAGGAGATCCTGTCAGGGGATGTAACCTGTCACCCTCGGGACCTCCACTCCGAGAGGGGCCACACCACTACTGACAGGAAGGGGCCTCTTGGTGTCACCACCTTTCTTCCCTTCATTTAGATGACCACGGCAGACCCTATGTTGAAGCATGGGTTGGAGGCCACCCATGCACTCTCCTAGTAGACACTGGGTCAGTGGTGTCCCTGCTATGCAAGGACTTCTGTGTTGGCGACACCATCCTAGCTGGTGCTGAGCAGACCTTTGAAGACACCTCTGTACCTGTCTGCAAACCTTCCTCTGATGTTTCTTTTACTATTGGTGATCTTACCCCTTTTATTGGCTCTACCACTACTTCTAGTATACTGGGAATGGATGTCCTGCATCCATTCAGTGCTATTGTAGACCTTTCTAACCTAGCTTTATGGGTTGCCCTACACAACCATGATCTTCTCCTCATTTCCACAGTGCTCTCCACTGTTGCTGCTTCTACTCCTTACATTGTCCTGGAATCTTTTGATAATCATCCATTCTCTTAGGTGCTTTTGCCCATTTTGGCAGGTCACCTCCCTGTTTTTGCCACCCACAAAAATGACTGTGGCCATACCACTCATTATGTCCACATGGATGGCCCAGATCCACCACCTCAGAAACAATACCCTTTCCCTGTGGAGGCTTGCGATGAAGTCCAAAAAATAGTGGATTCTCTTTTACAACAAGGTGTACTTTGTCCTTGCTGTTCCACCAATAATTCCCCCATCTGGCCTGTCTGCAAATCTGTGGGTTCTTGGTGCCCCACAGTCGATTACTGCTGCCTTAATGCAGTGACCCCTCTAACGGCGCCCCCGATGGCTTCTGTGCCGGGTCTTTTGTCCCATTTGCCACCATGGTCTCGGTGGTTCTCTGCTATTGTCATTGCTAATGGGTTTTGGTCCATTCTTCTCACTGAAGCATGTCAGTACAAGTTTGTTTTCTCTGTATTTCTCACTCAGTACACCTGGTGTGTTTTGCCCCAGGGGTTTCATAACGCCCCTACGCTTTTTCATAATACACTAGCTAAAATCCTCAAGGAGTTCTCTTGCCCTGACTGCCTTTTGCAGTACGTAGATGTTATTCTCCTTAGTACTGAAGAGTTTGACACTTACCTGCAGTTTTTACAGGAATTGCTGTCCCTGCTTGCCCTGTCTGGCCTAAAAATTAACCCCTGTAAGGCACAGTTCTGTGCTAAAGAGGTTACCTTTTTGGGCCACACCATTTCCCCTAATGGCAAAAGTCCAGCCCTCAAAAAGGTTCAGATGGTCCTGGCACTCCCATTGCTGGCTGACCTCCATTCACTTAGGTCCTTTCTTGGCATGTGTAACTTCTCTCATGCTTTCATACCTGACTTTGCCACTAAGGCTAAGCCTCTGTATGAGCTTCTCAAAAAGAATGCCCCCTGGGTTTGGACCTCTGCTCAGACTCACGCTGTCAAGGACCTCAAACAGGCTTTGGCCTCTGCTCCTTGTCTAATGAACCCAGACACAGCCAAACCCTTCCATTTGGAGGTGGCCATTTCACTAAGTTCGCTGGCTGCAGTACTGATCCAGTCTGTTCACTCCCACCTGTTACCAGTAGCTTATGCCTCTCGGGTTCTCACTCCGGCCGAATAGTGGTACACCCCCTCTGAAAAAATATTTGTTGGGCACTTTCTGGGCTGTTAAATACTTTACATATATTGCTGGGTTCAATAAAGTCTTTCTGCACTCTCCACATAAATCTACTACTTTCTTTCACCCAAGCTAAAGGAGGATACTGTTTCAAACTCTCGGCTTACCCAGTGGGCCCCACTTTTGCAGGACAGAGACCTGGAAGACTCACCCACTGCTGTCTCTCAGCTTATTGGCCCTCTCCTTTTAGGGGAGCCACATGACTGTGCAGTTTCTGCCCCATCACCATCCACTAAGGCCCTCCCTCAGTCTGCTATTTTCAAAGAATGCCCTTCTGTTGCATTCGCATCCACTGCCTCCTGTATTTTTACTGATGTTCTTCCTTTTATGTGGACGGGGTGCCCCACACCGGCTTTGTTGTGTACATTCCATCCCTCTATTTATCTGTTGCCGTGCCCTGTATTCCACACTCTGCACAAGCAGCTGAACTTAAAGCCATTTGCTATGCTTTGCATTTACTGCCCACTCTTGACCTTCCACCTCCTGTGATTCTTTGTTCTGACTCATCTTGGCTCTGCCTAGCATTAACAGAGTTCCTTCCCATCTGGCAGCTCAACAACTTCATGTCCTCTGATGGCAAACCCATTAAATACCTTTCTCACTGGTCCTTTATTTCACTCTGCCGTTACATGAGGTCTTCCCTGTCTATGTTTTAAAGGTTAAGGCACACTCTAAGCATGGTCCCTTTGCTGAGCAAACTGCTCAGGCTGACTTCCTTGCTCGCACCAGTGCCCAAGGGGAGAAAGAGCCTTGGCAGCTTCCTTCTCCTAGGGTGGCCACCGTTGCGAGCACTATGAAGCAGGAATTAGAGTTTTTTGATTTAAAACAAATGCAGGAAGCAGACCCCCAGTTAAAACTCAGAGCACAAATCAGGTTAAATGATCAAGACCCTTCAAATGTATGTGGATGAGAAATCAGGGTTATTGATGTACAAAAGTCCAAAGACAGGAGAGGCTCTGTTTGTTGCACACCAGAGCATATCAGACATGAATTGTTGAAGTTGTGCGATGATCAGGTAGGACATCAAGGGATATCAAAAACCTGGCAATTGGTCAGAAAATTAGCCTGGTGGCTAAAGATCATTAAAGACATAAGAAAGCACTGTTCTAATTGCATAGCATGTGCACAAACCAATTTAGCACAGCATACACAAAAGGCTTTGCTGAGACCACAAATTAAGCATGGCCCATGGTGTAATTTGCAGATTGATTTCATAGGACCATTGCCATCTACTGCTAGAGGTAAGAAGTATATCCTAACTGTTACAGACTTGTACTGAAAATGGATAGAAGTGATTCCAAGCAAAACTAACACAGCTTCTGTTACTGCAGAGCATCTGGTGGAGAAAGTGTTTTGTGCTTGGGGGCTCCCAGTCACCATTAAGTCAGACAAAGGGACACATTTTACAGGTCACGTAATGCAGAATTGTCTGGCTGGTTTGGGGATTAAACAGAAATATCACATTCCCTAGCACCCTCAGTCCCCGGTCAGGTGGAGAGGGTGAATAGAATTATCAAAACAACGCTGAGGAAATATGTATCAATATTTGGGAAAGATTGGGATGTCAAATTGCCCCTAGTACTTATGGCACTTCGAGCAACCTCAGATTCCTCCACTGGATTCACGCCATTTGAAGTCATGATGGGAGGCAGATGAGAACACCTGCCCACCTGTGGTACGACAGTCTGGGGACAGCTATCTGTGACAAATTACAGCTCGACAAGTACATGTCTGTTCTAAAGGAAAACCTCCAAGCCATTAACAAGTTTGTGTCCACTAATTTGGGATGGGCACAAAAGATACAAAAGCAGCATTTTGATGCCAAGGTAAACCCCTTGGAATATCAGCTGGGAGACAGGGTCATGATTTTGTATTATTGAACCCCTGACCATGCCCTACGCAAATTCTGGAGGGGTCCCTTTGCAGTAACAGACAAACTGTCCCCAGCTGTCATAAAATTCAGAATCACAGACAAGAAAAAACCTGTAGAGAAGTGGTTACATGTAAACAAAAAAAAACCTTTAATGGTAATTAATTGCCACAATTTGTACTAATGTCTGCTCTCTTCTCTTAGTATTTCTCAATTTTTCTTAAGGATTAATCACCCAGATCCCATTCAAATCCAATCAAAATGAACTGATAGGAAAATAACCACGTCATTAAAAGCAGCAAGATGCCGGTCATTTCCCCCAGGAAATTCTCAGGACAGCATGGGTTTTCGTGCTACTTAATTGAACTGACAGACACTACAGACTTTGAACGTTTACATATTTATTCACTCCAAAAACTGCAACTTCCACTGTTCTTGCTAAGACTTTTAAAGACTAAGAAAGACTTATCTGCCTGGATTATTCTGCCTTGGGCTTTTATTGCTTCACTGACTTTGAACTGTGTTCACTTTGCACTTTCATCATGGACACAAAGAAAAAACTTTGGTATGTTTTTACCTCATTACTGGTACTGTGGATTTCAGTTATAGTAGCCTGTGTGATAAAGATATGGGTATACTCATTTCACTCAGAAAGGTGGGAGGCTTCCTTTAGGGGGCGCTCTACTAATATGACTTATGAGATAAGGAATCTTCATGATTCCTTTCAGGCTACTAATGTCACTTTGAATTTAGGTCTCTTAAGAAAGCATGAACACTTAAGAGTGGCCTACACTCAGTGGGACATGCCCACAAAGGTGGGCAAGGGAATTGTTTAGGATCAGTTAATATATCGAATGTTTCTAAGTAATCAAACCCTGGTTATACCAGTTAAAATCCCACTGATCCCACTGGGCCTTTATAAACAAATGATTGGGGGTTCGATCTATATAACCTGGTTGGTACAGACTAATAAAAAGGGATGGTCCCTTTCAATTAGTAAATATTTTAATAATCTCTACAATACCTACAAGAGAAGTATTCCTAATTTTGATTTCTCTTTTGGGTATCTAAATTTGTGTAAAAGGAAACAACAGCAAAAGTGTTTTGAAGCCTTCAGCCTGTGTGCTGTCCTTACTCTTAGGAACAACCCTGAGGGTATGCTTGGGGCACGTGGAGAAACGGAGGTGTACATTATTGGGGATCCCATGGGACCCCCCAAGGTTATAGACCAAACTGCAATTGTGCAACATAAAGCCATTTTGGCCTGCCCGGATGAGTTGTATAACTTTCGTATCTCCACTCAAAATTCTTATCAGAAATTTCTCAATGCCATGGCTCAACAAAACATTAAGTGGAAGAAAATGTCTTTTGCTACTTTTGTTCTGCCTTGGCATCAGTATACTTATTGTGATCGTTAAAACCAAAAAGAGAGTTAAAAGTCAGGATATTTCTTTAGAGGTGCTGCATTGCTATAATATAAAAACAATAAATGGCAGTCAGCGTACTATGCTTACTGCTACTTTTGACTCCCCACAGGAATTATATAATATAATCTGGACTCCTTATACCTCTGCAGATATTACTGTTCAGGATGATGAGGCTGGTACCCTTTTCTTTGCCTGTGTCTGTAGGAACAGTCATCCACTGTACTATGCAACTGGAAACTTTACCTCCATAGTCTTGCTGGCCAAGGAGTGTGTTAACCAACAGGGGGATGGCACACTCAGAGACAGTGTTGTAAGCAGCTGCAAAGTCTCGTGGCTTCGTAGCCAAGGCAATGATAGCTACTGTTATGAACCAGTGGACCCAAGTTGTTATCAGTTCTCAAGAAGGTCTAAATGTTTTTAGGTCTTGTTGGGGCACTTCTTGGAATATATGACACCTATTTATTGTCCCAGCAAGGAACTGCCATTGATCACTTAATAAATGCCCTTAGTAGTATCCATACTGCACTCAACAAAACTGAAAGAAATGTTCAGAATATTACTTTGGAAATAGAAATGTCTTTTCATGTTACACAAAAAAGTATTTTAGAGGCTCAACATGACAGTGTGGTTCAGGCAGAAGTGCACAGCTTATTGGAAAGAACCCTTTCTGATTTAAGAAATGGCATCCTGCCAGTGGAATTAGTGGGGCCAGACTTTGTCCAATTATTAATATACAGTCTAGACTCAGGAATTGATCCTTTATTAGATTTAGCAACCATGGCCTTTGCAGCCACAGTATACCCCTACCATTTATCCTCTAAGGATTGTGGCTTTTGTTTAGAGTTTATTTTAAGAATGCCTGTCATTTTCAAGGGACAGTCTGGTACTGGGTGTTCTGTGCTTAATTTGGGGTTTTATTCTCTGATAAAGCACTGCATGCTATCCTAAAGTTACCTTACTCTTACATTACATATAGTGAAGCAAACTGGGAAGCCACCCTGCATGATTCTTGTGAACTCTGGCATGACAGATTATACACTTGTGAGGAGACAGCCTACACTTCTTGTGAGATATCTCAGGCCTGTCCATTACAAGTTAGTCGGGTCTCTGGCCCAACTTATAATGCAATGCATCGGCTGCCCAATGGCTCTTATGTCATTTTAGACCCTGACTGTTTTCTCACTAAGGGGTCCACTTGGCCTACACTGGCCACTTTCCTAACCCATACCTGTGCATGTGATTATGATTTTTTGCCCATTGTGCCAACTGTATACACTGTCTACCCTGACATTCAATCTGTCAGTTTCATTCAGGTGCCATATGACTTGAAAGATTTGATCAAACTACAAGAAGTAATTACCCTAGCTTCCCTGGACCCTGACATACAGAACAGTACCAATTAGCTTTGTTTTGCTGCTCAGCACATGAACAATACCCTTCTATTTGTTTTTGACAAAGTAGCTATGACGACATTTCTCAGAAGTATTTGAAAGATAATATCTCAGCCTTATGTAAGGAAAAAGCTTATATAATGTCAGCCCAGGACCCTGTTCTGTGTGTGTGTGTCCTTCCATGGCCACTTCGTAGAGGGTCTGAATAAGCTGCAGCAGATCCTATGAAGGACTTCCATGATGACCTTAGCTCTGTGTGCTTTCGATAGCCAGAGCTGTTTATGAAGTCTGTAACCTGCTGTAAGTTTTACTTTTTCTTTATTCCCCTAATAAAGGGTTTTTGAAATGTTATATGAGTGCTGGATGGTCTTTATTTGGTCACAACTTGTGAGAACCCATAGTATGTATTTATCATTTACTGCTTACTATTATTTTATTGTTGCCTAGTGGCTACTTAGATTACGATAAACAATTTAATTCTTAACACTCTTGTGAAAAAAAAGTATGCCTTGTAGGTCTCTAACTGCTACAGCAAAATCACTCCACCGGAATCGGGGTGCGGTAAACAATTTATTACGTCAAACAACAATAAACCACACACACCACTACTGAAAGGAGCTGATTATTTTATTATTTGAAAGATGCCACCAAAAAGATAAAAAGCACTGACTGACAAAGATACCTGACCGGTTACATACATAGAAACATAGAATTTGACGGCAGATAAGGACCGCTTGGCCCACCCAGTCTGCCCATTTCCCTGCCTACTGGATAAGCTGCAGATCCTAGTTAACCAGCAGCCTACTTCTTCCTACTCCCACCCCCTAGAATTGCCTTATGACTGTCCCATGCATGCTTGAATTCCACCACTGTTTTTGACTCACGACCTCCTCCGAAGGCCATTCCATGCATCCACAACCCTCTCTGTGAAAAATACTTCCTTAAATTACCTCTGATCCACCCCCATCTTCAAATTGTGCCCTTGTTCTTGCGCCTCTTTTTGAAAGATGCTACCCTCTTGGACATTTTTTGATTCCCTTGAGGTACTTG
Source organism: Neoceratodus forsteri (assembly GCA_016271365.2). Taxonomy (NCBI): domain Eukaryota; kingdom Metazoa; phylum Chordata; order Ceratodontiformes; family Ceratodontidae; genus Neoceratodus; species Neoceratodus forsteri. The sequence goes on along the minus strand of CM057454.1, from coordinate 187,285,130 downwards.
AAAGTTTCTATCATGTTCCCCTCTCCTCCTTTCCTCGAGGCTATACATATTAAGCTCCTTAAGTCTCTCTTCATATGTCTTCTGGTGCAGACCCTGCACCATTTAGTGCCCTCCTCTGGACAGCTTCCATCCTGTCTATGTCTTTATGAAGACTGGGTCTCCAGAACTGCACGAGTACTCCAGATGGGGTCTGACCAGCTGTCTGTACAGAGGATAACTAGCTGTTTTCTACTGGTGATGCCTCTTCTTATGCATCCCAGTATCCCCCAACCCTCCTTGCTGCCCTCTCACATTGCTTGCCCACCTTTGGGTCATCTGATATGACTACCCCAGGTCCCTTTCCATTTTGTTGTTGTTAGTATCTCACCCTTCATTGTATACTCTTCCCGGGTTTTTGTTTCCCAGGTGCATTACCTTGCACTTCTTAGCACTGAATCTAAGCTGCCATACATTTGACCATTCCTCTAACCTTGCCAAGTCCCTTTTCATCCTTTCCACCCCACCTTGTGCATCACTCTGCTGCAGATCTTTGTGTCATCTGCAAGAGACATACTTTCTTTCCAGTCCCTCTGCAATGTCGCTTATAAAGACATTGAAGAGGACCGATCTAATACTGAACCCTGAGGTACCCCACTAGTAACCCCCTTCTTCAGAGTGGACTCCATTTACTATTACCTCTGTGTCCTATTCTCCAGCCAATTTTTTACCCAGGCTGTCATCTTGGGACCCACTCCCAGGCTAGCTAACTTGTATATTAATCTTTTGTGTGGGACTGTGTCAAATGCCTTGCTAAAGTCTAGGTAGGCCATGTCCACAGCCCCTCCCTGATCTACTACTTTGGTCACCCAGTCAAAGAAATCTATCAGATTTGTCTGGCATAATCTTCCTGCTGTGAATCCATGCTGCTTTGGGTCCTGTGCCCCTCTGGCCTCTAGATACTCGACAGTTCTTTCCTTCAGAAGTGATTCCATCATTTTCCCTACCACTGAGGTTAAACTAAAAGGTCTGTAGTTTCCTGCTTCTGCCTTGCTCCCACTTTTGTGAAGGGGAATCACATCTGCCCTCCTCCAGTCCTCGGTACCACCCCATCCTCCCATGATTTGTTAAACAGGGTAGTCAGTGGTGTCACTAATGCTACCCTTAGTTTTTTTAGAATTCTGGGATGTATCTCATCAGGCCCCATTGCTTTGTCCACCTTCAGTTTTAAGAGTTCTTTCAGAACCCTTTCTTCTGTAAATGGGCTGGTATCAACTTCTGTATCCAGAGTGTTTCTACTGTTTGTTTTAGGTACCTCCCCTCTTCCTTTGTAAATACTGAGCAAAATATTTGTTTAGTATCTCTGCCTTTTCACAGTCACCCTCTGCCCACCCCTTATTAAGCCTCACTATCCTCCCCTTGGTCTTCCTTCACTCCCTGATGTACCTATAAAGGTGTTATCCCCTTCTTAACTGAGTTGGCTATCTTTCCTCGGTTTGGGCCTTTGCTGTTCTGACTGCCTTCCCAGCTTCCTTTTGCTTTAACTGATACAGTTCTCTGTCCTGCTCCTTCTGTGATTCCTTGTACTTCCTGAAGCTTTCTTTTCTCTTGAATCTTCACTGCCACTTCCTTTGAGAACCATAGTGGTTTCTTACATCGTTTAGTTTTGTTTATTTCTTCACACAAGGCTTGTTACCTCTGTGATGGCAGTTTTATTATTCCCATTGTTCTTCCACCCTCCTTCCTGCCCATTTGCTAGTGCATTCCTTAGGCACTCACCCATTTTGCAAAGTCAGCCCTCCTAAAGTCCAGTACCTTTGCCTTTGTGGCTTGACTCTATTGCTGTGTTTATTGTGAACCATACTGTTCGATGGTCACTAGTTCCCAGATGGCTACCCACTTCACATCTGTGATCCTCTCTCATCTCCATTTGAGAGAACCAGGTCTAAGATTGCTCCCTCTAGAGTGGGTTCCAATACTAGTTGTCTAAGGCATGCCCCCTGTAGGGCATCTAGAATAACCCCACTCTTCGAAGTGGCTGCTGCAACTGCACTCCAGTTAACATCTGGCATATTCAGATTGCCCATCAGCAATATCTCCCCTTTTTCTGCCATACTAAGTATACTTTCTATCATTTCCTTGTCCATTTCCGCCCCCTGAGAAGGGGGTCTGTATACAACCCCTGTGCGGATTGTGGTGCCATTGCCGGTCTCCAAATTTACCCACAGTGCTTCTTCTCCTTCCTGTTTCCCTTTTGTTCTGTTGCTTTAATTCCTTCCCTTATGTAAAGAGCTACTCCTCCTCCTCCTCTTTTACCCTCTCTGTCCCTCCTGTAGATAGTGTATCCTGGAATGTTTACGTCCCAGTTATGATTTTGTGTGAACGATGTTTCTGTGACAGCTATGATATCCAGATGTTCCTCCTCCATCAAGGCCACTAATTCAGGAAGCTTGTTACTCAGACTATGGGCATTGGTACTCATTGCTTTCCATTTTTTGATGGCTTACCTTCTGTTGCAGCATCCCCCACTGACCTTTCTCCTCGGTCTTTTTCTCATTTAGTATCCTGTTTTGTAGGGAGAGGCTGGGATTTTCCTGCTGCTTATCAGTGCCCCCCCTTGACTAGTTTAAAAGCTTGTCAATGAAGCATTTAAACTGATTGCTCAAAAGACTTGTTCCCTTCCTGGACAGATGCAGACCATCCTGCCAGTATAGGCTGGTGTCCCTCCAGGTGGAACCCTAGTCCCCAGTGAAGCCAAACCCCTGTGCTCCACACCATTTTTTCAACCATTCATTAAACTGCATGGTGTAAAGTACCCTTGCCTCACTCATGCCATTGACAGGCATCACCTCTGAGAAAGATACTGTGTGTGCTACTTGTCTTAGGCCCCTCCCCAGTTCTACAAAGTCCTTCTGCACTGCTCTAATCTCATGTTGAGCCAAGTCATTTGTCCCTAGGTGGACAATGACATCCAGCTCAGACTCCCGTGCAGCTGTTCTCGTGATCCTGAGGATCGCTTCCTGTCCCTCCAAGCCATGGCACCAGGCAGGCACCTTGCTTCAGTTTTCCCTGCTCCCCCAGTTCTATCCCTAATAATGGGTCCCCACCAGGAGCTGCTTCCTTTCCTTGTGGTGTCCTCTGCCTCCTTCCTGTGGGCCTCCCTTGTGACAGGTGTCCTCAGCCTCCTTAATCTCCTCTGTGGGTGCATCCTTAGGGCTGTGCTCCCCAGAATGGTGTATGGATTGTGGAGTGGAACAACTGACTGGTGTGCCTCTGTTCCACCATCCTCACCCTCCCTGAGCCCACTGTGGTCCAACTGCTGTGCTTTCTTTGCAACCTCTGAGGTAGTGGTGGTGGCTCTGGTGCTCCCTGGATGGGAGGTTCCTTCCTACCATCCAGTCTGGCCTGAGGAAGATTCCTTACTGCTGTCCAGTGTGGCCTGAAGACAGGCAAATTCCTCCCTCAGGGCAGAGAGTTGTCTACAAATAGGGCAGCATCTCAGCCTCCAGAAAGACTCCTGGAAGACTGCTGCCCCAGCCATTACATTGCACTACTCCCACATGATTATGTACTTTTTTTGTGTGTGTTTGTGTGTGTGATTGGTTTGTTATATAGAAATATATATTATACAATGTGTATGCTTATATTTTCAGTGCTGTGTGCTACAGAGGATATGACATTGATATACCTTGCACTCTTGAGGAAATGATGTCAGAACCCCAGGTATAAGGAACTATTTCCAGGGGTGGGAAGGGGTTGGGCCTAAACTGTGCCCTCACAAAACAATCAGCTAAGAGCTCTGACCCACCACTGTGATGAGTGCCTTTCTGTCAGCAAGATACCATACACAACAATTTGACAGAGAAAATCCCCTGCTAATCAAACAGAGAAAAATCCAGACATCCAAGTCAGACACAGGTAAACCTCCCCAGCCCCAAAACAGCCTGGTGGTTTGTGCTTCTGAAAGGAGTCAGCCCCAAAATAAGTCAGCTGTGCATAAGTCACATGTCTCAGCATGTCATCAGGGTCCAGACATACATACATAATCCATTTAAATAGAGCCATTCCTTAAAGATACAATGCCATTTCAAATGGTAAAGGTGAAAAGTTCTCAGTGCATAATGTAGCTTTTAACCATTGATAACCCACATCTACAATGTATAAATAAAATCATAAATATCCTATCATCACTGAAAAGCACCAATGCACCACAGTATACCTAATATTTATAAATATGTACATCTATCTCTAAATTTATTTTTACCACAGTACTGGAAATGTAAGAAATATCCTGGATTCCAGTAACAAGATGTATCTATCACTCTGCTATAAATCCAGGGTGAGGCAGACAAGGGCAGTTCCTCCAAAATCCTAAACAAAATATCAAGAGGGGAAGAATGTTAGTGTTTATCAAATAATACAGGCATAAAAAAAATGTTTCTTTTCGAGAATGACGTTAACAAGCTCATCTGTCATGCCCTAATCATATTTAGACATTTCTAATGCCCCTTTCACATTGCAAGGATATATGCAACACCATATTTCTATTCTGAACCTAAATTGCACAACAAATATTACTCTGAACTGTGGACATTATTGTTCTTCCTGTGGTCACTTCATCTCCTGGACCTCTGATTATGATTTTGCTCCTTGTTGCAGGTGAAAACCCTATCCAGTATGTAGTCCTGTCGGTCCCTTTCCCATTTCTTGAGTTTTGTTTTTTTAATTTTCCATTCTTCACGACGAATGTTGTCTTTCATTCTTTTTTCCAACTCAGCAAACTCTGCACATGTCATGAAAGTGGCCATCATTTCCTCCTTTGTTTTTATGTCCGACAAACCTCCACCTGTTGTTCCTCAAAATCTCCTATTACCATCTTAATAAGGGCATCTGTCCCCAATTGCAGTGAACCCTTCCAGTTCTTCATGAAATGTTCCCTCTCCCAGCCATAGTCGGGTGTCCTTATAACTTGTATGCCTCTCAGCAAGTGCCCCACTCTCAGATATGCCTCCAGCATAGTCTTTCCCCAGTAGTACCTACGTCCCTGCAATATCGCTCTCTGTCCACAATACCGCTCTTGCTAATTGTATAAATGCAGTTCCTATAGTGGTTTTGCATTTGGCTCTCTACTTTCTTCATTATTTGAATTAGCTTTACTTGCAGCCGTTGCCCCTTCCTAAAATAAAATTGGAATATTTTAGAATCTGACCTTAATTTGCCTGAGGTGGTGAAAGAGAAACCTAGGATGGTCTACAGAAGGGGGACAAATCTGAAAGACAGAGTTGTACAAAGTTATCTACCAGCTATAAAGGGGGATAACACCACTCAGAGAGCACCACTACCAAGAGGAACCTTCCAATGCAGGAACTGTAAATGTTGCCCTCATATTGCTATATGTAAAAGGTTTATGACATATAGTAGTGGTAGGGACTATGAAATTAGGGATGTTGTTCATCTAGCAACGTGCCTATGTGGGGAAGTGCACGTGACTCTTGAAGTTAAAGGTCGGGGAACATATACATAAGATCCATATAAAATCAGGATGAAAGAAGTGCTCTACCTAAACACTGTAAAAGCACTACAGATGACAGGAACATCCACGTATTAAAGTTATGTGGCATCAAGAAGGTCCAGATGAGTCCAAGGAGTGGTGATGTGGAGGCAAAACTGCCAGAGAGGGAGTCCTACTGGATATTTACTCTAGGTGCCCTCCAGCCACTGGGTCTAAATGACAAAGCTGATCTCATGTCATGTCTGAAACGTAGGAAAATAACGCAATGTTCTGTTCAGTACTGTTTTTAGTTCAAGCAATGTCCACAATTCAGAGTAATATTTGTTGTGTAATTTCGGTTCAGAATAGAAATATGATGTTGCATATTTCCTTGCAATGTGAAAGGGGGAGTTAGAAATGTCTCAATATGATTAGGGCATGACAGATGAGCTTGTTAACTTCATTGTTGAAAAGAAACATTTTTTTTCTATGCCTGTATTATTTGATAAACACTAACATTCTTCCCTTCTTGATGTTTTGTCTAGGATTTTGGAGGAACTGCCCTTGGCTGCCTCACCTTAGAATTACAGCACAGTGATAGATAAATCTTGTTACTGGAATCCAGGATGTTTCTTACATTTCCATTACTGTGGTAAAAATTAATTCAGAGATAGATGTACATATTTATAAATATTAGGTATATTGTGGTGCATTGGTGCTTTTTAGTGATGATAGTGTATTTATGCAATTGTATTTATACACTGTAGATGTGAGTTATCAGTGGTTAAGAGATACATAATTACCGGCTCTGTCTTTTTCCCATAGGGAAGCCGTGGCGTAATTTGTCATTATAAAGGAGCGTTTATAACGGCAAACATGCGCATGATTTCTCCCTTCCTCTCCACATGCTCACGTGAAAGCAGCAATTTTACCAGCCAAGCACTCATCGCCTATGCCATCGAAACAGAACCGCCAGAACAACTCATGTAAGTCTTCTCTTTCCTCCCCCCTTATACCCTGCACAGAAAGACCTGAATAAATGGAAAAAAAGAAAGAATTTAAAATACAAAAATCTTGGCACCGGAGTAAAAGGACCGACCTTGGCATACACTGGCAGGATACACAGAGCTGTTTATTTTATATGATTGCTGAGGCAAAAAAGGCAAACCCAGCAATTACGTAAAATACAAAATGGGTCGGGGAATCAAACTCGATTTTACACAGACCCTCGTTGTGGGATGCTTTTCACAAACCCCTCGGGATTTGCCCTCGGAGTTTATGCAGCATCCCACAACTCGGGTGTGTATAAAATCTTGTTACACATCCCAACCCATACTTTATTCTATATATTATGCACTGAGCACTTTTCACCTTTGCCATTTGACTTGGCACTGTATCTTTAATTTTATTTATTTAATTTATTGTGATCTCGGATTAACACCTTTGAAAACAAGCTCATTACATAGATTCCATGTCAGAATTACATTAACAGTGATTTAAAAAAAAAAGGAATGGCTCTATTTAAATGGATTATGTGTGTATGTCTGGACTTCCTCCTGATGACGTGCCAAGGCATGAAACTGGTCAGGGATCTTTGTCAGTCAGTGCTTTTTATCTTTTTGGTCCCACCTTTTAAATAATAAACTAATTGACTAGTTTCAGTAGTGGTGTGTGTGTGGTTTATTGTTGTTTGCTGCCTTGTAGGTCTCTGCCTGTGCATTTGCCCGATAATTGACGGTATGCTTTGTACATGTACTGCATGTATATCTGCCTGTAACCAATCCTGGGCCACCCCTGAAAAAGGAATCTCTGGTCTCAGTGGGCCTACCCGGTTACCAAAACTCAATAAATCAGGGGTAGGCTGTAGTAGTGCTCCTCCTAGTCATAAGGAGGACTGGGCCCTCTACACTAATTAGGTGTGTGGAAGCAGGGAAAGGCCCTATAAATCTGTTCCCTCCCAAAATCTCTTCCCCCTCAGGCAGATGCAATGCCAGCAGACCCAGCATGAGTGGCTTGGCAAGGCTGCAAGTTTACAAGAAAGTCAGCAGAGTGAAGCAGCAGGGCAGCAGGTTACATTGTCCCTTTGGACTTTGAACTCAAGTGTTTATCTGTCGTCTTTCCTGACCTTTCTGTGACTATTGTACATTTTATAAATCATGACATTATTCTGAGCCATTCCAGGTAATCTTATGACCATAAGAGGGTGTCCCATGTACATAGTTCTAAAATTCTAAAGTTCTAACTTCGATTGACATAGTCCATTACCCACAATGGGGATTTTCTAATACATATATTCTGCAAAGTAAAACATTAAATTTTAAATTCAAATTCCATTTTTAAACAGTGTTTTTAACATGATGTGTAATATGTTTATATGTGCAGTTTCCGTGTCTCTTATGGTTGAGTTTCTTCTCAAGTCCTTTGTATGCCAAAACTGCCCTGCTTCACTTTGTAGTTCACTCACCCAAAGAACTCGAGACTGCACTCTTATAACTGTAAGAGACACAGTGTCTGTACTGCACATATAATCATAGTACATGCACACTATGTAGTTCAGGTACACTGTTACAGAACCTAGTCAGCAAGTTCAGCATTCTCCACTGCTGACCTGTATTTCTGCCCTCAGTATATAGCATACTGTGTGTACCTAAGACAGCTGTAGGCTGCTATTTAGTTCATGTATACCTTTGTGCTGTTTATTATCTTCTGATGCTTTCACAGGTGAAGCCCTCGAAAGAAAGAAGTAGGGGTTGCTAGAGGGGAGAGTGAACTGTTTGCAGTGCAGTTAGTGGCTCAAGATGAATGCAAATTATGTTGCAAACTACGCAGTTTCAAATTAAATAATGTGCAGAAATACCAATATTCAGGAACAAAATTAAAAGTCCTTTAAAACTCTCATTTAACTTTATGTATTAATGTAAAAATGTACTATAGATTCAGTCTGTTGATTAAAAACATAGTATTTATTTAAATTTGTTAACCGGGACACTGGATCTAAGGGTCCTTTTTCACGTGCAACCCAGAAATACAATACAAAAATACACTTTAGACAATACATTACAACAACAGCAATTAAGAAAAGCAATTACAGGATCCTTGATGCAGCAGAAATGGTTTAAAATTGGATTAAAAACTTTGCAGAGAAACAGAAGACTGAAGTACTGAGGATACTGATATGATGTCTTCGCTGTTGGCTGTGTTGCAAATAAGAATGCATCGATTTATATACTCAAAGCGGTTTTTAGTAGTGTTGATACATATACAGTAGAATAGTATCAACACATACTAAACTGTATCAATGGCATTGATTATTAACAACCTGACTCCAAGCTTTCCTTTAAAAGGAAATTAAGTTTCTAGCCCAAACAGTTCCAAAGTTAGAACTTCCAAAACATAATTTCTTTAAAATGGGATAACTTTGGAACCGTTAGGGCTAGAAACCTAATTTATTTAACTGAAAGTTTGGAGCTAGCTAAGTTGTTATGTTGATATATGACGTTGCTTAATCCTTCATGTACCTATACAAGAAAACATAAAATGGTTAAAAATTAAATCCTGTTATTTTTAACATATCAACATGTATCAACACAAGAACTGCATTATAATCTATTTTCATACTGATCTCATGCCAAGCTTTCATTTTAAAAAAAAACACATTAAAGTTTCTAATCTGAACAATTCGAAAAATACAGCTTTCAGAATATAATTTCAAACATAATGAACTGTAACAAAATAATTATTTTTGAAAGGATGAGAAGATACTGGTATTCGTTCTGTTTAAGAATAAGCTTAATTTTTTAGTTTTGAATTTGTATGCAAGCCTGTATGCTGTCTAGCCACCAGTAGCTACTGTTGTTACCTCCCAATTGACCGTCTCATCTACTCTTTGTCCTTCTTCATCCTTACCCCTTTTACCACCTTGTAAATGAGTTGTCTCAATAGTGTTTCGCCTGGATAAAGACTGATCGATTGATTGATTTTCTTCTTTAGCTCTGTATCTCATTTATACTGCTCTTAACAGGTCAACTTACTCTCCTACCCTGCTACTCTTTCTCTTTCTCTTTTTCCCATAAACCATCTCCTCTTATTTTCTCCTCACTCCTCCTAATCTGCTGCTATAACTTCCTCTCTATGCCCACCTTCCATTCCTTCCCTCTCCCTAACATCGTAGTCTCCTCTGCACCCCGCCTTAATCTTTGAAGCATTTTAAGCTCAGTCTTGCTCATCCTACCTCATCTCTTCTCCTCTTAACAGATACTGTACATAGATACACAGACAAAAGCAGCAGAAAAAGGCATGTCGGCCCATCTAGTGTGCTCACCCTAAATAACTACTCTGCACTGGCCCTAGTGGTAATTCCTTCCCTTTGTTTCTGTTACCCATTTTTTAACTAATCCCATATAACTGTTCAATCCCTGCTTAAAGTTGCTTACTGATTTGGCCTGTACCACTTCCTCTGACACCTTGTTCCACTTGTCCACCACTCTTTCTGTAAAAAGTGTTTCTGAACATCCTCTTTGAATCTCTCCCAGCAAGTTTAAGTGAGTTCCCTCTCAGCTCTGTATTTGAGCTCAAGGAACAAAGATCCTTGGTGTCCACCCTATTTTTCCTGTGCAGGCACTTGTATGCCTCAGTGTTGTCACCCCTTTCCCTCCATTTCTCAAGGGTGTACATGTTGAAGTCCTGTAGCCTCTCCTCATATATCTTGCCCCTAAGTCCATGGACCATCTTGGTTGCCTTGCCCTGTCCTGTACTTCTTCTACCTTTTCGCAATCTCTTCTCAGGTGTGGACTCCAGTACCTTGCATGGTATTCCTGGTGTGATTGCACCAGTGACCTATACAATGGGAGGATGACCTCTTGAATTCTACTGCTTATTCCCCTCCCTATGCATCTGTGCATCTTATTTGATTTGCTCACAGCTCTAATACAATGGCGTTTGTTTTTAGGTTCTCCAATATCATGATCTTAGGTCCTTTTCCTCCCTGGTGCTTCCTAGCACCACTTTTCCCATCTCATATTGAACTCTTGGGTTCCTCCTCGCAATGTGCATCATTTTACATTTTTTAGTGTTGAAGCCCAGCTGCCAGATCTCTGACCAGCTTCACAACCTGCCCACATCCTGAGTTCCCTTATGCATTCCTCTCTGCCACCTCAATAGAAATCCTGTCCAGATCCTTTCTGAGTTCCCTTATCTCTTCATTTCTGCCCACTCAGTTGAAATTCCACTCAGTTCCCCTTTCCTTCAGCTTCTGCTGTCAGGCAATATTGAGTTGGATAGGCCCTCCCTTTACCCCTTCCCCATCCCTCATCGGCTGAGCATTTTTCATTTGAATGCCAGGAGTCTTTTCCCTAAGCTTGATCAGCTCATGCTGAGGGTCTAATAATTCCTGCCTGATATCATGATTATCACTCAGTCTTGCCTATCTGCCCTGATTAGTGAGGAGGATGTCAGGATCCCTGGATATGCGATCCATATACAGGATTGCAGGAAGCATCGGGTGGTGTGGTTTATATATATATATATATATATATATATATATATATATAGATATATATATGTGCATCTCTGACTCATCTCTTTTCAGTCCACTGTCTCCTCCTCTCACTAACTTCTCCTGTGTCAGCTTCTTCCCTTTTTCTCATCCTGTTTTCATCAGTGGCATTTATTCCTTCCCCAGTGCCATGTGTGATTCATTCCCTGAGATTCTGCCCTTCCTCTCCTCCCTTTCCTCCATTGGTAAGCTCCTGATCAAAGCGACCTGCTTGTCAATTGGATAAGGTTTTACTAGTTACCTAATTTATAGTAAGTCAGTGACTGTTTATTATTTGTATTAATTCTGTTTTCTGTCATTCTGCAAGGTACCTTTAGCCTTTTTTGGAGGGCACCATAAAAATAAACAATGCCTTGCCTTTTCCCCATAGCTAAATCTATCAGTCAGAGAATTTAATCCCTTACTCTCATTCAACTTATCACTGAGTTTACCTATCTCTGTCCCCACACTTCAAACCACACCCTCATAAACTGAGTCCTTTTCTCCTCCCACACCATCGCATCCTTGCCACTGACACCCTCTCACATGCTTTCAGCTGTCACAAAATGGTCTGCTATGTCCATAAGATCTGCTACCCAACACCTCTTCTAAGGTTTATCTGGTCTAGATCGTTCAGGTCCCTCTACCTATCTACCCTAATAGATGACCCCCACAATAATGACTACCATATATGCTTGAATAAGCACCCGATCCCAAATAAGCACCTTCCTGAATAAGCGCCTGGTCAAATGACGTTCCGAAATTATTAAGCACCTGTGTTCAATTAAGCACCTGGTTCCAATAAGTGCCTGGTTCCAGTAAGTGCCAGGTTTAGCGAGTGGTCACTGAATCAATGAGTGCCAGTAGCATATCGCAGTGCAGAGCTACACAATTTATTTTTAATTAATCCTTCGAAGTGCAGAGCCACACAATTTATTTTTAATTAATCCACCACTTGCTGCTTAAGCCGTTTGCCTCCTTCTGTTTAACACAATACAGCTATGACAGAACTGGACAAACGAGTGAGAGAGAGCACTCACCAGACCCTGATTTGGAGCTGAATTGTAAGAAATGACTGCTCCACAGCTACAATATAGATTTTAGATTGCAGGCTGTTGATTATGTCCAAAGTGGTAACAGTAAAGAGAGTGCAACTCGCATCTTTGGTGTGGATGCCAAACGCATCAGGGAGTGGTGCAAGCAAGCATACTAACCTCGGGCTATTGCCTTGTAAGGTCACCGAAAATTGGAAGGAGGAGGTCGGCGGCCAGTTTCCAAAACACTTGAAGTGGAGCTGTCTTCATGGATCGAGTCTTTGGGAGCCCAGTATTTAAGGGTAACCAGAAAAGAAGCGGTTAAAATATTTTCAAGAGCAAGTAAGGGGACAGACAAACGGTTTGCAGCAAGTGATTGATGGGGGGTTAAGAAATTTTTTCAGAAGGCATGGAATCACATTAAGATGAAAAACCACTGTTGGGCAGAAAATTCCTGACACAGTAGTCCCTAACCTAACCTCCTTCTTGCTGTTCGTCTGAAGTTTACGTATCAAAAAGGGCTTCTCCTTAGCGCAGATCGGGGGAATGGATGAAACACTAATCTGGCTTGTCATGGCTGCAGACTGTACTGTTGATTTTATCAGTAGCAAATCAGTCCCCCTTAAAACTACAGGACATGAAAAGTCCAGAGTCACAGTTGTATTGACAACAAAAGCAAATGGCGCAAAGCTACCTCCCTTTATTGTTTTTAAAGGTAAATGCCATGATAAAGAACTGGACACTGTATCAGGTGATGTGTGTGTTTACAGCGACAATGGCTGGATGAATGAAGACCTGACTCACATATGGCTCAATCAGGTGTGGGGAAAGCTATCTTTTTCTTGTAGAATGTTAGTCTGGGATGCCTATAGATGCCATATACAAGAATCCACAAAATGTGTCCTAAAGAAACTAAAGACGGATACAGCAGTCATCCCTGGTGGCTGCACTGGCCTTGTGCAGGCAGCTGATGTGTGCTCGAATCTCTCTTTTAAAGCATACTATAGGGAGCTTTATGAAGAGTGGATGTCCAAAGGGGAGAAGCAGTACTCCCGAGGAGGTAACCTGAAGCCTCCTTCCAGAGTACAACTCTTCCGATACACATGACACACACTCCCTTTTCCAGATGCCCTCCCACCTGAGGTCCGGTGTCCATGGGTCCCACTTTCACTAGATATCTGCATAGGATTCTGACCAGTTCAAAGTTGTTGACTCTGCCTAGCAGCTTAATAATGCATCTGGCTTTCTAGAGGACTTGCTGAGATATAAACAGATGCACAATGTTAGCAACAAGGTCACCAGGGAGACAAATGCAAAATGCTTCTTTACTAATCTTTAGAATGATCTTAACTCCCTGAATAAGATCTGCAAGATTAGGTACTACCTTTTTGACTTTCCAATCCAATCTATTGCCCAGGTCCTCCAGTGGAGTTACTGTACCATCTCCAACCCTCCCAAGATAGCCACTGCTAATAATGATTTCTTCACTTCCTGCACTCTCTCCCTCCTACCCACTCCCCTTCATCTCCTCCTCCTCCTCCTCCTCCTCTAACTCTTCCTTGTCCCCTCCTTTGCTCCCACCTGTGTCTCCTCAGTCATCTCTCCAGTGGCTATCTTTACAGCTCTACTCTTCCTATATCACTACAAGAGTCCTAGCCTTGATGGGTTGGATACCAAGCACCTGTACCTCTTTGCCCAATTACTGCAGATCCTTTTGCCACTCACCTTAACTTCTGTTCCCTGGGTTTGGAATAAGATTAAAGTCCTCCTTCTCCACAAAAAGGAGACTTCTTTTCCCCTGGGAACTACCATCTTTCAATTTTTCCTGCCCTGGCCAAGCTGTAGGAGAAGTTTGTCCTGCATTAACTCAGGTTCTTCCTTGACTCCTCTTCCTTTTCCCGCACCAGTCTGGTTTTCATAAATCCTGCTCCACATTTCTTCCACACTTCAGATCACTTACTCCAAAAAAAGAAAGGACCAGGGCCAGATTACAGCAGTTATTTTCATCAACCTGGACAATGTCTTCAACACAGTGGCCCATCCTATCCTCTTGAATAAGCTAGGTAAGGTGGGAAGGTCTGATGTAGTTGTTGGATGGTTCCTCTCCTACCTTTCTGAATGGTACCAGTTGATCTGGGTTGGTGACATCATCCCCCCATCAGTTCAGCACCATGGGGCTCTTTTCTGGGCTCCGTTCTGTTTTGTAAAATAAACTCTTTGTAGTCTGTATCACCACATTTTGCTACTGGAGCCCCAGTCCCTGAACTGGAATTGTCATTACAGTGTGACTTTAACAATTTCCAGTGCTGATTCCCTTCAATCCACCCTCATAATGCCAAATAAAAACCGTCTTCATGATCTTAGGCTCTAAGCAGAGGCTAGCTAGACTCCAGTTCAACCTAACCAACTATCAAAGAGTGTTGGTATCTCCCCCATTTTAGAAATCCCCCACTTCAAGTGCTGTGGTGTGAGACTGGATAGTTACCATGATTTTTCCCACCCATGTTAATACCATGCATAAAAAAACTATGCCCCTAACTTGGCACATTGTAGCATAACACATCCTAACTGCCTCAAGATTGTACAGAATATGATCCTATCAGTGTTTGAGGATGCATATGTGGTATACAGTGCTGCACCTAAATCAACTATCACCAGACTAGACCCCTTTTCCTCCATCCTTTGCAGCTTTCTTCTTATGGTCCTGCCTCTTACCCACCACTGCTCTAACTACCTCAGTCCCTCCTCCCAGAGTCCCAAAGTCTCCTCCACTAATCCTCTCTTCTTCCCAAATTCTGCCTCTTTAACATCCCTCCTACCTCTCTGTTCCCATCTCGTTCCCTTTCCTTTCTAACACCTGCTCCTTTTTCAGCACTTAGTATAAAACCGATGCTGGTCAGTCTGTCTTTTGTCTGCCTTCCTTATTTCTAGAATTGCCTTCCCTACAAATTCAGCTTTCCGCCTGCACCTACTGTTAGCCAGCCTCTGCATTTGCTACGTCTATTTCTTTCTCTTCCTTTTAACACTTGCCTTGCCCCTTCATTGTTTTTGCTCACCCATCCCTTTTGCTCCTCTCCTGAATTTGTGTTATCTTCTCTCTCTATCTCTCTCTCTCTCTCTGTCTCTGTCTCTCTCTCTTGCTCTCTCGCTCATACAGCCAGCCCACAACACTAATATTAGGACAAGATAGTTTTGTTTCATGCTATTTTTGTGCACATTAGCAACTGAAGGTATTCTGTATGCTTTACTCTATGTTTTATGACTATTTGCTCTGTCATTGCTGATGAAGTTTTCTTCTCCAGTTTGTACTACTTCCCTTGGGTTGCAGCTAGAATTGAACTTTGGTATGCAAATGCTTATCCCAGTCACCAAATTGTGACTGACTGACTATCTAAACCACTGGGACCCAAGTCACAACTTCATTCTATATAATCATCTATGACAACTACCAAGGCTAAGCCCCTGTACTTCACAAATTCTTCTACAAACCCTTGTAATGATTCTTCACGGTGAGTTCTGTTTCCATTACCTATTAATGCTGTAAGCAGTATGTCATGTTTAACATTTATTTACCCATGCTAGTCCAGAAGAGAATGAGATGCAAAGTTTATTACCTGTGGGACCTGCATCTGCCTAGTTTTACAGCTAGTGGAACTGATACACAAGACAGCCACATGACCCCCTCAGTCAGATGGTATGGTGGTATTTGACTCATGAGCCTCTATTTCAGAGTACAGTGCTCCAGCCAGTAGAGCACACTACCAAAGACTTCCTTTGTCTACCCAGGTCACTATGTTATATGCATAAATGAGGTTTTGTTTGCTTGTTGTTTAATATGCTTTTAATTAACATAATCTATGCAAATTAATGCTCCTTTTTCAAATTAAGCCATAGGGCTAGAATAGTGGTTTCTGAAGCAGAACACTGCTATATAGACCTGTCAGCTGCACAGTCAAGATGGAACTTCTGACCCTTTATTTAGACATTTTTCACAGAATTTGTAATTTTCACAAAAAACAGTTATGCAGAAATGCGGAAGGCTCATTTATTCAGACCTACTTTGAAGTTACATGCTCACCTAAGCTACAAGAATGGATATGCGGTTATCTGAAGTTGTCACTCTCATAGGGTGGTTGAGAGGGGTGTTCTGTACATGTAGGGTGAAGTGGTAACCCTCCTAATCATGCATTACTCTTTGCCCATTTGTCTTTTAAATGATTAGCACGGGGGTTCTTAAAACTCGATAACAGTGTTTTGTAATTGCATTTTTCCAGTAATGCAGAGCATTCTAAAATGAGGTGCTGTCCGTTTTTTCAGACGTGCTTGTGTTTGTTTTGGAACTGATCACCTTGGTTAGTTGAATCTCTTGTGGCCAGTGCACCTGGCTTGGGAGTTAGGCAGAAGCAGAGAAGGGCATCATTAATGGTTTAAATAAACAGAAGAAATCAGCATCCTAATTAAAGCAGCAGTGCAAGGTAGCGGTGAAAATGGTGATGTATACTTTTTTTCATTCTATTTTAGATTGCCCTTTTCTCCTGACTTTTATGATATTCCCTTTCCCCATTTTGATTCTGCTTTACCATGTTTTTTTTCCAGTTGAAATAATAAAAGGAGCTCTTTTTATAATATGCCTAGATCAGGTTTTAATCAGTATTGTTGTTTTTCAATATCCATTATTAAGATACCTTTTCTTGTGGCTATAGTGAACTTGCATGCAACAGACACTGCTCACTGACCTTGTGGGACAACAAGTGTACAAAAACAGCTGAGAATACTGATAAAAACCTGGGGCTTGATTCTCAAAACTTTGCCTGGGTGCAAACCTGGGTTTGCATGAGCAAACCAGGCTTTGTGTGGAATTACTATTCACAGAAGCCCAATTTGCATGCTCCAACCAGGTTTGCACTGGGCCAAAGCATGGAAGGGGTGTAGCCAGGAATTTTAAACTTGCACACACACACACACACACACACACACACACACAGTCACAACCAACTAGGCAGAAATTGACTGGCTTTTAATTATAGTGTTTAGGATACATTGTGACAAGCCTCTGTATCACATCAAGGCTACCAGCCTTACAGAAGTCCATTCACACCAGAACTCGTGCATATATACATACTTGACCGGGTCATTCATACAATCATGGCCTCTAAGTTAGGTACCCACACATTTTCCAAAGATCATTCACAGACTTGCACTAAAGCATCCAAGAAGGGGGCAAAACAGTTCTTCGGGTACATCAGTCTCTGTTTGTGTTTGTTGCCCTGGCTTGAGGCTCATGTTGCCCTTGGGTTTTCCAGATTTCATTGTACTCAGCAGAGTACACTGAGTATGCCTGCTGACACCCATGGTGCAATACAGATAAAGGGAAGGGGACCTGAATATCGGTGCAGTCCAACACTTAGGGCATTTGCATTGTGCAAGGGCATTATGCGTGATCCACTTGTGTGACACAAATACCACTGACTGAGACCTTGCCTTAATCTGCACAACCCTAGTGGTTGGCAGAGGTACTGCAGTGGGCCCCTCTAGCTCCCTCCACCCAACACTCAGTACAATACTCAGTACAGTGGCTTCTTCAGGACCAGACTACTCAGGGGGAGGGACCACTGAACACCAGGGACAAGGGTTTCAGACATTGTGCATGAGATCAGGTGTGAGGAAGGACCATTAGACACCAGGGAAAAGAGTTTTCTACATTGGGCATAGGATCAGGTGGGGGAAGGGACCACTAGACACCATGGAAAAGGGCTTTTGACATCGGGCATGAGATCAGGTGTGGGGAGGGACTGCTGGACACCAAGGAAAAGGTTTTTGACATTGGGCATGGGATCGGGTGGGGAGGGATCACTAGACAACCTGGAATGATGACTGCTTCTCAGCTAGGAGCTGGGGGGGGGGCACGGTAAGCTCTGGTGCAGCCTATGCAAATGGGACTATAATGGGCATGCAGATGGCCACATAGCACCTTGCATGCCCAATGGGCTTATTTACATGCCTGCTTCTGTGATCGTAAATAGCACAGATACGTTGTCCACTGGGGAGCCATACTCCTGGCTCCACGTTCAGGCAGCGCTAATGAGATTAGCACTGACTCAACTTGGCCTTATATTTAGTTGGATAGCACAAATGCACTATCCGATGGAACACAGCAACCTCAGCCACTTAGGCAAGTGCAAAATGCTGTGCCCTTGTGCTGTGGTTTGGGCCACTTTGAAAATTAAGGCCCTGGTCTGAGCCATTTCAAAAGGAGCACTTTATTATTTCAAACATGAAAAAAAGTGCTAAACAGTATCAAAATATGGAAGGAAGTATATCATACAAGCCAGGAAATAAGAGGCAATCTAAAATAAAATAAAAAAGTTTAGGTCAAAATTTTCATTGCTATCATCCATTGCTCCTTTAAATTGCTCTTGACTGACATAGAATCATAGATGACAGCAGAAAAGATTGATGGTCCAGTCAGTCAGCCCATATTACCCTATCATACCCCAGGATCTATTGTTTCTATGTGGTCTTCACTTACACTGCTGCCATCTTTTGTTGTCTGTGTTTGCACCCCCACTTCCTGCAGAGTAGCTAATATACTTTTGACTCTTTTCCAGCCATGCTTTAGAAGACATTTATGGTTTTGGCACCCGCCACCACTGCTAGCAGACAATTCTATGTGTCTGTCACTCTTTCTGTAAAATAATACTTCCTCACATCCTTTTTAAACCTTCCCCCCTTTAACCTCCACTCATGACCCCCTGTCCTATGTTCTGCATTCCAGGTAAATAGCTCTTCCACCATGTTAATTCCTTTAAGGAACTGGAAGGTTTATATAACCCCTCTTTCTCTTCTGGTTTCGAGTGAATACATGTTCAATGCCTTTATCCTCATAGGATCTGCCCTCCTGGCCCTGAATAATCTTGGTCATCCTACATTGTACTTTCTGTAGCCTGTCCCTGTCCTTATTTTAGGTGGGAATGCCTGAACTGGGCATAGTGCACCAGACGTACCAATGTTCCCTCTAATTGTTTGACTCTGTGGGTGGAAGTCTCGTGTGTGTGTGTGTGTGTGTGTGTGTAGCACAGGGTGCCAAGAAATAGATTTATGTGCTCAAATCAAATTGAGTCTGTAATAGGGATACCGTTTATTGCCACTAAAAAGTGTAGCTTCAGTTTTTCACAATAACATGTACTGCTCCTTCAAAGAGCTTCTGACATGGTTGAGACAACTTTGAAAAAATTTAATATTCAGACATAACTGTAGCTTATATTTTGTATTTTATTCTGTAATTCTCGCCCTTTTTTCCTTATTCTAGGAGTACCTTTTGTAGCCACTAAAAAGTGTAGCTTAAATTCATCACAATAATATGTACTGATACTTTAAAGAGCTACTGACATAGTTGAGACAACTTTGAAAAAATGTAACATTCAGGCATAAATGTAGCTTATATTTCATATTTTATTTGTAATTCTCACCCTTGTTTCCTTATTCATATCATTAGGAAGAGTTTGAAGAAAGTAAGATTTGTCTTCGGCTCCATCCCATGTTCTTTATTACTTCATATACTGTATTTTCAGTAATTAATGCCACCTTTTTTTCTTTACTGAAAAAGGTTGCATGAAAACAAGATCCCTATGCCCTAGAATGTGTCTACTCTGGCTGCTTCTCTACACAGGACATCACAATGCCTTGTTTATGGCATCATAATTCTCTCCACAGCAACATTTGTGGAGGCAAAATTCCCCTCATTCACTAAATAAATATCACCAACAGCTTAATCTGGTTCAAGGTTAGTTGGCATTCATCTGTATCCCCCTCCACCGGGTCGTGCCTGAAAATAGGCAAGATTTGTCTAGTGCACTTACCCAGTCAACAAAAACTAAATAAAATAAATTAAAAAAAATGTGTTGGTGGCATAAACAGAATTAGGATATCAGGTGTATGCAAGCAGCCAGAGCTAAAAGAGCAGAGATACTGTATTCATGCAAATACCCTTACTAATAAGGAAATAAGGATGAGGATTTCAGAATAAAATATGAAATATAAGCTACATTTATGCCTGAATGTTACATTTTTTATAAAGTTGTCTCAACTGTCAACTGTCAGGAGCTCTTTAAATGATCAGACATTCAGGCAATTCCCTAGGCCTTTTTTAAATGTCTTTAAAACCATGCTCAGAAATGCAGAGAGATGTAACCATTTAAAACCTGACACCATTAAACACAAATAATTTCTTGCTTGTCTGTCTGTAGTTTTTGGCATGGATGGGAATTTAAAAAACAAACAGAATTTTCTATGGGCAGACAGTCTCAAAAAGAGACTATGCCAAAGTCATCCTCCCCCATTCCATTTATAAAGAAGCCTTCCTCATTACATTTGTTCAGCTGTGACAGGCACCCCTATAATCAAAGCTGGCCCCTGCGTGTGTGTGTGTGTGTGTGTGTGTGTGTCTGGCCCCTGTGTGTATGTGTTTGTGTGAAAATTTATGACCTAAGACAAGAGGGGATAAGACAGCAGTGAGGAACTCAGACACTTTTAATTTAACCCCTACTGCTGCAGACAGAAACAGAATGTAAAGGAATTCTGGACTGATGTGTCAGTCCAGGAAAAGTAAGGGTTAAGCACAGTTGGGTTTTTAGCTGCCTGTCACTGCTACTGTAGTGCACAGCTGTTTCTTTGATCTATGTGGCCACACAAGAACACATCTTAATGGATGTATTACATAGGATGTAGCCTCACCAATGAACTATACGGTGGTAACAGTACCTCCTGGCTTCTACTGTTGAACTCTCTCCCGATGCACCCCAGCATCCTGTTAGCCTTGCCTAAGGCATAGGTACATTGGTTGAGTTGTTTAAGAGAGTCACTCATGACTTCTTGGTCCCTTTCCACTGATGTCGTCCAATACTCTGTTCTGGGGGTTTTGTTCCCCATATGCATAAGTTTGCACATTTTGGAATAGATCCAGAAACAAATGATTTGATACCTTTTATTAGACCAACATGGATGTTACACAAAAGAGCAAAGTGCTCTAGCTTTCGAACCAACCAGGTCTTTCTTCAGAAGCTTTATGGCAGTTATTTTGAAAATTCCATACTGTTAACACCAAATAATGTTGAGAAAACAGAAATAATTCTCATTGGTTTAACATATACATTTAAAACATAACAGAAGATTACGTCAGAGAAGCTAATTAACACCAGTATGCTTTTAACTGAGAAGCCTCAGAAGGGCAAAGGTTATCAAGAATTATCGACAACCAGAGAGTTCTTCTCACATAAATTTTAAAATGTCTCAGTATGCTTCAAGAAACATTCTAGTGATAAAAAACCTTGGGATAGCATTCTCTCTAATACATGTAAGATGAGCTTACAACTTACATTACAAGTGTCATTGTGTTTTAAAGAACAGGCAATGAGAGACAAAATCCTGAAAGTAGGTACTGTATAACTGCAAGCTGAAAACAAGCCCCAAATTGAACATACACACTGATGCATGATAGTATCACTTGTAAGTATAAGTGCCAAATAAATATACTTGTCAAGGACCCCCCAAGAAAATGGGACCATGAGCCTGATAAGTGCAGATTTCAACACAGAGTCAGTATATAACAAAAATGCACAGAATCAGTCTAAGGAATCTTAATGAAAATTTCCAAGGATGAAATCCTCCAGTTTATCTCCTTTTTTTTCTTTCTCTCTCTCTCTCTCTCCCCTTGGGAAAGATACTGTAACTAGGAGGAATGAGATATACTGTATGTACAAGAGTCATAATACAGCATCATTCACACCAATATTAATATTTACCCAAAGGAATTGCACCTTTTATGAACCCCCAAGTAAATGAGATATGCATCTTAATATGAGCAGATTTAAAAATGTGACAGTGTGTAATCCAACCACTGACAACTAGTAGAAGGAAGTAAAAGTACACTATATATGAAAACTAAGTGTCCTAGCCACATAACAGTTGCCCCATGCCACGCTCCCCCCACACATACGTGTGTACATACACCACACCACACACACACACACACACACACACACACACCAGCACACTCCACACAACCACAGCACACAACAAATATATCAAACACAACCCACACACACCACAGCTCACCACACACACACACACACACACACACAACAGCACACTCCACACAACCACAACACACAACAAATAAAACAAACACAACCCACACACACCACAGCTCACTGTGCTGGTGTGTGTGTGTGTGTGTGTGTGTGTGGTGTATGTACACATGTATATGTGGGGGAAGTGTGGCATGGGCAACTGTTATGTGGCTAGGACACTTAGTTTTCATATATAGTGTACTTTTACTTCCTTCTACTAGTTGTCAGTGGTTGGATTACACACTGTCACATTTTTAAATCTGCTCATATTAAGATGCATATCTCATTTACTTGGGGGTTCATAAAAGGTGTAATTCCTTTGGGTAAATATTAATATTGGTGTGAATGATGCCGTATTATGACTCTTGTACATACAGTATATCTCATTCCTCCTAGTTACAGTATCTTTCCCAAGGGGAGAGAGAGAGAGAGAGAGAGAGAGAGAGAAAGAAAAAAAAAGGAGGCAAACTGGAGGATTTCATCCTTGTAAGTTTTCGTTTAGATTCCTTAGACTGATTCTGTACATTTTTGTTATACACTGACTCTGTGTTGAAATCTGCACTTATTGGGCTCATGGTCTCATTTTCTTGGGGGTCCTTGACAAGTATTTTTATTTGGCACTTATACTTACAAGTGATACTATCATGCATCATGTACATGAGTGTATGTTCAATTTGGGGCTTGTTTTCAGCTTGCAGTTATACCTAATTTCAGGATTTTGTCTCTCATTGCCTGTTCTTTAAAACACAATGACACTTGTAATGCAAGTTGTAAGCTCATCTTACACGTATTAGAGAAAATGCTATCCCAAGGTTTTTTATCACTAGAATGTTTCTTGAAGCATACGGAAACATTTTAAAATTTATATGAGAAGAACTCTCCTGGTTGTTGATAATTTTTGATAACCTTTGCCCTTCTAAGGCTTCTCAGTTAAAAGCAAACTGGTGTTAATTACCTTCTTTGACGTAATCTTCTGTTATGTTTTAAATGCATATTTTAAACCAATAAGAATTATTTCTGTTTTTTCAGCATTATCTGGTGTTAATAGCATGGAATTTTTAAAACTGCCATAAAACTTCTAAAGAAGGACCTGGTTGGTTCGAAAGCTAAAGCACTTTGTTCTTTTGTGTAACATCCATGTTGGTCCAATAAAACGTACTATTTGTTTCTGGATCTGTTCTTAAAAGGACCAATACGGCACCTACAACATTTTTTTGCACATTTTGGAATTGAATTTCAGCTGCTAGACTGTGGACCAATTTTCAGATCTTTACAGATCTCTCTACAAGTCCCTTGTTTCTTCCATGTTGTCAACTCTACCACAGTTTTTCTGTAGTACTCCACAATGTCAATGGGTAGTCATTATAACTGGGTATTGTGCACCCCTATTAGGAGAAATGGCGCAGCCCAAGGCTGTTAACCGAATAGAATGTTGGGCACCTGAGGATTCCGGACAGCAGCAACTCTCCAGTCTTTGCTGTGCCATCAAAGGGGAAACAACTGAAAAGCTTCTCTGAAGAAAAATCAGCTTGTAGTTTTCTGGGGCTGCAGTTCTGCATAGCAGGTTGGGGCTACCTAGTAACATGGAGCACCCCTAAATTCAAATTGTGCCTGTTAAGCTGTGGCTTTCAAATTGCCTAACCTGCTGTTCATATTTTAACTGCCTGTACTTGGATTGGGGGCCATGTCTGCCACATACTTTAGGGGTGTGTATTTTCAACAGGCCTCCAATTTCTTTATTTAAAAAAAAAGATACCTCAGGTAAGCACCTGTTTTTTCTTTGGGGTTTATCTAGGGGCTCCTGGGGGTTCCCCTCTGTCTCTAGGCATGGATTCCTCTCCTCCTCTCAGTTTTTAGGGTCTCTCTTTTTGTTGTGTTTTCCTGTTAGGTGTTTTTTTTTTGCTACTCTTTGAATGGACATCTCCCCTTTTAATTTGGCTGTATGCCTTACAGGGACATTTCCCCTTTAACTTTCCTCAGTCAAAAAAAAAAAGGTTACTGAAGTAAGAGTCTTTTGTCTTTGGGTATTCTGAGTCTTTTTGGTGGGTTAATAGTCCATTTTTTCTGCCCTTCAGGTGGTTTAGCGGTTTTTCTAGGCTCCATTGTGCCACACAGCTTCCCGTCATTTTTTCCGCCATTCTCTGACCATTGGGTGTGCACTCCTTCTCTAAGAGGCTTCTCTAGCCTCAGCACACCATTCGTGAGCCTGTGTTGTGCGTGCGCCCCCCTCTGGTGTGCCAACATCATGCACAGTGGTATGATGTCATGCACATGCACGTTTTCAGAGACCACATACACACCTGTATTTCCCCAGTGCTAGACATGGCAGCTCTGCTTGTACAGCCCTTTTCCTTGTGGCAGTAAGCTTTAGGGACTGAGAGGCATACTTTTCCAGGTTTCTCTTCTTTTCCTCACAATTGGAGGTGGGGATTGTGGCAGAAGTACACTATATTTCTGTTTGGGAAAACAACTTCAGGTTTCTAATCTTGGGCACCTACAGGGCAACTTTCAGGTGTGCCACAGCAGGACAGAGCTGCTAATATGGATATGCAGGCAGACCCCAACGGTGACATTACAGAGGGCCATGTTGAAGATATTGGGGATCTTGGGGAAAATCCTGACCCTAGGAAGCTACTTGATAATGAGGAGGATGAACCTTCTGAGGAGGAGGAGGAGAAAGTGGATTGGATGGAGCCAAAGTGGAGAACTCCTATCCCTCCCCTGTTTGATACCAAGTCTTTGTCCTATCTGATAACTCAGACATGTAGGACATTACAGCTCAAGGAGGTGCAATCCATGGAGGCACTGGATGTCAATCTTGTCCTGTTCGCACCCTCCTCCATTCCAAACTTTATTCTTTGTGACCAAATTATTGAGTAGGAATGGGCAGGTGTGGGCCAAAGAAAATATCTGTTGAAACTTAAGGAACAGTGTTTCTCTTTTCTGGAAGAAAATACTCTCAAGTGGGAAACCCCTCTTCTGGTGGATAAGGAGGTTCATAACTCTGTCAGATGCACCACTATTCCTATTGAAGGGTCATTGGCCTTAACGGATTTGCACAAGTGAGTGGATGCTTCCTGCAGTAGAGCTTTCACCTCCAATGGTGCAAACCTCAGCACATAGCACCTCCTATGCCTCCTTTATTGTTGCCAGAGCTTTAAAGATCAACTGCAGCTGTATTATAAACTTATTATAAACTTTACTTCTTTTCCCTAACATAAGGACAACCAGGCCTTATTTATTACATCTGAAATGAAGACATTGCCATTTGTCATGTACAGATACTATTTTAATGCTCTCCTATTTGAAGGTTTCACAGAAAATCTCTCAGACATTTTTTAACCAGCTAGTGGAACCTTGAGTGAGTGCTCATTCCATTCAAGCAACAATGACATTATTTTCCTCAAGGTCCTAGCAGCTCAATACCAAGAACCTGAGGAAAATTATATAATTGTTGTTTGAATGGAATCAGCACTCACC
This sequence comes from Neoceratodus forsteri, assembly GCA_016271365.2. Lineage (NCBI taxonomy): Eukaryota > Metazoa > Chordata > Ceratodontiformes > Ceratodontidae > Neoceratodus > Neoceratodus forsteri. Next base: position 187,259,489 of record CM057454.1, on the reverse strand, counting down.
TAAAATTCTGCCAGCTGGTCTGAAAATGACTGAGGGATTTTCTGTGAAAGCTTAAATAAAAAGACAGGCAGTAAAATAGCATCTGAACATGAGAAATGACTGTTCTTAAACGTTACTTGAAATATATACAGAGTGGTTGTTCTTATAGTGAGCAAATAAAATACACAAAAGGCATTTTAAAAACACTGCAATTGATCTTTCAACTTGCAGGTTATGACCCTGGGCAGCTTTGTTCCACTGGATTCAAAGGGGGAAACATTTTGCAGTTGGTATCCATGGCCTCCACCTTCTTAGGGGATGCCATGGTGGAGAATTTGTGCATGTGGGCTCGCTCTGCTTACCATACTGTGTCCGCTATGTGAGGAGTGTGGCTCTGACATTGGTTCACTGATCAGGCTTCGAAGACCAAGCTGTTTAACGTGGCCTTTGAGCAAGGCTTGTTGTTTGGTTCTAGGCTGGATGATATTTTGAAAGATATCCAGGATATCCAGTGCCTCTAAATATGGAAATAAATATCATACTGGTAGACTTGACATGAAAAAACACACAAATCAGCTGTCTACACTCATAGCATACTGTCAGGTTGGTGTGAGAAGACTTCCCTGTCAGTGATCTGCTGCTTACTTTCTTGAAGTCCATTTTTCTCTAGGTATTCCACAAGATCTTTTCTGACTGGTGTCTCCACTAGTTTTTCCCAGCACAGAGGTAAGGCTGATGGGCCTACAGTGTCCTGGTTGCTTCTTATCTGCTCCCTTGTGCAGTTGAACCATGTCCGCAATCCTCCAGTCTCTAGGAACCACCCCTTACTGCATAAAGCTATTGACTAGCCCTGCAAGGGGTTCACCTAATACTGTTGCCAGTTCCCTTAGCACCCTGGGATGCATTGCATCTGGCCCCAGGGCCTTGTTTACCTTTAGGGCTGCTAGCCCCTTTTTGACTCTTTTGCTAGTAAATTTCTGCAGTTTCCTTTTTGGTCCCCTCTATCAGCTGCCTTTATGCTGCTCTCTGGCAAGGTCCGCTATTCTCCCTAGGGACTACTAAACAGAAGTAGTAGTTCAGCACAGTTGCTTTTTACCCATCCTGTTGTATTCCTCTGCCCCCCTCCATTAGCCTGACAGTTCCCACTCCCATATTTCTTTTGCCTTTGCAATTCTACCTACCCTGTAGGCCGCTTTAGTTTTTTCCTGGTACTCATCCTATTCTTCACTCCCCCCCCACCCCCATAAAGGCCCTATTTTTAGCCCTTACTGCCTTCCTGATCCCTTCAGAGTGCCAAATTGGTCTTATACTTGTTTTTCTTGATAACTGTTCTTGTGCACGTTTTTGTTGCTTCAAGAGTGTCCCCTTTTATAACCCCCATCTTTCTTCCACTCCCTTGATGCTGTCTACACCAGCCAACCAGTTCAGCACAATTACCCTCATATGGTTGAAATTCACCCTTCTGAAGTCTAGCACCTCTGCTTTAGACAAAGGCTTACAGGTGCTCAGGGCCACCTCTAACCATATAGTATTATGGTCACTGGACCCCAGTGGTTCTGTGAACCCGTACTCCGCTTGCTCCTTCTGAGTTGGTGAGTACCACATCTAGAATGGCTGACTGTTTAGTGGAATCCCTGATCTGTTGTACCAGCATTCAGTCCCGTCAAGGAAGGCCTGGTGTCTGGTGCTCCTGGCCGCTGAGATGTCCCAGTTGATGTCTGGTAGATTGAGATCTCCCACCATTACAACCTCCCCCTTTGCAGGCTCCTCCCTACTTCAGCACCCAGTTCCTTGTCTCTCTCTTCTCCCTGCCCTTGTGGCCTGTAAGCCAGTTCTCTGGGAGTCTTCCGACCTGATAACTCTTTAAGTCAAATGCACTGATTCTGCTTCCCATTCCCTCCCAATGGTAGCATCCTCTACTGCCTCGATCCACTCTCCATTGTAGATGACCACCCCTCCATCACTACTCATCCCTCTATCTAGCCTATAAAAGGTGTAGCCTAGGATCACTATGTCCCAGTTGTTATTCACATTGGCCCATGTTCCTGTAACAGCCACTAGATCCAGCCCAAAGCCTGGAACTTACAGGGATTATTACTCAGACTCCTGGCATTGAGGCATACCACCCTCCAACATGCGCCCAAACACCTCTGTTTGATCTCACTTGCCTGCCACCATCACCATTCTCTAATAACCTTGGTGTCTTTTGTTTTCCAGTCCTTTCATGTCTACCATGTCTATCCTGCCCTGTCCTCTGGACTCTTCCCTCCCAGCCATTGTACCCTGACCACCTTATCCTCATCCCTGAGGAGTTCTGTCTAGGTTCCTCACAGTTCCTCTCTCTATAGTGCAGTCCTCAGCCACAGCCGTTTTCACAGCTTGTTTAACTGTCTGCCATTATAGATGTCAGATGTCTGCCCTAATGTACTTGTCCTCTCTCTTGTCAGAATAGACCATCACCTTTTAAGAGACTTCTGTCCCAGAAGACCCCCCATCCCCTATAAAGTGTCACCTCTGTTCTTGACACAACCACCCACTGAACTTCTTGATCTTTACCTCCCTTACTTTATTCTTCCCATTCTCCCCACCCCAGACAGGAAGGACCTTAGAAAGGACTAAAAAGTCCAAGTGCTTCTTCAGTCTGTTCACTAGCCTCTGGAGGTCCCTCCTCACTGTCTCCACAGGCTGATTCACCAGATCATTGGTACCAAGGTGTACAGCACTCCCTTCTCCCCCCTCCTCTGCTATCCTCCCAGCCCTATCCTGATCTCAAATGGCTGATGCTCCAGGCAGGCATCTGACTACCCCCTCCCCTCACCCCCTTATGTTACACCCCCTCCGCCCCTCTAACAGTATGGTCTACTATCACTAGAATCATCCTTGCCAACCTCTGTCCCCCTTGCCCCTGGGTGTCACCATGTCTTTTTTTCCCATCAGCACCAACTGACCCATGGCAACCCATGGCCACCCCTGCCCGAGTCAGGAACCTGTGCCTCTTCCAGGGGTGCAAAGTGGTTTGCCATTGCTGCCTCATGGGAAGAGCTGACTGTTATCTGACTGACCATGCCACCTGATCTCCTCCCTCTTCCCAACACCCTCCTCCGCCCTGGGCCAGTGGGACTTTGAGGAAGTGTGTGTGTGTGGGGGGGGCAGCTTATTTGGAGTTGCAGCTGGAATATTTTCTCCCTAGTTGCTGCCAACTGAGCACGGAGCACCCTGAAGGTCCTGCAAATAGGGCAATGTCCCCTTCTCCAAAGCATAACCTTGGGGATGAGTGCCCTGCTATCCCTACAGCTAACTACCTCTCCACTAACCAGATGCTTCTTTTCATTAAACAAAGAAACAGGCAAATTGTTTTTAGTGGCGTTGTACCACATATTTTCACTTTATGCAAGTCACCTCCTTCAAATACAGTGCAAGGGTGGAGTTACAGTGGAGCCAGCTAGAATGCAACACAGTGTCTCAAGTTACTGCATGACAGAAGGGATTAACTGCCGTTGAAATTGCCTTGTTTACTGCATGAACTCTATTGCAGTATGCTGCAATATTAGGTAGCATCAACATAGGAACATAGGATGTTTCAGACAAGAGGAGACAAGGCCTATCTTGCTTGTCTGCTGTTACGACTAGCAGGGATGACCGTGTACACCCTTTTCTATTAGATATGTATCTAATTCTGTCTTAAATGTACAGTATTAATGTTGTTACTGTATATAACTGTATCAGGGAGACAGTTCCATGTAGTAACTACACGTTGTGAAAATCATTTTCTTCTTTCTGTTCTGAAATGACTCCCAATTAGTTGCTGTTTATGACCTCTGGTTATTGTCTTTGTTTGAAAGATGAATGCAAACATGAGCTAAAGTTATCATTTGTGGTTGCCTTAAATACTGCTTATATGTCACCTCCAAGTCTTCTCGTTTCTAACCTGCACAGTCCCAAGTTGTTCAATTTTTCACTGTAACTCAGATTTTCCTTTCCTGTTATCACTTTTATTACCTTCCTCTGTACTCTCTCCAGCTTTGTGACATCACCTCTGTTTTGGGGAGCCCAGAACTGCCCACAGTGCTCCAAATGTGGTTGCACCCTAGATCTATAAATAGGCAGCATGAACTCCCTATCCCTACTAGTTGTATTTTTCCTAATACATGCTAGAATTTGTAAGCATCTTTTTTTTTTTATAGTCTTTGGTAACTGGGTAAGGCCCACTAGGCACAAGTGCCTGTTTTCAGGGGCGACCTGGGAGCACTGGGCAGTTAAGTGACTTGCAGAGTCACACAGTATGCAAGTGGAGGTTGTGAGAATCAAACTCAGGTCTGGTCTGCTGGATGTACCAAGCTTGTTCACACCTCATTCCTCTAACCTCTAGGCTATAATGCCAGCCCAGCATCTGGTAACAACTTTATCACATTGCCTTGTATGTTTGAGAAACTCCTCTATCATTATACCCAAATCCCTCTCACAATTTGATTATCTTATAGCACAGTGGTTAAATGCTCTGAGCTGCACATCTGGAGACCTAGGTTTGAATCCCACAACCCCCACTTGCATACTGTGTGACCCTGAGCAAGTCACTTAACTTCCCTATGCTCCCAGGTTGCACCTGTAAACAAGCTTTCAGCTTAGTGTGTCTCACCTGGTTAAACAATTGGAAAAAAAAAACTACTGCAGCCACATTGTACCTTGCCTTGATGTTGTTATGACCAACATGCATTACAGCACACTTCTTGCTGTTAAACTACATTTTACTGTCCCTTGGACACTCTTAGACATACCTGTTCCTGCTGTAGAAGTGATATTTTGGCCTGCGATTTCACTATATAACCAATTTCTGCATTGTCTGCAAATTTTGCCATTCATTTCAGACTCCAAAACAGACACAAACTAAATTTTGTAATTGAGACAGCCAGTCAGGGCTTGTGAGCAAATAGTCACAGGGGAAGTTTTCATACTGGTCTTAGAGACAACAGAAAACTCTGTTCACTACCCACAGAGCTCTCAGCAGCTTTTGCTCTTTGGGAGCACAGGACCAAATTCTGAAATCCAGAAGTGCTTCTTGGGACTTGCTTAATCCCGTCCAGCTGTCATGCAAGTAGGCACCAGATAGCAGCATATGCTTCCTGAAGAGCTTGACGTATATCCCAGGGATGCAACACACCGGTGAACATGTGTTCATATGGACTGTCAACACATCAAGGCAGGACCCCCGAGTCACTGACAGCGCGGAGTTTAAGTGGGCTGCTATTGGGTTTTCAGTGTAGCATCCTAGTTTGGGCAGATCCTGTTATCAGATACACAAGAGAAGTTAATTTTAGTCACTGGGCTATTTCCCAAATTTCTTTCTTAGTACACAGATCTTGTGGTGCTTTTTTTTAAATTTAAAGGTTAGATAAATTACAGGATAGTTCTGTGAGAAACAAGCCTCATTTATAGAACGTTCCAAGTCATCAACATTGTATACACAAGTTAATATAAACAACGATTGTACAAATACAATTACGAACTGAGGATTGAAAATAGAGGAATCTGATTGGCCAAGAGCTCTTTGAAAATATGATAATATTGGTCTACATCATCATGGCTTCAAAAAAGTTCCGGCGCCACCAGCCTGTCTGAGAACTATTTTTTCAAAATGTACTCCTACACCACCCAAAAACTCATTTATAAAACATGTTAAAACCTGTTTCTTTTATTTCTTTTATTTATAAAACTTCAAACTCAGTTCATAGTAGCAATAAGACACTCCAGGGTGTGGTATATCATGGGATATCGTCACTTCTCGGGTGGTTGGACACACTTAGCCTGCGGCCTTGTGCCCAACCACCCGAGGCATAACGATATCCCATGATATACCACACCCTGTCATGCCTTATTGCTTAAATGAAGACTAATACATATTAAAACTCATTATAACACAGTGTTTAAGACACAACAATGTAAATGCAATAGATGTAAAAATGATCCTTGGCAACATCCACTAAGACAAGTACATGTAAATTGTTCCTGTAGTAACAGGTTTTTTTAAGTCATGTTTAAACATGTAAAGAGATTGTGCATAATATACATACATAGAAACATACAATCTGTTGGCAGATAAGAGCCACTTGGCCCACCCAGTCTGTCAAATTTTTTTTTTCTTACCTTCATTTTTGCTGCAGACTGACTTGAGCTACAGTGCTGGTCTCCTGAGCTACTTAGCTAATGGACCAATTTAAATTCTCACTTTAAGTCGTCTGCTTTGTTTTTTTGTTTTTTTTTTGTTTGCTTTGTCCTGTTTGAACGACACTGCTTATGTCTGGGCCACATCTTCAGAATCCAGTGTTTAAGCTGGAAGTCTATAGCCCCATGTTATCTTGGCTATTTACTGCCTGAAACTATTAGCCAAATGACAACACTCTTAGCCAAACCTCACAAAATCAGCAAATCTGGATCTGCTTGTTTATTTATTTATTTAGGGATTCTGATCATACGTTTGAGCTCAGAGCTCTTTTACAAAGGTTCCCTGTCAAAACAGTGACAATAACAACAATAACAAACAGTTTATATACGATACTCGAATAGTGGGTAGCTAGTATACAAGAAGGTTACAATGTCATTCATAGTACCAATGGTGATAGTACAGCATCAAGAGCATTCAACTTGGGTAAAGGACAGTGTTTGTATGTAGTGAAGGAGATAAAGAGGTGTGACACCTAGAGTGAGAGTCCGAGGAGGAGTCAAGGTTAGGGGAGGGGAGATTGGGGAGAGTGGGCGGCCAAAAGTGGCTTTGTCTAGGAGGTTGGGAGGTAGTGGTAGTAGATTGGTTATAAGGTTGATCTATTGGGGGAAAAGACACAGGGGGAGAGGAGGACAGAGGGATAGGGCAAGGGGGAAGAGTGGGGGTAAAAGGAAGGAGAAGCAGAGTGTGGGTGAGTGTGCGTTATGAGTGTTACAGTCCTAGTGGCAGTCACAAACTGTCCTAGTAAGAAGGTGTTGCCTTAGGCCATTTTTGAATTATGAGATGCACTGGGAGTTTTGAATGTGCACTGGGATTTCATTGAGCCATTGGGGGCCCTATAGCTGGAAGCATGCTGTCCCTACACAGTTCGATGGAAAAGTGTTGATAGGGCCCCCTCATCTTCCCTCTGGTGGTATAGCTGGTAGCACTTGGTGTTAGGATGCTAGAAATGCATGTTTTTTTTTTACCTAATAGCGCCTTTTTTCCAAGGAGACATGTTTGGAATATAATCCTGTTCTTTAGTGGTAGCCAATTGGTCTGCTCGTATAAGGAGCAGGTGTGGGTATTTTGATCTGCAGCCATTGTGAGCCTACATGCCTTGCTGAGGGCAATGTGAATCCTTTTTAGTGCAGTGTCTGTTGCTGTGCCATAGACCACCAATCCATAGTCAATGGTAGAAAAGATGGAGCTGGAGACTGAGAGATGGAGGGCCTCTGGAGTGAAATACTTCTTATGCCTATAGAGTACACCCAGCTTGGTGTTCACTGCCTTTACCACTGTGTTGATGTGTTGGGTAAAGGTGAGGAAGTCAGCAATGGTGACCCCCAGGCACTTGAAGGAGCGAACTTGTTCTAGCGGCTCTCTGACTTTATGGAGATGGTGAGGGGAGGGAGCTTCTTTTTGTGCTGTGGGATGGCTGGGAGCATCACCTTGGTCTTTTATTAGTTTAATAGAAGTTTATGGCTACAGAACCAGTCTTCCAGCTTGTAGAAGGATGCCTGCAGCTCGGAGTGGAGGGCGACTATTGGTGAACTGCTGGTGAGAAGTACAGCGTTGTCTGTGTAAAGTATCAGTTTAGTGTCACAGGCTTCAGAAAGATTATTTAAGAAGAGGCTGAATAGTAAGGGCCCTAGTATTGACCCCCATGGGACCCCTATAGATACCTCATTGGAGCTAGATACTGTGTGCCCAATTTTTTTACACGTTGGCTTCTGTGTGTTAGGCAGCCCTCGAACCAGCAGACAGCAGTGGTTTCAACCCCCAGGTTCTGTAGCTGAGTCAGGAGGAGAGAGTGATTGACAGTGTTGAAGGCTTTGGTGAGGTCTATGAAGACTGACCTCACCAGTTTTCCCTCGTCTAGTGCCTTGTGCAAGTAGTCAGTGTAGTCCAGCAAGGCAGTGGAGGTACTATGATTCTGCCTGAAGCCATGTTGGTTGTGACATAATAGGTTGTATTTGTCGAGGTAATCTATGAGCTGGGTGGCCACAATCTTTTCCAGGGCTTTAGATAAGAGTTAGAGGATGGGTATTGGCCTATAATTGGCGGTGCATGTCATATCACAGTTCTTGTGCACCGGCGTCACGAGAGTCTGTTTCCACATCCCGAGGAACTGTGTAAGAACCAGTGATTTGTTAAATAGTTTTGTAACTGGCATGATGATGACATCCAGTGTTAGGGATAGGGGTTTCATATCGACTACATCACTCGCCATTCTGGTCTTGCCTAGTATTTTTTTTATGTGTTTGTAAGCCTCCTTCACTGACACTTTTTTGAAGTAGAAGACAGGGATTGAGCCCCTTGAGGCATGCAGTTGGTTTGTTTCCCAGTAGGGTGCAGGTATTCAGAGGGTAGCACTCCAGTCAGGTCAGTAAATGCTGTGTTGAGAGAATCCACGGTGTGCTGTGGGTCAGTAATCGTGGCATTGTTGATGTTGAGCGAGTAGCACTCTGGCTACTTGAACAATGCTACTTGCAGCTAAATAGAAACAGAATTTGTTGTCTTTCCCTTCACATTTATGTAACAAAGATGGGGATCTCTCCCTACTCTGTATCCTCCACATTCTCAGTTCCATGTCTGCATTAGCCCTCCTCGCAATCGGTTAGCCTCTTTCATCCTGCTGTGAAACTCAGTCTTGACCCCAGCTTGTACTGTATTTAGTAAATGCACTTTTTTATCCCTCATGGCCTCCCCTACTTCCCTCATGAACCATAATTTTTTTCCCCTCTTTCTTCTTGCCAGTTATCATACAGAGAGGTCTGTGACCTCTGTCATCCCCCTTTTTATCATTACCCATTTAGCTTCTACCTCTCTGTTGTTCTAATCCTCTCTAGCTTCCCTTGCAGCAGCCTCATCATGCTTTTGAAATCAGCCCTCCTACTGTCCTGGCTCTGATTTCTCTCTGCCTCAAGTTTGATGCTGAACAGACTTTCTCATGGTCTTTGGTTCCCAGTAAGTCCAGCACCATTTCCTCTCCCACGCTGTCCCTGTTGGTGAGTACTAAGTCTAGGATAGCTGTACTAGGAATGTGTCTTGAGAGGCTTCTACCAGCTGTTGGGTTCTTGCACTTGCTGCTACAGGGATCCTCCAGTCCATATCCAGCATGTTGAAGTCTCTCAGTCGTAGCACTGTCCCTTGCCCTGCTGGTCTGTTGATCTCCTCTCCTAAGTCCCTATCCACTGTCTTCTTTTGGGATCGTGGTCTGTATGCCACCTCTATTCTGATATTTCTCCCCCCTTCCCCTTCGCACTACCTCTACCCATATCATTTCTGTAAGCTCGCTTTTCTCCTTATCCTCAATCTTGGAAATGTTCATAGTGTTCCTTTATATATCATTGCTTCCCTCTTTCCTTTTCTATCTCTTCTAAGCATAGTATACCCCAGTGTGGAAGCAGGCATTCAAAAGGTACAAGTTGACAGAATGATGAGGACAGGGAAAGTTATCAGGAGAAACAAAGGGAGGTAGGGAAGGCAATGAAGAGAGCTAAGGCACAAACAGAGGAAAGTATTGCCAAGTCAGCAAAAAAGGGATAACACATTCTTTAGGCATAAACTTGAAAAGAACAAAAGCAAGACAGGAATAGTAAGACTAAAAAAGGAGGGAGAGGAAAGTGTGTGAAAGAGGAACAAAAGAAAGCAGATATATGAAACAGGTTCTTTTGTTCAGTATTAAGAAAGGAAGGGGTAAGTGACAGGCCACAGATAGTGGAGAAGGGCAGTAAGGGAAGGTAGGTGGACACTAGCCTTTTTATGGAGGAGAGAGTCCTCAGGGAACTAGCAGAACTAAAAGTAGACAGGGCAATGGGTCCAGACGGGATTCACAACAGGATACTGAAAGAACTGAAGGAGGAACTGCGTGCACCTCTGATGGCCCTGTTCAATCTATCACTGGAGACGGGGAGGTTCTGGGGGACTGGAGGAGGGCAGATGTGGTCCCGCAACACAAAGCAGGAATAGAGAGGAGGTAGGAAACTACTGACTTGTAAGCTGGACTTTGGGGCTGGGCACTTAATAAGGCAATAGGGAAGGCTAGTAGGATGCTGGGTTGCATAGGGAGGGGTATCACCAGCAGAAAAAGGGAGGTAGTGATACCCCTGTATAGATCAATGGTGAGGACCCACCTGGAGTACTGCATCCAGTTCTGGAGGCCCCACATCCAGAAGGACATAGATCAGCAGTACAAAGAAGGGCAACCAAAACGGTGGATGGTATATTGCACAGAAAGAGATGCACAAGAACAAGGAGACATGCTATAAAGCTGGAAGGGGGGGACTGAGAGGAGACATGAGGAAATATTTCTTTATGGAAAGGGTGGTGGATGCCAGGAACAGCATCCCAGCAGAGGTAGTGGGTGCTAAAACGGTAACAGAATTCAAAATGGGCATAGGATAGACACAAGGGGACTTTGGTAACAGGGCATGAGAGGGGTAAGGCTGGAGATCAATTAGGGTCAATGATAGCACAGTAGGTAGGGACCTTAGGGCAGACTAGGTGGGCCAGGATGTCCTTTTCTGCTGACTGCTTCTACATTTCTATGTGGACTTGGTATTTCATGTTTCCATGATTGCCATGATTGAGTCTTATCTCAATTACCATCGCTTTCAGATCCTGGAACTTATTTCTCCAGAGCAACTGCCTCCTCCCCTTATTGGGCCCAACATATGTTCCTTTCCCATGACCTTGTATCCATCCTTGCCCTGTTGTTTGTGGCTTCTTCTCAGATTTTGCCCAGTTTTCTCCTATTTTCACCTTCCTTGTTTTTTTGCACTGGGGAGAGGTAGTCTGAAACTTGCAGTTAAGTAAGGACACCGATGCAAATCTGTCATCTGCCCCCAACTAGTTTAAAGGGGTCTCAGTGTGCTCCTTAAACCTGCCACCTGGTACCCTCACAGGGGGAAAAGGTCACCCTCTTGAATAGTTCTATCCTTCCAAGAGTGGCTCCACTCCCTCAGGTACCCCCATCCCTCCTCCCTGCACCACTCCTTTAGCCATGTGTAGAAGCGAGTGATCAGAACACTTCCCTCTCTTCCCTGTCCCAAACTTGCAGGACCTCAGAAAAGGTCATTGAGGCTGCTGCCTGCTTGAATCCCCCTACTTCATAAAGCTATGAAACCTACCCCTGGGATATGCAAATCAAGTTACTGGTCCCTAAGTGGACAATGACATCAAGGTCAGTCCCCTTAGCTACTCCCCTGACTATCATCTTTACCTTATCTGTATCCCTCCCGAGTCCCAACTTGAGGATCCTGGCAGGCACCTTACTATTCTATTTTCCTGTTCCCTGTCCCCACTACCTGTTCTGTTCCCCATTTGTAATCCCCTATCACAAGTACCTTCCAGGTTCTCTTTTTTCCCTTAGACTCCACTCAAACTTCAGTTGTGTTCTCCCTGGTGGGCCTGGTGCCTTGGGAGGCTCCAGGCTCCAGATTGTGCACTGGGGAGGTCAGAGCATCAGAATCACACATGGGTGCAAATCTGTTCATTGTTGCCACCTCAGGTTTCCCAACCACCTGGACCCTTCTCCCCCCCCCCGGAACTACAGTCCACAGTCTGGACCCTAAGTGTTCAGTGGGGAGGAGCAGTAGTGGCTGTCTGCAGCACTGCCCGCTGGCTAAGTTCTGCTTTCACTGCAGCTAACCACAGAAACATAGACTTTGACAGCAGATAGGGACTGTTTGGCCCACTCAGTCTGTCCATTTCCCTACCTATTGGATAAGCTGCAGATCCTACCACAATTGCCTTATGTCTGTTCCATGCATTCTTGAATTCCCCCACTGTTTTTGACCCCACAACCTCCTCAGGAAGGCCGTTCCATGCATCCACCTCCCTCTCCATGAAAAAATACTTCCTCACGTTGCCCTTGAGCCGTCCCCCTTCCATCTTCAGATTGTGCCCCCCTTGTTCTTGCACATCTCTTTTTCTGAAAGATGCTACCCTCCTGGACTTTGTTGATTCCCTTGAGGTACTTGAAAGTTTCTATCATGTCCCTCTCTCCTTCCTTTCCTTGAGGGTATACATATTAAGCTCCTTCAGTCTCTCTTCGTATGGCTTCTGGTGCAGACCCTGCACCATTTTAGCTGCCCTTCTCTAGACTGCCTCCATCCTATGTCCTTGCAGAGATGGGTTCTCCAGAACTGCACCCAGTACTCCAGATGGGGTCTCACCAACTGTCTGTAGAGAGGGATAACAACTTCCTGTTTTCTACTGGTGAGGCCTCTTCCTATACATCCCAGCATCCCTCCAGCCCTCCTTACTGCCTTCTCACATTGCTTGCTTACCTTTAGGTCATCTGATATGATTACCCCCAGGTCCCTTTCCATTTTTGTTGTTGTTAGTACCTCCCCCCCATTGTGTACTCTTCCCCTGGGTTTTTGTTTCCCAGTTGCATTACTTTGCACTTCTTTGCATTTTTAATCTATACTGCCATACTTTTGACCATTCCTCCAACCTTGCCAAGTCTCTTCTCATCCTTTCCACCCCCCAGTGTATCAACCCTGTTGCAGATCTTGTTCATTTTTTTTTAAAGAAAAGTATCTGAGGATCAGTGGCAGGATTTTTAGGACAGTAAATTAATAAAAAGGGAACTAGGAGAGCTTCAGTAGCAGACAAGTAGTGGAATAGCAGTATAATTGCAGTATAATGTGGGGAGTGGTGCAATGCAGTGGCTGTGGGGCAGCCATATTCAGGCAGACCTTCTGGACACTGAGGTGCTGCCCTATCTGCATGCATCTGTAACCCCCCTACAAATGGGGGTTCGCAAAAGACTTCCAGGAGCTTGCTTGAATGCTCCAAGCCTGAATGGTGTTTGGCGTTTATGCCATTTATCAGTGAGTGTTTTTAGAGGCTCTGGTACTGTCTCTTTAAGAGCTGTCTGCTTGCAGACATAATTAGTTTGTATGGGGGGACTGTGTGCTTCTCTGTTTGAGTACCACTCAAGCTGCTGCCAATTCACTCCATTTTTGCAGTCACTAGAGTGCAAAGGGAACCTATCTGAAAGATGTAACTGTTTGTCAGAAATCATTTACAGTAATAATGAAATTACAGTTTGTCTAACCTGCTTTCTTTGCAGTCAGAACTGTGTCTGCCTAGTTCCCCATTCTGGTTTTGAACTGCTGAACTGGACCAATCAGTGTGGGTAAGCTAGCTCTAAAATGGTGCCTTGGACCGAATCAGAACTTGGACTCATAATCTGAGCCAGCCACAAGAGGATTGTATGGGCAGTGACTCTGGGAGATGTAGTTTCGACTTGACGCCTTTTTGGACCAAACAGCAGTCTATTGTGAGTGACAGCCAATCCAGTCAAGAACTAGGAGGAACTCAAAGGAAGTGCCCGGTTTTATCTGTTGGAGTTCAGTTTAGCTCTGGCAGTGAAGGGGAAAGGAACCCTGTGCTCCTTCAGTGCACAGTTTTAGTCAAAAAACATGTGTAAGGTCCAGAGTTCGGTCTGCAGCTTGTGTAACTGCTTGTTAGGACTGAACTGTCCTGTGAAGAGAATCAAAGGACATCTGAAGAGTAGAAACCAGGCTCACCCTGTAGAAGACTGGAGAAATTGCTGATTGACTTGATCTGTCAGGAACTGAATCTGCTGTGTGTTCTCCGGTATTGTGCAGTAATTGCGATCGGGATAGAGAAGCAGCCTGCCTGGTATAGTACTTTCTTTTTTACCATATAAATGTGTGAGGAGGCTTGTGTACCTCAAGTGAATCCTGCTGCCATTAAGTGACTTTTGCCTGTGACTGTTTACCATATAAATGTGTGAGGAGTCTCTTGGAGCTCAAGAGTAGCCCTGCTGACGTTGAAGGACCCTATCTTGTTTGGAGGTCGTGAGTACTAATTCAGGGTCGCTCCCTGTTGAATTGCCACATTAAATCCAAATGGAATCACTGTACTGCTGACTGTTTAAACTAATTTTTTCTTTTCTCTGTGTGAAAGGGCCCCTACCAGCTGCCACGGTTTGGACTAGCCACTAGGGCTTGGGTACCCAGGGACAGTAACTGATAGGGATAGGCCTGTGCACAGAGCCATAGGTAGATGAGTAGAGTGATAAGCTAATTAACCTGATTTCCCCCTGTCCTTGTTATATCCCCCTAAATAAATCAGAGCTGCTTGTTTCAGCAAAGTTATACTGCCTGAGGTATTTGTCTATGTTAAAGTACTGTACTGTGATTGTTGCACTGTATCTTATTTCACAGGAGGTCCCAGTGCCGGAACCAGTCCTGTGGGTAAGTGTATACTGTGAAGGTAATTCTGATATATTGTGTGGGCCACTAGTGGGAAGAAAGGGGGGGTTGCAGTGTCCCAGAGGGCTGTGACCAAGTTAGTTTAACTATTGCAAACCCTGACCTCTGGGTGGAGGCACCCGCCATTGGATCCAGGCCCCTCAACCTGTTAGTGGCAAATCAGGCAGGGGTAGTAGCCCCTGGGATAGCGCCATCTAGGGGTTACATCTTGGAGGCTCACCGCTGGGATTGTGTGTCCTCTAGTGGCCATATTTATGAACCACTGTTAAGAAAAAATGGGTACCCCGACAGAAGTGGCTGTGCACCGGCTGGTGGAGTGGTGTACTGGGGAGGAGATTGACCCCCAAAATGCTATGCTTATCCTGGACATCCCCCTGGGTATCAATACGGACACTGTACAGGGAGTACTTTCCAAGGTGGAAGGTTTACAAAACCCTGTGGTGGTGGGTCGGCATGCTAATCTGCTCACCCACACTTTCCTGGCCCTAGTAGAGTTTAAGGATCCCATAGATAGCTCCAAAGTGCCACAGACCATTACCCCAGAGGGAGCCCTCACTGCCTGGAGAGTGATAACTAAGTACAGTAAAGACCCGGGGAATGAGCCCCCACCACTGTCTGAAACTTTTGAGGAGAAATTTGCTAAATGGTTGCTGGGGGAAGGGAAAACTGTGGAGGACTTGAAGAAACTATTCTTGCCACCCTGGGGTGTTCCTCCCCCAACACCCTCTCCCGCTCCAGTACCCGTAATGGTGGCTGAACCAATGCAGACTCCTATTTCTGCACCTACCATTAGTCACGACTCTTACCGATGGTTGGGGATCTTCTCTGGCACCCTCCCACCCCAAGGGAGGATGACAGGAGACCTGGATAGACTATGTTGCCCCCAAGTGCTTGAATGGCAATGCTGGAAGCTGAAAAATGAAAGAGGGTTAGTGAGAGCCTCCGAGGTCCTGCCCTGGCTACCATCCGTGCTAAGCGGGCCAGTAACCCTGAAGTGACTGCACAGGCCTATCTTGAGGCCCTGGAGAATGTGTATGGGAGCCCAGATTCTGATGAGGACCTATGGTGGAGAGTAAGAGATGCACAACAGTACCAAGGAGTTGTTGTCTGTGTATGTATCTCGGCTGGAAAAATTGTTGCAAGAATGCCTCAGAAAGGGTAGTTTGCCAGCGATTGAACTGGACCGAACCAGGCTGGACAGGATCCTTAAGTCTGCCCCTTCTCAGAACTGCTGTTGCTTCAGTTAGCCTGGCAAATCGACTGGAATCCCCACCCTCCTATGATGAGTTAATGAGAGAAATTTGAGGAGTTGAGAAAGGCGACCTCGGGAGGGACCTGCACCAATAGCTGCGGCTCACGACCCGAGTGACTGAGGTGACCCATCAAGTGAAGTTCAGGGGCAGAGGTTGGCAGTCAATGAGTGCTCTGACAAGGAAAAGATATGCCACAATGGGGCAAACTGTTGAGAGAGATCCGGGAATTCAAAAACAGTCCCTTTATGAAGGCCACGCCTGCAAGTACGGGCCCCGACCTATATCCAACTGCATCTGCTATGGGGGTGGGGGTACCCACCCATGTATCTCCTGCTGATAACAGCTCCAAACTCAATTCCTTGACCATGGAAGTGGAGAAACTGACGAAATGTCTCCAAATGCTTATCACGCCGCAGACAGAGATGGCACCAAGGTTTCCAGTTAGTAATACCCCCGCCCTGGCTCCCAGTGTGGCACCTCGGCCAGCTCAAACTCCAGAAAGTATGTTTTGCTATAATTGTGGGAAGGATGGGCACATGAAAAGGGAATGCGGTCCCAAAAGACACTGACAAAGTTGCATATAGGCTACAAGGAGAGCTTGGAGAACAAATCAGTGGTTAAGAGGTGCACGAAATGATCCCAGTGAGGGCACCAAAATGCTAACTCACGCCCTTTGTGGCAAGGTCAGTTGCCCAGGCCCCCACTATCGCCTCTCCAGACTGGTCCAGAATAGTGGGTCCCTCCATGGAGACCACTGTAAAGGTGAATGGAGTGTCTACAAGAGCTGTATTAGACAGTGGCTCCCAAGTGACAATTATGTTCCAGGATTGGTATCAGAAGCATTTGTCAGGCGTGCCTACAACCATTAGAAGGACTGCATGTATGGGGTTAAGTAGAAGGCCTACCCTATTCCGGGTATGTCCAGTTGGCTGTCTTTCCCCACCTCCGTGGCTGGAGTGGCCGAACAAGTAGAGACCCTAGCCTTAGTGTGTCCCCCACTGGACTGTATGATGGTGTCCTTTGTTGATTGGAACAAATGCTCATATGTTGGAAGGCTGGCACATGCGTGTTATGAAAAACAGGGGTCAAAAACTAGTAGAGCTTTAAGAGTTCCAGCTTTAGTTAAGAAGGCCTATGAGGCACAGAGAGATGCTGAAAAAATAGAACCAGAGGAACCGGTCAGAATTGTATGGAAGAAGGATCCTGAGTCCCTGATCCTGGTGCCAAATGCCCAGTGTACCTTACAGGGAGAGGTCTGTATCAGAAAGGATGTTAAGAATAAAATATTAATGTTGGATGCACCAGGCGATGGAAAATTGCCAGAGGGACTGCTGGTCAAGCCTAGTATTTTGCCTGCTAGAGCCCATGCTTATGCCAGAAGGGTAATGGTCCAAGTTCATAATGTGTCTGAAAGAGACATTCGAGTAAATAGAGGTTGCATCCTGGCTAATGTGCATTGTGCAGACACTGCAGTGCTACCCAGCAGCAAGAGTTCGAGGAAGAATGACAGAGTAACGCCTGACTTGTTTGATTTCGGCGACTCCCCGTTGCCAGCTGAATGGAAAGTGAGGATCATTGAGAAGCTTGCCCAGAGAGACCAGGTGTTTTCTTTAATGGAATGGGACGTAGGATGCGTGCAAGGAGCTGAGCACAATATCCGGCTGCATGACGAAAGACCATTTCGTGAGAGGTCTCGACGCCTGGCACCTGCTGACATAGATGATGAGACGGCATCTGCAAGAGATGTTAGCTGCTGGTGTAATACAAGAATCCAGAAGCCCTTATGCTTCCCCTATTGTGGTAGTGAGGAAGAAGAATGGGACAGTAAGGATATCGTGGATTATCCGCTTATAAACCGTGGACTATCCCTGATCAGTACACAATGCCCCGCATTCAGGATGCTTTGGACTGCCTAAACGGGAGCAAATGGTTCTCTGTGTTGGATCTCTGCAGTGGGTACTACCAGATCCCGATGGCCCCAGAGGACCGTGAGAAGACAGCCTTTCTCTGTCCGCTTGGCTTCTATGAATTCATGAGGATGCCTCAAGGGATTTCAGGTGCCCCAGCCACTTTTCAACGATTGATGGAGCGTGCAGTGGGGGACATGAACTTACTAGAATGCCTGGTATACCTAGATGATGTTATTGTGTTTGGCAGCTCACTAGAGGAACATGAGAGCAGATTATTTAAGGTATTGGACCGACTGGAGGACTTTGGCCTTAAACTGTCCATTGATAAGTGTCAATTCTTTCAAACATCAGTAAAGTATGTGGGACACATAGTATCCACCGAGGAATAGAGACCGACCAAAGTAAAGTTGAGGCCTTGACCACCTGGCCACAGCCAAAAATCTAAAAACTGCAAAGATTCCTGGGTTTCTGTGGTTATTATCGGCGCTTCATCAAGGACTATTCAAGAGTGATCCGCCTTTTACTTAACCTTACTCAAGGGTATCCCCAACCCACAAAAATACCAAAAGTCAGCGTCCCTCAAGACTGAAAGAGTGTATTTTCGTCTGAGTGAAGTATTTGGGGCCCACTGGACTCCTGATTGTGAGACTGCTTTTCATGAGATCATTTATCAACTTACCCATGCTCCAGTGCTGGCCTATGCCGATCCGAGAAAACCTTACGTCCTGCACACTGATGCTAGCTTGCAAGAGTTGGGGGCTGTGTTGTACCAAGAGCACGAGAATGGCCTGAGACCAGTGGCCTTTGCCAGTAGAAGCCTTACCCCATCCGAAAAGAACTATCCTGTACATAAGTTAGAGTTCCTAGCTTTGAAGTGGGCTATTGTTGACCAATTCCATGAGTACTTGTATGGGGCTAAAATACTAGTAAAACTGACAATAATCCTTTGACCTATGTGCAGACCTCAGCTAAGTTGGATGCCACTGGCCATAGGTGGCTTTCTGCATTATCTACATATGACTATGCTCGAATACCGAGCAGGTCTGAACCACATGATGCTGATGCTCTCTCCGGAGGCCTGTTCCCAGAATGATTGGGTCCGATTGGCAGAACCTGACATTGAGGCACTCTGCCGGAAGTTTGACAGGGAGGAACAAATGTCCACAGACGCAGTGGACTGCATGGTGGATTGCTTGGGACCCTCTGAGAATTGCATACCTGCTTGCTTATTGCCACTTTTCTGCAATAGACATTGGTGCACTGCCTCAGCTGGACAATGACAGTATTGCGCGGGCTCAATCCCGCGATCCCATGATCAAAGCAGCTTTAGAAGCCCTCTATGCAGGAAAAGATGTGTCCAAATTACACTCCACTGATTTGAGAACTGCACTGTTATACAAAGAAGGTCCTAAGTTGAAACTGATCAATAAACTGTTATACAGAGAAACAGTAGACAGAGGGGACAAGTAGACAAACAACTAGTGCTGCCCACTGCCTTCGAGACTCAGTACTGATGTCCTTGCACAATCACATGGGGCACCTTGGTATAGACAGAACACTTGACTTGGTGAGATCCAGATTCTATTGGCCTAAGATGGGGGCTGATGTGGGACAACACATTCGAACTTATAGTGCTGCTTACAGAGGAAAGCTTTGGAGGGCTGCCCCTTGTTAACATCACCACCAGTGCACCCATGGAGCTGGTCTGTATTGATTTTCTGAGTTTGGAGTCAGATCAAAGAAATATCAGTAATGTGCTGGTGGTCACTGACCATTTCATGTGATATGCCCAAGCTTTCCCCACCAAAGACCAGAAAGCATCCACTGTGGCCAAAGTACTTGTAGAAAACTTTTTTGTTCACTATGGGGCTCCACAAAGAATCCATTCTGATCAAGGGAGAGACTTTGAGAGTCGCCTGATCAAAGAGATGCTTTCTCTGTGGGGAGTGCGAAAGTCCAGAACCACTCCTTACCACCCCAGGGGACCCACAGCCTGAACGTTTCAACCGCACTTTGCTAGATATGCTAGGCACCCTGCACCCAAAGGACAAGCCTAGATGGAGCCAACAAATTAGCACCCTGGTACATGCTTATAACTGCACCAAAAGTGATGCCACTAGGTTCTCCCCCTACCGCCTGATGTTTGGAAGAGAAGCTCGACTACCGGTAGATGTGTGTATTGGGGTCTCTCCTGATGGGGTTCAAGCTGACAACTATTTACAGTATGTGCAAAAGTTAAAGGCCCAGCTAACTCATGCGTACCAACTGGCTCAAACTATGGCTGCCAAAAGAAATCTGGCCAACAAAGAACGGTATGATAAAAAGGTGAAAGCACAGGAACTCCAGGAGGGAGATTGGGTATTGCTAAGAAATCTGGGACTGCATGGCAAACACAAGATTGCTGACAGATGGCACCATCTCCCTCACATTGTAGTGGGCAAACTAGATGATCTGCCAGTGTACAAAGTAATGCCTGAGAATAATTCAAAAGATGTAAAAACAATGCATAGAAATCATTTACTGCCCATTGGACAAATCTTGATTTGAGTCTGAGCCCCAGAAGATGCCCCTTCTGGACCAGTGACTAGAGCTGCTGCTAAGAAAAGAGCAAGAAAGTCTGCACCTACAGAAGCAAAGTTAAAGTGTTCCCCTCCACAAGTCCCAGTTGAGCATGACTGTCAGTCCATATCAGAAGAAAGTGCGAGTGACTTTGAATACTATCCTTCTTACGAACTGAGTCAATTGTTTCGGGGCAATCCCCTAGTCAATACTGGAGACGAAGCTGGGCCTTCTGGACTGTCTAAGCCCCCAGCTTCGTCCCTGGAGCCAATGCTCCCAGAAAGTGAGGTGCAAAGCATCAGATCAGATGAAATGGAATCATTGTGCATGGTTGAACTGTTTGAGCTTTCAGGGGAGGAAAATGATAGATTGGGGCAGACTGGTGATACACCGAACAAGAAGAGTATTTTGAGTGCCCTGACAGTCCACTGCCAGTGTCCAAAAGCCTCCATGTGAGCCAAATGTTGTGGACTCAAGAAACTGTAACTCCTGGAGCTGAAAGTGCCCCAAGTTCTAGCCTCTCTACCCCCAGGAGACTCCCTGACAAGTGAGGACAATGCTGAAAATGAGGCTCAGAGTGCAGAGACTGTAACAGTTCCCCTAGAAAGACTGGTCGAGCTGTAAAGCCTGTGGTGCACCTCAGTTATGATTCACTTGGGAGGCCTGTGGACTTGCCTCTCAATGTTGTCCATAAAGGAGTGTATGTGTCCCGAGCTCATTGCCCAAACTGAGTGTCAGTGCTAACTCCAAGTTACTTGTGTTGCCCTCTATATGGTGCCCTTGCCCGTCCAGCCCCAAGGTAACTGATAGGAAGGGCCCCTCTTCAGGTTTCATGTACAAGAGGTAATAACTTGAGTTATGGTACAATGTGTGTGTAATACTGTGTAAGAGTGGCGATACTGCAATGTTTCAGAAATGTTCTTGGTAAAATGATATATTGACTGATGATTACATGTGTGAGCCTAATGCAAATGTATATGGTTGCAGTTAAAACTTATGGGGGTACTTGCTTAGCAGGGACGCCAAGCTTTCCCAGGCCAGGAAGGTGTAACCCCTGCAAATGGGGTTCCCAAAAGACTTCCAGGAGCTTGCTTGAATGCTCCAAGCCTGAATGGTGTTTAGGCGTTTATGCCATTTATCAGTGAGTGTTTTTAGAGGCTCTGGTACTGTCTCTTTAAGAGCTGTCTGCTTGCAGACATAATTAGTTTATAGGGGGACTGTGTGCTTCTCTGTTTGAGTACCATCGAGCTGCTGCCAATTCACTCCATTTTTGCAGTCACTAGGAGTGCAAGGAACCTATCTGAAAGATGTAACTGTTTGCCAGAAATCATTTACAGTAATAATGAAATTACAGTTTGTCTAACCTGCTTTCTTTGCAGTCAGAACTGTGTCTGCCTAGTTCCCCATTCTGGTTTTGAACTGCTGAACTGGACCAATCAGTGTGGGGTAAGCTAGCTCTAAAATGGTGCCTTGGACGAATCAGAACTTGGACTCATAATCTGAGCCAGCCACAAGAGGATTGTATGGGCAGTGACTCTGGGAGATGTAGTTTCGACTACGGCGCCTTTTTGGACCAACAGCAGCAGTCTATTGTGAGTGACAGCCAATCCAGTCATGAACTAGGAGGAACTCAAAGGAAGTGCCCGATTTTGTCTGTTGGAGTTCAGTTTAGCTCTGGCAGTGAAGGGGAAAGGAACCCTGTGCTCCTTCAGTGCACAGTTTTAGTCAAAAAACATGTGTAAGGTCCAGAGTTCCGTCTGCAGCTGTGTAACTGCTTGTTAGGACTGAATCCGTCCTGTGAAGAGAATCAAAGGATATCTGAAGAGTAGAAACCAGGCTCACCCTGTAGAAGACTGGAGAAATTGCTGAATTGCACTTGATCTGTCAGGAACTGAATCTGCTGTGTGTTCTCCCGGTATTGTGCAGTAATGCGATGGGATAGAGAAGCAGCCTGCCTGGAATAGTACTTCTTTTTTACCATATAAATGTGTGAGGAGGCTTGTGTACCTCAAGTGAATCCTACTGCCATTAAGTGACTTTTGCCTGTGACTGTTTACCATATAAATGTGTGAGGAGTCTCTGGAGCTCAAGAGTAGCCCTGCTGACGCTGAAGGACCCTATCTTGTTTGGAGGTTGTGAGTACTAATTCAGGGTCGCTCCCTGTTGAATTGCCACATTAAATCCAAATGGAATCACTGTACTGCTGACTGTTTAAACTAATTTTTCTTTTCTCTGGTGAAAGGGCCTACCAGCTGCCACGGTTTGGACTAGCCACTAGGGCTTGGGTACCAGGGACAGTAACTGATAGGGATAGGCCTGTGCACAGAGCCATAGGTAGATGAGTAGTGATAAGCTAATTAACCTGATTTCCCCTGTCCTTGTTATATCCCCTAAATAAATCAGAGCTGCTTGTTTCAGCAAGTTATACTGCCTGGGTATTTGTCTATGTTAAAGTACTGTACTGTGATTGTTGCACTGTATCTTATTTCACAGGAGGTCCCAGTGCCAGAACCAGTCCTGGGGGTAAGTGTATACTGTGAAGGTAATTCTGATATATTGTGTGGGCCACTAGTGGGAAGAAAGGGGGGTTGCAGTGTCCCAGAGGGCTGTGACCAAGTTAGTTTAACTATTGCAAACCCTGACCTCTGGGTGGAGGCACCCGCCATTGGATCCAGGCCCCTCAACCTGTTAGTGGCAAATCAGGCAGGGGTAGTAGCCCCTGGGATAGCACCATCTAGGGGTTACACATCTCTCTGGAATGTGGGATGAGGTAGCCAGACTCAGAGCGGAAGTAAACTGGGTCAGGAGTACCATCACCCCTCTCCAGAGACCACCCAGTCCAGTGCAACTGCCTCAAAGGATGCCGAGACGGAGCACTTGGATGACAGTGGGCCCAGGGAGGTTGACGGTCAGGCAGAGGCACATCCCAGATCCTATTCCACTCAAGAACTCATATGCCACACTGGCAAATGGGGACAACAAATAGAGGTACCCAGAGAAGTGGAAGGAAAGGATGTGGAGGTTAGCCAAGGAGGTGACCTCAGCGGGAAAGCAGTGGACCCCAGAGGGAGGAGGAGGCGAATCCTGGTGGGGACTCCATCATAAGAGGGATCCAGCTAGGAACACAGGAGGGGAGGACAGGGAGGTGAGGTGCCTACCAGGTGCCCCGGCATGGAGGGATGGAAGGAAGATCCTGGGGATCACTGGGAAGGCAAGACAGAAGGTGAGCTGGATGTCATTATCCACCTAGGTACTAATGACCTGGCAAATGGGAGCCAAAGGAAGTTCAGGAAGAGTTTAGGAAGTGGGGAGGGGTCTCAAGCAAGTAGCTACTTCTGTCACTTTCTCAAGTACTACCTGCGAGAGGCAAGGAAACATAGGAGTGCATGCACCAGGAACTTTAACTCATGGTTGAAGAACTGGTGCTGTGAGGAAGGGTTTGGATTCATTGGTGACTGAGACCCACCTGGAGGGATGGAGGTTTGTTCAAGCCGCTGACCTGCATCTTTCCTGGAGGGAATCCAAGCACTCAATGATAAGTTTAAATGCTACATTGACAAGCATCCAAACTAGCAAGGGTGGTGGCAGGCCAGCAGGAGGTACCCTTGCTCACCCCCACAGCTACCAGTGGAACCAGTGAACCGGAGGTGGCTATCTCTGCAAAGCAGTGTGCAAAGATGGAGATTAGTGCCCAAGGGTGGATAGGCAGAAAAGGGGCAAAATTCAGCAGAAGGGCAGACAGCAAGAGAACCAGGGATAAAGGACAACTAAGGAAGGGGCTGGTAGAACAGTGAAACAGTCTAGGAGGTCAAATCATGGAAAGCCATGTGTGCAAATGCCAGGAGCCTTAGCAACAAGATGGAAGATCTGGAGGTTGTCATGGTGCAGTCAGACCTGGACATTGAGCCATGACATCACTGAAACCTGGTGTAATGATAGCCATGACTGGGAATGGCCTACCTGGCTAGCAACATATTCAGAAGAGACAGAGCAGGCAGGAAGGGAGGAGGAGTGGCACTGATATGAAAAATGACATAAGGGCCACAGAGATCCAGGAGGAACAAAATGTGGGAGAGATACTGTGGGTTAAGCTGGAAAAGGAAAATGGGACAGCCATCCACACAGGTGTGGTCTATAGACCACCAGCCCAGGAGGAATAAACAGATAGGGAGCTGATGCTAGCCATCCAAAGGATGGCAGACAAGAGTGAGGTAGTACTGGTTGGAGACTTCAATATTCAGGCGTGGACTGGAGCATCCCAGCAGCATCAACTAGGAGGCAGATTTATCCTGGACTCCTTCAGGGTGCCTTCCTCAAGCAACTGGTCATGGAACCAACTCGGCGAGAGGCAATGCTGGACCTTGTGCTCACAAGCAGGGACAGTGTGATGGGGAGCAACAGTGGGGGCACCTGGAGAACAGTGACCACCAGTCACTGTGCTTTGAAATCACAGAAAGAGCAGAACCAAACCACACAAAAACACGTATCCTGGATTTTAGGGGCAGACTTTGGGAAAATGGGAGATACTTGAAAAAGCATTAAGAGAATGGGACAGGAATCAGGGTTGAGGAACAGTGGGCAGTATTTAAAATGGGATTACAAGAAAACAGAATTATGCATTAAGCAGGTTAGCAGAGGAAAAGGAAGAGAGATGATTATGGTTTTCCAAAGAGGTAGCAAAAGAAAGTGAAAGCCAAAAGATTGCATTCAGGTAATACAAAAGACACAGGCAGAGGGATAGGGAGAAGTACCAGGAGAAGCAAAAGGCAGGGAGGTCAGTAAGGAAGCCAAAGCTCAGACAGAAGAACACATTGCAAAATCAGTGGGTAGAGGACAAAACCTTTTACAGGTACATAAGTGAAAAAAGAAAGACAAAGGGAGGGATAGTGAGACTGAAGGGGAGGATGGGGGTTCGTGGAGGATGACAACAGTAAAGCTGACATATTGAACAGGTATTTCTGCTCAGTCTTTACTGAGGAAGAGGAGGGTAATGGGTCTGAAAGGGAGTACAAGGAGTGAGAATGGTGCAGAATGGACACAAGTCCCTTTACGCAGAAAGGGTCCTGAAGGAACTGGAAGTAATAAGAGTTGATAAAGCAATGGGGCCAGATGGGTGCACCCAGGGTCCTTAAGAACTAAGAGAGTGGTGGCTGAACCTCTGGCTATCCTGTTTAGCCAATCACTGGAAACAGGGAGGTACCCAAAGACTGGAGGACAGCAGATGTAGTCCCCTTATACAAAGTGGGAACAAAGAGAAGCAGGAACTACAGACCAGTCAGCCTCACCTGGGTAGTGGGGAAGATCATGGAAGCACTACTGAAGGAGATTGGTGGAACATCTGGTTCTCAATGGACTACAGGACCCAAGACAGCATGGTTTCACCAGGGGAGGTCATGTCAGACCAACCTCGTTGAATTTTTGACTGGGTGACTAGGGAGGTGGATCAGGGAGGGCAGTGGACATGGCCTATCTGGACTTCAGCAAGGCCTTTGACACTGTGCCACATAGAACTATTACACAAACTGGGGAATATGGGTGTGGGCAGGACAGTAGTGTGGTGGGCAGGTAACTGGCTGGGTGGCAGGACACAGAGGGTGGTGGTAAATGGCTGTCACTCCACAGAGGGAAGAGTGACCAGTGGGGTACCACAAGGGATCAGTGCTGGGACCGGTCCTATTCAACATCTTCATCAGTGACATTGCGCAGGACCTAGAAGGCAGAATTTCACTGTTCGCTGATGGCACAAAGCTCTGTAACAGAGTAGACACACCAGAGGGTGTAAGCAGAATGAGAAGGGACCTGCAGAAACTCGAAGAATGGTCAGGGGTTTGGCAATTGAAATTCAATGCAAAGAAGTGCAAGATAATGCATATGGGGCACAAAAACCCTGGCACAATATATCAGTTGGGGGTGAGGATATAGCATGCACCAAACAGGAAAGGGATCTTGGGGTTATCATCTCTGATGACCTCAAGGTAGGAAACAGATGTGACAAGGCAGCAGGTAAAGCAAATAGGATGCTGGGATGTATAGGCAGGGGTATCACCAGCAGGGAAAGGAGGTCATAATTCCACTATACAAGACACTAGTGAGGCCCCACCTGGAGTACAGTGTACAGTTCTGGAGACCATACCTACGTAGGACACAGACAGGGTAGAGAAGGTTCAGAGGAGGGCAACAAAGATGGTACATGGATTGCATCACAAATCCTATGAGGACAGGTTGAAGGAACTGAACATGTACTCCCTGGAGGAGAGGAGGAGAGAGGGATATGATAGAGACATACAAGTATCTTACAGGAAGGAACAGGGTGCAGGAATACACTATTTTTAAGCAAAAAGATGTTCCAGGACTAGAGGGCATGGGATGAAGTTGGAGGGAGGATGATTCAGAGGAAACGTGAGGAAGAATTTCTTCACAGAACGGGTGGTGGACCAGTGGAACACCCTGCCAGAGGAAGTGGTGGGGGCTGAAACAATCACGGGATTTAAGAATGCATGGGATAGACATAAAGGAATTCTGGAGGTCAGGGGTAAGGGGCAACAGACTTCTAGGAAAACATAAACTGAACTTACAAGCTCAAATGGGCAGACTGGGTGGGCCATGGGCCCTTATCTGCTGACACTGTCTATGTATCTATGTATCTATGTGTCCTCTGCAAAGAAGCATACTTTTTCTTCCCATCCCTCCGCAATGTCACTTATAAAGACATTAAAAAGGAATGGATCCAGTACTGAACCGTTCGGTACCCTGCTAGTAACTCCCCTTTCTTCAGAGTAGACTCTGTTTACTATTACCTTCTGTGTTCTGTTGTCCAGTCAATTTTTGACCCAGGCTACTACCCTGGGACCCACTCCCAGGCTGGCTAATTTATTAATCTTTTGTGTGGGACTGTGTCAAATGCCTTGCTAAAGTCTAGGTAGGCCATGTCCACAGCCCCTCCCTGATCTACTACTTTGGTCACCCAGTCAAAGAAATCTATTAGATTCATCTGACATGACGTTCCCGCTGTGAATATATGCTGCCTTGGGTCCTGTGCCCCGCTGGCCTCTAGGTACTCAACAATTCTTTCTTTCAGAAGTGATTCCATCATTTTCCCTACCACTGAGGTCAAACTGAGAGGTCTGTAGTTTCCTGCTTCTGTCTTGCTCCCACTGTTGTGAAGGGGAATCACATCCACCCTCCTCCAGTCCTCAGGTACCACACCATCCTCCCATGATTTGTTGAAAAGGGTAGTCAGTGGTGTCACTAGTTCTCTGCTTAATTCTTTTAGAATTCTGGGGTGAATCCCATCAGGGCCCATTGCCTTCAGTGTTAGGAGATCTTTCAGAACCCTTTCTTCTGTGAATGGACCCCTCACTGAGCACTGTTAACGTGCTGCACATCAGGCAACATCATCTCTGTCACTGACAGTATAGCCTAGAGGTTAGAGTAACAAGCTGTGAATGAGCTTGTTACGTCAAGCAGACCTTGATTTGAATGCCACAGCTTTCACTTGCATACTGTGTCACTCTTATCAAGTCACTTAACCACCCCAAAGCTCCCAGGTTGCCCCTGGAAACATGCACTTGTGCCTAGTGGGCCTTACCTGGTTAACAAAAGAATGTATAAATAAATAAATGAATCTCCTTAAGAGGACTTCCAGTAAGTTGAATGCACCACTAGTGGTACAGCCTATCAGACTTCCTCCTTCCCTGCCCCCTCAGAAGTAATTGGCAAAATGCTATTTGGCCAAAAACAGCTTAAATACATGACTGACTGGCAGCATGGTTACAGAGCAAGCAGAGCTGCTTTTATTACTGACCAGATGAGATAAATCAGAACTTCTTTCTTGGGGTGTGAGTGGGGGTGGAGGATTCAATTAACCCCTGATCCACTCCGATAGCTGAACTTTAAGCTTTATTAAGTTTATTTTATTGCACTGTTGCTCCTTGTGGATGCAGCTTACATGTAGGTAAAACCTGGGTCATCATACACATAGGGCCTGATATTCAAAGGTTTTGTGAGGTGCTAAGGGGCTTAGCACTGTGATGACTGTTTTGCATGCCTGATGGTCAGGTACTGTATGCAGTATTTTATGTACGGGGCTAGTAGTCCAAACATTATCACCGTGTGCTCCTGAAGCCGAAGGGATACAGCACCACAAACCAAGAGAAAAATGTTACAGTGGTTGCACTCAGCAGAAGGAAAAGGTCAACATACAGTAAATCCAAAATTCAACATTTATTCCAACACAGCAAGAACGCGAGGCACAGGGTCTAGTGCCGTGCCCTCTTGCTGTGTTGGAATAAATGTTGGTGTTTGGATTTTCTGTGTGTTGATCTTTTCCTTCTGCTGAGTACAACCGTTGTAAAACTTTTCTTATATACAAAGGAACAGGTAATGCAACAGTAATCTAAGCATGTTAGTTCTAAAGACAACAAGTCACGTGTGCAAAGGAAGGGTGCCAGCATGCATTCAGGGTGCACTGGTATACCAGAACAGTTTTGGAAGTGCTAGTAGACTGTGTCCAGTCAATATAGTGCGGGTAATACAGTGGGGCACAAAACCACATAGACACCTAGCAGGCTGCCTGGGCAGTGCTAGTTAACACTTAAAAACTATACTTTTAAGACTGCCAGCTATGGGTAGACTTGATAGGCCAGCAGTCTCCTGCTGTCAGTCTGTGTTTCTGTATATTTTTATTGGTACATATTAAAAATACCAGTGTTTCACTACATTTGTACTATTGACATAGATATTCATTGCATCTTTCATATATTAACATGTGGGAAAAAAATTTCTAAAACATGTTTTTAGGAATAACATTTTTAAAGTCTCTGAATGTTGGTTGAAGGTTCCATTTCAGCATATTTCTTCATGATTTTTGCAATTTTTAACCTTCAGTGCCTTCATCTTGTACTTCTAATTGAATCTCAAACCTTTTCTTCTTCCCTCAGGTAATCCATAGTTTTCCTTATTTTTGATGGCTGTGTATGCAGATTTGCAAGTTAAAAATGTATTTCATATTCCTAGCAGTTGCAAAGGGCCAGGTGGATTGCATCTGAGGGTGCTCAGGGAACTAGCATCAAAACTGGCTGGAACACTTGCAGTGCTTTTCAGTAGGCCACTACAGTCATGTTGGTCCCAGGATTGGAGGGTAGTAGATGTAGTTCCGCTCCACAAGAGCAGATCCTATGAGGATCGACTTAGGGCACTGAGCATGTACTACCTGGAGGTTAGAAGGGAGGCATGATAGAGAATTTATATTCTTGAAAGAAATGTGAAGAACTATTCAGAAGGATTTGTGTGTCAAAACATGGGAACATGAGTGGAAGCTGACGGGGTAGGGGTGGGGTTCAGGAGGGGTGTGAGAAAGTTTTACATTACATAGGGGGTGGTTGAGAAGTGGAACAGCCGACCAGCTGAAGTGGTGGGCATAAAAACCATCAGTGGTCTCAAGCACAGCTGGGATGTAGTTAAGGGAATAATAGTTACTCAGGGGATAGCACTAAAGGGCGGAAACAAGGGCATAAACCCCATCTAGATGATAGGTCCTGAGTTAGCATTGCGTATATCAGGCAGATTAGATGGACCAATGATCTTTTTCTGCCAACATTGTCTATATTTCTAAAGTAACCATTTTTAACTTTGGAAATGTTAAAGCTAAGAATTTTTTTAATGAAAGCTTGGAGTCAGGTTGATATGGAAGAGTCCTTTTGATACAGTTTCCATGCATTAATAGGCATCAAGTATATATCAGGACACTTTAACTATAGCATGACGTGTTTCAACACATGGAAACTATTGACAGGATATTGTCATGTGGACCTGGCCCCAAGATTTCATTTAAAAACAATTAGGGCCAGATACACAAACATGTTGGTGTTGGCACAAATTTAGGATGTAGATACGCTCTGTGTTGCACCACCACTAAAAACTGCCCTACATAAAGTCTGAATTAGTCGCTGGAGAAGGAGTTTCCCTGACAACTAAAGTGCAATGCAAATGTGTCAATCAGATGTTAATGAGTGCATATGGGGTTAGCACCTGTTAACATGATGAACTGAACCTCCAGCAGAGGTCCGGGAATGGCAGTGGGTTAGTTGCATGGCATAATGCCATGTCCAGAGTCACAGACAAACATTGTTACCGATATAGACTTCCTGCCATTTGCTTGACCCCTCACCTTTGGACCCATTTCTGAGGTGCAAATTTTGAAATTTCTTCTTGTCCTGTAGTCCTTGTCTGATAGTCAAGTGGTCCTTCTCCTACTCCTTGTCCATTCTATATGTCTGAGATAGCCAGAGGCACCCCCCACTACCTAACCATTCTGCAGTCTCTGTCATCAAGAGTAACCCTTTTCTCCCTAGCCCTATTCCTCCAGGATGGTGTGCAACACACTTATCCTTCTCTGGTCTCCATTCCCAACTGGCTCCCACTTCAGCTAGTGTAGACTATGGATGCCCTTTACTGCATGACTGTATGAACAGGGCATGTTGGTAAAGTCTGTGCCTGCCTTTGTGATGGGCACCATGCTTTGTGAATTCATGGTGCCCCCTAGCTCCTTCTCTGCACTGTTGCAGTGTGCTGATGACTATGAAGGAAAGGCTTGTGACCATGCCAGTGTATGGCGCAACTGGCCACAAGTTAAGGCACTTGTGCTATTTCATCCTTCTGACTACATAGTATCTTTCCCTCATGAATGTACATGGGATCCCTGATTTCTTGTCTTAAGGTTTCAAATTAAGGCCGAGAATGAAACTTCTCTGTTTGGAATGGAGTTTCTCCAGTTGATGACATCACTGGGCCTTGTACAGGTGGTTGCCTCTGGGGCAATACTGAAGCACTCTGGACCCCTCTACGCTACTTTTCTATGAACGTTCAAGAATACAGAAATCTACGGTATGTTGACACCAATGTCTATGTCATGACGTTGACACTCCCACACTCTTGACGATCCAGTATGACTTCTACCTAACGGTCCGCTTGGCTACCATTTACCACTACAACTGAAAACTAAACTAAACAACTAATACTTAAAAAAGTAATAAAAATTTAAATTAATATTGTGTGTTTTTTTTATAAAATTATTTGAGATGGGGGCTTTGTCCCCAACCCCCGTGTTAGAAAAGAAAGGGGGACATGACCCCCAACTTAAGTAAACTAAAAAAAAAAACAGCCACACCAATCAGTGCATTCAAAGCAGAAATAAATATATGTTTTGGTATTTTTATTAGTTTCTTACTATTTAGTTAAATTTGCTGTAGTTGTAGAACCTGGTAGTGGAACAGGACTGTTGGAGCCAGGAGCGTGGGAACATCAACGTTGCGACGCTGACATCAACATAAACATACCAAATGTTTAAGCATAAAAGAACTTGTGCATGGAGGGGTTCTGGAGTGCTTCAGTATCTCCACCTCTGGTACCCACCAACATGGCCATGCCTTGGACTTGGTCTTCTCACTGATGTCAGGGTTGATCTAGTTGTTTGGTTGGATCATCATGCCATGCAGTTCCTTTGCAGGGCCCTCTGGCTAATCCTCCCCCCCAACCCCGATGACGATGGTCAAATACTATCCAGTTCGAAACTTAAACCTGAGAAGCTCCTAGTGGTACTAAACACCTCAGGAATGTTGAAGGTTTGTGCTGAGGGAGTAAAGAAAGCTGTGAAGAGCTATAATCTGGCTCTTATGGCTACCTTTGATTCCTTGTCACCTTTTCACTTTCGTTATCTGATTTCCTGCCCAGGCCACCATGGTATAATGTTGACCTGAGGCGGTTGAAGACAAAGCAGAGGTTGGAGCATTCCAGGTAAAGTTCTAGGTCTGAGAAAGATAGATTAGTCCTGAGAGTTCACTATGGTGAGTACCAATGGGCAGTCACCCTGAAAAAGTCAACATACCTGTCACAGGTGATAGGTGTTGGAAATAATTGACTGGCTTAACCCTTCGACACTGTAGACAGATTGTTAAATCTGACCTATCTGCAGTCAAGAACAGTTTACTGTATCGCTCCATGTTGTCACTAAGGAGTTAATACATATGGGTAATGAACACCCCTACTGGGGGAGTGGCAGAGTCCGAAGCTGTCAATCAGCGTAGGATCTTGGGCACATAAGCATTTCGAGATCATGGATTCTCCATTCTTTGCTGTGCCATTATAGGGGTAGGTAACATAGGAGACCTCTTTGTGAAAAGTATCTGCCTACAATTAATTTGTTATTTTTGACCAAGGATTGTGCAACTGGGAGGCAGCTTAGGGATAGCCATTGACAGAGATCACCTTCAGATTTAGAAATCATGCCTGTTAAGCTGTGGCTTTCAAAGTGACTAACGTGCCAAATTTTCTTACCTATTTCATTGCCTTCTGTGCATGAATTGAGGGCCACCTGGCACTGTGCTTTACTTGGGTGTGCAGCGCAGGTCTCCGTTTACTTCAGCCTCATGCCTCAGGTAAGTTTTCTCCATTTTCCTTTTTTCCCTTAGTGTGCTACCAGTGATGGACCCTACTTCCCCTTCTTTCTAAACTATAGCAGCTGGAGTATTTGTTTATTAGGCCGAGTGGAACTATTTATAAGCAGTATTGCGTCTTTTCCTCAGTGAGCCGTTTCTTATAGGGAGAAGCCTGCAGAGGAATACTTGGGATTTTGCGGATGACTCGAAACTGGGGGCGGTGGTGGATGGGGAGGAGGGGAGGGTGGCCCTACAGGGGGACCTGGAGGCTCTGGAAAGATGGTCTAGAAAGTGGAAGCCGAGGTCCAATGCAGGGAAATGCAAGGTACTCCACCTGGGGGCCAGAAACCCAGGCCCAGTGTACACCCTGGGGGAATGCTACAAGTCTCAATGGCTGAGAGGGACCTGGGGGTGGTGGTGGATGTCAAGATGAACAACTCTGAGACTTGTAGGAGGGCAGCAGCCAAGGCCAACAGGATGCTGGGATGCATCGCTAGGGGGATCACCTCCAGAAGGAGGGAAGTGATACTCCCTCTGTATAACTGCTTGGTGAGGCCGCACCTTGAGTACTGCGTGCAGTTTTGGAGGCCACACTTAAAGAGGGACATTACCCTCCTGGAGAGGGTCCAGAGGAGGGCAACCAAAATGATTTGGGGCTTGGGGGACAGGACCTATGAGGAGAGGCTCGAAGAGCTAAATATGTACACATTGGAAGAGAGAAGGACCGGGGGACATGATAGAGGTCTTCAGGTACATGAAGAGGGTAAATAGGGGAGGAACAGTCAAGGGTGCTTGAAGGAAGGAGGAGGGGCCACTAGAGGGCATAGGTGGAAGCTGGAGGGAAGATTCGGGAGAAAGGAGGAGGAGGTGCTACTTCACTGAGAGGTGGTAGAGCCATGGAATGTGCTGCCTAGGGGGCTGGTGGAGGCAGAGAATGTGGAGGGGTTCAAGAGGGGGTGGGACAGGTACAGGGGAAGGGTTCTGGAAGCAAAATCCAATGCAGCAAGAATATCCAGAACTGGGAAGGGAGAAGCCAGAGAAGGTGAGGGGGCAGCAAGGTCAGCACCCAGGGTGGGGGCTGACCAAATGAGCAGACACGAAAGACCGTTAGGCCTATTCTGCTGGCATTTAGTATGTTAGTATAACCTTCCTGTTTTTCCTTTTTTCTGTAGCCTCCTAACATTTTGTTGTGATTTTTTGGGTGAGCATTCTCATTTCTAGAAGCGCCCATCAGAGCGACAGTTTGTGCCCTTTTCAGTAAACCATGTGGTCTTCCCACACCATTGCTGGCAGTTTGCCAGTGGTAGTTTGTTCATGCCTTCCTCACAAGGCTACAGTTCCACAGGCAATAGCAAAGGCAGGTCAGTGAGCTACAAGTTTACTTTTTGGTGGTTCAGGAGATAGGTATTTCAGTTGCCGTCTCCCTGTTGGTAGCTGCAGCATAAGAATCTAAGCACCCTCATATATGTAAGTACATTTTTTGCCTCTCTGGCTGCAGCATTGTATATTTAGAAGTGGCACCATGGCTTATCAGAGACCTATCGTATTCAAGAGATATAAGACCTGAAGGAGGATGATGAGATCCGCCTCTTTAGGGTTTTACTGTCCTAACTGTACCAAAGGTAAGTACTGATAGGAAGCTGAGGATTAAGGAGTTCAGTGAGTGGCTGGTGGGGTGGTGCAAGCAAATGGGGTATGGGTTAGTAGGGGACTGGAGATCCACATGGAGGTATGAGAGCCTATTTGCTCCAGACAGACTGCACATGAATAGGGATGGTGAGGCATTACAAAAAAACAAATTAGGAGAGCTCATAAAAGAAACCTAAAATTTAAACTAGATTTGGGGGGGGATCCATACCACAAAGCAGGAGGAATGGGGGGCTACCAGTCCCCCCCCCGGGATAGTGCTAAAATACTGGGTATGAGGGAGAATAGTGAAGAGGGGTATGGAGGGGGAACCTGGTGGAAGGGGTTAGCAGCCAATGCCAGGAGCTTAGCAAATAAGATGGTGGACTTGGAGGCCATCATGGAGGGTGAAGGACTAGATAATAATAGCTATTAGTGAGACCTGGTGGACAGAGTTGCACACCTGAGAAATGACTATCCCAGGTTACAGACTGTTCAGAAGGAATAGGGAGGGTAAGAAAAGGAGGGGGGGAGTTGCTTTATACATCAGGGAAGGCATAAGTGTAACTGAAGGACAAGAGAAGAGCGGGGAGACTGAGCTACTGTGGATAATGCGAGGTAGGAGGATGGGAGAATTCTTGGGACTGGGGGTGGTATACAGGCCACCTATGCAAGGGGAGGAGGATGATCAGCAGTTAATTCAGGCATTCACAAGGCTGGCCCTAAAAGAAGAACTACTGCTGATAAGGGACCTAAACCTCCCAGATGTAGACTGTGAAATCCTGGATGCAGCATTGTTAAGGAGCAGGGAGATTCTAGCTGTGCTGCAGGGGGTATTACTTCAACAGCTAGTCAGGGAGCCGACAAGGGGTAACAACCTGCTGGATGTGATCCTGACAAACGAGGAGAGTGTTGAGGTGGTGCAGGTGGGAGAAGCCTTGGGTAACAGCGACCACAGCACGATAAGGTTCAGGGTCAGGACAGGGAGGGACACAGGTAAAACTAGTACTACAGTCATGGACTTCAGACACACATACTTTGACAAGATGAGAAGAATAGTAAGGGAGACAATGGAGGGTACGGAGAACATAGGTGCAGTGGAGGAGTTATGGCAAGCTATCAAGGAAGGGGTACTGAAAGCTGAGGAAATGTGCATAAAAAATGTTAGGAAGAGCAAAAGGGGGAGGAGTCGGCTTTGGTTTACAAAGGAGGTGGTGGGGGCAGTCAGGAAAAGGAGGAGGGCTTTCAGAAATTTTAAGAGGACACTCAGTGAGGAGGATAAGGAAGAGTATAGGGAAAAGAGGAGTCTGACAGGGAAGACGATCAGAAGGGCAAAAGCAAATACTGAGGAGAAAATTGCAAAAAAGGCCAAAAAAGGGGGATAAAACCTTTTTCAGATATGTGAGGGAGAGGAGAAGGGCAAGACAGGGGATTACTAGGCTGAGGAGGAAGGGAGGAATAAAATTGGAAAGGGGTTGTGAAAAAGCAGAGTTATTAAATAAGTACTTTAGCTCGGTATTCACGGAGGAGGAGGAGGAGGACGGTAGGGGACCTGAGCTAAAGTCAAAGGGGAAGGAGGACAAATGGGTGGATCTGAGTCCTTTCACTGTGGATATGGTTAGGGCAGAGCTAGATAGATTGAGGGTGGACAAGGCAATGGGGCCTGAGGTGTTATACCCCAGGGTGATCAGTGAATTGAAGGAGGAGTTGGCTGCACCCTTGACAAGCCTCTTCAACTTGTCCCTAGATAGGAGGAGAGTGCCAGAGGACTGGAAGAGAGTGGATGTAGTGCCTTTACACAAGGGAGGTAGTAAGGAGGTGAAAGGGAACTACAGGTGCTAGAGGACTGGAAGAGGGCGGACATAGTGCCTTTACACAAGAGAGGTAGTAAGGAGGTGAAAGGGAACTACTGACCTGTCAGCCTCATGTCAGTGATGGGAAAGGTAATGGAGGCATTAATCAAGGAGAGGATGGTAGATTACCTGGAGGAGAGTGACTTGCAGGATAGCAGAGAGCATGGTTTCACAAAGGGGAAGTCTTGCCAGACAAACCTAATTCAGTTCTTTGTTTGGGTGACTCAGGTGATTGACTGGGAGGGGGCAGTGGAAGTGGCCTATCTGGACTTCAGTAAGGCCTTTGACACTGCCCCCGATAGGAGGCTGGTGAGCAAGATGGAAAGCCTGGGGTTGGGTAGAAAAATAACAATCTGGATGGTGGCCTGGCTGGCAGAAAGAACTCAGAGGGTGGTGCTAAATGAGGTGCACTCTGGAATGGTGAGGGTGAAGAGTGGAGTGCTACACAGGTTAGTTTTAGATCCACTTCTCTTCAACATCTACATCAGTGATATTGCGGAGGGTTTGAGGGGGAGGGTGTGCCTATTTTCTGAGGATATGAAAATATGCAATAGGGTGGAAAGCTCGAGGGGTGTAGGACATGAGGAAGGAGTTAAAGACACTTGAAAAATGGTCTGGGATGTGGCAGCTGAAATTTAATGCCAAGAAGTGCGCTGTGATGCACTTGGGGAGTAGGAACAGAAGAGCAGGGTACACCCTAGGTGGGGAGGAAATTAAAGTAACAGAACAGGAGAGGGATCTGGAGATCATAGTCTCCTAGAATCTTAAGGTAGGAATCCAATGTAGCAGGGCAGTGGGAAAGGTCAATGAAATGTTGGCATGCATAGGCAGGGGCATTACTAGCAGAAGGAGGGAGGTAATAATGCCCCTTTACAAAGCCATGGTGAGGCCACAACTGGAGTATGGGGTTCAGTTCTAGAGGCTACATCTCCGCAAGGATATAGATGCATTCGAGAGAGTTCAGAGAAGGGCAACCAAGATGGTGCAGGGTATGCAGGGAAAGTCATACAAGCAGAGGTGTAAGGAGCTGGATCTGTACATGCTGGAGACAAGGATGGAAATGGGAGACATGATTGAAACTTTTAAATATGTAAAGGGGCTCAATAAAGTGGGAGAAACGGGTTTACTTAAGAGGAAGAAGGGGGTCAGAACTAGAGGGCACAGCCTCAGACTGCAAGGAAAAAGATACAGGGGCAATGTGGGAGGGTGTTTCTTCATGGATAGGGTGGTGGATCCATGGAACAGACTACCAGATGGAGTGGTGGGGTCTAAATTGGTGGAAGAATTCAAGAGGGCATGGGACAAGCATATGGGGCTGAGTATAGGGGAGGATGGGGGCTGGCAGGGAGGGAGGTG
Organism: Neoceratodus forsteri; assembly: GCA_016271365.2. Classification (NCBI taxonomy): domain Eukaryota; kingdom Metazoa; phylum Chordata; order Ceratodontiformes; family Ceratodontidae; genus Neoceratodus; species Neoceratodus forsteri. The sequence continues at coordinate 187,222,065 of CM057454.1, read as the reverse complement.
TTGGGGGGGAAAAGGCAGACTAGATGGGCTGGTATGGTCCTTTTCTGCCATTAAGCTTCTATGATTCTATGATATGATTCTATGATAGCTGTGTAACACAATTTAACATGCCTATTTCAGTCCCCCCTAGCTAAACCTCTGAGCTGGGTTGGGGGACACATGGGGTACTGATAGGCAGTGATAAGATTGAACTGTGCAAATCCTTTCTGCTGCTTTTAAATGGGCTGCTGAATTCTGATATTCTGCAGGACATTTTCACCAACACACCCAAACCCAAGATGGTCCCCTCAGGTCACATCCAGGTGTGCCAGAGCAGTGATACTGCTCACCCAGATTTGCAGGCAGTCCTCAACCTTGACACCATGGAACAGCAAGATGAAGATACATGGGACCACTGGGAGAATCCTGACTTAACTGTGGTGTTTGATGAGGAAGGGAACCCTCTGAGGAGGAAGAGGAGGGGGTTGATGGAGCCTAAGGAAGATTCCGATCCCTCCCCTGTTTGATACAAAGTCTCTATCCTATCTTATAAAAGAAGCTTGTCAGGCATTGCAGCTGAAGGAGGTGCAAGTCATGGAGTTTCTAGACGTGAATCCTGTTTTGTCCACTTCTTCCTTTGCAGTGAAGCATTTGAATTATGGGGAGAGACTGGAATCACTGGGCATGTACTCTTTGGAATATAGGAGAATGAGAGGGGATATATGTCTAGTTTATGGTGCTTTTTTGAATAACGATGTATGGGAATGTCTTGGACTGGATTTGAAGGAGTGTAACCATAATATGAGAGGGTATACCATCTCTACTTCGACAATTTTACAACAACATGGTTGATGCTGACAACATCGCCACGCCACTGTAAAGTCTGCCTGGGATCCCGGCACCCTTCCCAAAGGTCCTGCACTCAACCCCCGACTCAGCTCCATCTCAGAGTTGAAAATCTTAAAGAGGGGGGTGCAGGGGACACAGCTCCCTCCTTGGGGGTGCACGGGGCACAGCCCTCTGTATGGGGTGTGTGGTGGGCACAGGCCCCTGCAAAACAAGATGTTTGCACATGCCGGCACAATCCCAGCCGCAATTGTGGTTGATGTAGGGGTGTTGGGGTAACATTGCATCGACATGAAATTGTCGATGTGGTATCATAGATCCATATGAGAGCACACCTATTGCAGCTAAGAGGGGAGATACACCACACTAAGAAAAGAGTTGTATGGTTTAACCAGAGAGTGGTGGATACATGGAATGGACTCCCATTGGAGGTGGTGGACAGTAGAAATATGAAAGAGTTCAAGACCAGATTTGATGAATACTGTTTAAAAAGCAAAGTATTTGGTTATTCCCTTTCAGTAAAGGGTGAGCTGTAAAATGGGCATATACCTAATTTGGCTCGTATAAACCTATGCACCAAAATGTTTTCTGAACTTTGTGCACTGTGATGAGATTATTGAACAGGAATGGGCAGGGACAGATAAGCACAAGCAGCTCCCTAGGTCGAGGGTGAGATGTTATCATTCCTGGAGGAGAGCTCCCATAAGTGGGTGGTACCTCCTTCGGCAGATAAGGCCATGCATAATTTTGTTAAGCACACAACCATACCTATTAAAGTTTGTTGGTCCATACCTGACACCCATGATAAGCAGGTGAATGACTTGTGCAGAAGGGCTCTTTGTGGGGTTTTACAGCAATGTTGATGATGCCCAGATGTACTTGGCTTATGCTCCAGAGGGGGGTGCTGTGGTCATGGGGCTGAGCAGGTGCCTTAAAGAGATCTAAGACAAGATGGCTGCCAGCTGGTGTAGTCTGATGTTTACAAGGAAAGAGGTGCTACTGATTGAACCTGGCCAGCATAGGTGGGAAATGAATGGCAGTGGTGTCACTTTACCATCTTTAAATGGACTCCTGCTTGGAGCTGTTGATAGTGTGAGGAACCTTGGGGGTCACTGTGGACTCTAAGCTGACTCTAGAACATCAAGTGTCAAAGGTTGTCCACAGTGCCTTTTTCCACGTGCAAAATATCATCTGGATCAAACCCTTTCTAGCACTCACTAACATAATGACCCTGGTGCATGCCTTCATCACATCTAGATTAGACTACTGCAATGCTCTCTGCCTAGGGCTCTCCACAAGGCTGGTGCATTGCTACGGCTTGTGCAGAATGCAGTAGCTTGGCTGATTGCTGGGACCTCCCTGTCTGAGCATATCATGTTGGTGCTCTGTGAGCTGGATGGGCTGGCTATCTGGCAGGGTATCATCTCTGGGGTGTGTTTGTTGAGCTACAAGGCCCTGCATGATTTGGGCTCAGGCTGCTTGAGAAAAACTCCTGGTATCATATGCTCCCAACCACTCTCTTTAGTCTTATGAGGTGGGTCTCCTCCCTATCCAGAGGCCATGGCTTAAATCTTCAGGGGAAAGTACATTTGGGATTTCTGCACTGATACTTTGGAATGCACTACCCTGGAGATTAGAGGAGCCCTCTCAGTTTACATTTAAAAAATGACTGAAAACTCCTCTTTTTAGCGTCTGCTATGGGTTTGGCAATATCTTTAAAATGCATTCATTTTGTGCCTTTGTGTTTTATGCTGTCTTATTCATTCTGTTTTCATTTATGTAGAGTGTCCAGAGTCTCTGGGATTTCCACCATAAAAATAAAATTGCTTTGCCCTTTTCAAATACATTTGATTTAGAAAGGGCTACTGTAACTTTGAAACTGTCGGATTTTTTTTAAATAAAGGCTTGGGGTTCAGTGTTATATCATCATGAATAGATCCTGTCAATATAGATGTCATCTTCTATATACTGTACCTGTAATAACCCAAGACAGGGTACGCGTTCATTGAGAGATTTCGGCACTCCTTTGATGTATGCTAGCTTGCACAATGCTGCAGGCTGAGTGCTCCTCAACACACACTGGAGGAGTGCCTATATCTCCCAAAGAATATAAAACCCTGGAGTGAGTCATTGTACTGCTAGAATGGCCTTAAACATTCAGGCTTCAGAAATGCAGACCCATGTGTTTGTGAGTACCCATATGCTCATCGTGTGACCAGGTTCTTTCAATAAGACTTAATTATTTGTGGTGGCCATCTTGATCCACTTCATTAATGTCATATGTACATATGTATTAGTGCACTAACAAAAGTAAATATAACAAGCATTTGCCAATGCCGAATGTTTGCTTGCTGATATTAACATTGGATGTGCAGGAGTTAGACAGAGGCAGAATAGGAATGGCAGTGAAGTATTGAACTCATGCCAACCTCACCTCCACCCTGCAGAGATGTACAGGCATTGGGGTGTGCCTTTGGGTTATCGTCCATAATGCTCATGGCATTTCACCTCACCCTATCCTGCAGACACTGACAAGTGTTGAGGTGTGCCTTAGGGTGTTCGACTTTACAGTCACCCCATTTCATAAGGACATGCACTGAAATGGGTGCAGTATAGGAAATGGGGTGAACTCTGGGGCTGAAGAGTCCAAGGCACACCTTGGTACCTGTCACTGGCTTCAGGGTGGGGGTGGGGGTGGGGGTGGAATGGCACAAGCATTACAGCCAGCAGTCAAGGCACTCTGATGCCTGTCAGTCTGCACAGGGTGGGACGTTATGGTTAGAAACCCTAACGCCCTGGGTGTTTGTTGGTATTTGCACTACACATTTTCAGCATGGCCTTTTTGTGACCCCCATCTCATGAAAGCATTTTGGACCTCTGCTCATGAACAGTGGCACTGTGATTTTGTTACTCTGTCCCGAACGTTGATTTCCCACAGCGACCACGCCATTCTGTGCCAGAAGAGGGAAAACACATTCAGGGGGGATGTGAAAAATGACAACTGTACTTTTCATAAGGAAGTGTGCAATATTAACAATGCTGAAAATCTTGAGTGAAAATATTGCAAATTCTCAAAGTTACGAGTGTGCATGGGAAATGCGCAATGCACGCTCGTAACATAGTCACTTTATGGACTTTTGTCACCAAATTTTCAACATAGGCATTTTGGGACCTCTGCTCATGAACAGCATCACTGTGATTTTCTTACTCTGTCCTGAACACTGATTTCCCACAGCGACCATGCTATTGTGCGCAGGAAGTGCGAAAACACAATTCGGCCAGGAAGTGAAAAATGACAGCTGTACCGTTCATAAGGAGGTGTGAAAATCTGGAGTGAAAATATTACAAATTCGTGAAGTTATGAGTGTGCATGGAAACTGCAGAATGCATGCTCATAACACAGTCATTTTTTGGAATTTTTTTATCAAACTGGTAACATAAGCTTTTTGGGAGCCCACCTCATGATCAGTGACACTGTTGTTTAGTTAATCGATCCTGAAAGCTGATGGCACCAAATTACCTTTTGGGACAGAATAACCAGATGACAGTCACTGACTTCATGAGATGGGGTCCCAAGAACCCCATGTTGAAAATTGAGTGCCAAAAATGGCCGAGATAGCCGCCTAAGTTGAAACCCCCCCCATTTATGCCTTTATGTAGCTTACTGGCATTTCTTCAGTTTGTGGTCAGCTTTGAAGAGTCCAGATGTGTTCCTGCTCCATTGAAGATTGTCGTGCCGGGCTCCAGAGGTAAGTATGGGGTGAGGGAGGGATGTGTGGGGAGGTCAGGTGTGCAGAGGGTGGGTGTAGGTTAGGGAAGGGGGCACCAGAGACAACAAGGGATGGTTTTCTGTTTTTACAGGGTTAAAAAAAAGACCTTGTGGAATGGTTTTTCTACTACAGGGACAATGGGCATGCTGAGGTGGGCTCCCAGCATGCCACCTGGGTGTTTGTTGGGGGGGGCTGTAGCTGACAGGGATTGTGCACCCTGTCAGCACATACAGAGTGTTTGTGGGGGGTGCATGAGCTGAGGGGATTGGGGCACCCTCGGCACACAACAAATGGGGGGGACATTATGCTGATGGGGATTGGGCTCCCCTGTTGGCAAATGAACTTGCAAGGGGGCATGCTGACAGGGGAATTGAGCACCCCGTCGGCTTTCATGGGGACTGTGAAAGGCGGATGGCGATAGCCACTGCCATGTTTATTTAAAACAAATGAGGGGGACATTATGCCGACAAGGATTGGGCTATCCCGTCAGCAAATGAACTGGGGAGGGGGCATGCCGACAGGGGGATTGGGCACCCCGTTGGCTTTCGTGGGGACTGTGAGAGGTGGCTGGCGACAGCCACCACCATGTTTATTGAAATGGGACACCAGACAAGGCAAGCTGTGATTCACTGCTGGAATCAGGGTCCGCCCCAGGAGCAAAAACAGCTGATTGTTAAATGATGGGGTGCTCTCTGATTGCAGCGGTGAGTTTCTTTCAAGTTGGTGGCATGCTACAATACTACTGTCATCAACAGCGTGCTCCTTTATTGGTGCCACAGAGACCAGCCCCAAAATGGACTGCTGGCATTTGGCCTCAACACAGCCACACCTCCATAACTCGCTACTACAGCAAGCTGCCACAATATGTTTCTTACGCATGTGCACAAGCAAACATAAAAATAAATCAAGGACCTTGTTAGGTGAGTGATGGCCTTTTTTTATCATAATCAGAACTCTAAAGTATACTAAAAAGCACTTAAAAAAGTCACTGTTGTACTTTATGGAGCTCACCCTCACGATTAGAGGTGCAGTGAAGTTTTACTGTGCAGGTGAAATTGCCGCTAAATCGGCAGTCTCACCCGGAGAAGCACCTCGCGTAATTTTCCCAAATAACCAGTATTTCGGCATTTGTGACTTTGCCTTACTTTGGGGGATTTTAAGTGAAAATTGCACTTAAAAACCCCAAAGCAAGTAGAGGGTCACAAAGGAGATTCCCCGACACCCCAGTCTATCCCTGGTGTCTAGTGGCCCCACCCTGTCAGGTAGTACCCCCCCCTGCTTCCCCAACCCCGAATTGGAGCCGTGATAAAAATATGTATTATTTTCCCTGGTGTCTAGTGGCCTCCACTCCCCGACCCTGAGAGGTACCCCACCCGCTCCCCAAACCCGGAGTCAGATCCATGTAAAAAAATGTACTTTCCTGGTGTCTAGTGGCCTCCCACTCCCCGACCCTGAGGTAGTACCCCACCCCTCTCCCCAAACCCGAGTCAGAGCCATGTAAAAAATGTACTTTCCCTGGTGTCTAGTGGCCTCCCACTCCCCGACCCTAGAGAGTAGTACCCCACCCGGCTCTCCCAAACCCCGAGTCAGAGCCATGTAAAAAAAAATGTACTTTCCCTGGTGTCTAGTGGCCTCCCACTCCCCCGACCCTGAGAGGTAGTACCCCCACCCCGCTCTCCCAAACCCCGAGTCAGAGCCATGTAAAAAAAAATGTACTTTCCCTGGTGTCTAGTGGCCTCCCTACCCAGTCATGTAGTATGCCTACCCACCCCGCTCCCCCCCATCCCTGACCAGAGCGGGCCACCAGCACATCCCTCCACTCACCTCCACAACCAGCAACCTGTCTGACTCAGCGCAATGAATGAGCACGTGCTCGTACAAGCACATGCTTATTGGCAAGTCATGGTAATTTTCTGAGTCCTGCTGGAGTTACCAGAGGGGAGGGGAGCTGCTCTGGTGTCACAACACCTTTCCCTCCCATCCTGCCACCCTCGCCAGCAACCGGAGCAGCCCCCTAACCTTCTGTACAACCATGCAGGATTCAGAAAATTACTGTGACTTGTCAATGAATGAGTGCATGCTTGTACAAGCACATACTCATTCATTGAGCTGGGTCAGGTAGGCTGCCGGCCATGGAGGTGAGTGGAGGGATGTGCCAGTGGCCTGCTCTGGTCAGAGTTGGGGGGGATTACATGACAGGGTGAGGTGGTGGGGGCCACAAGACACCAGGGAAAGTCTTTTTTTTACATGGATCTGACTCGGGTTGGGGGAGGTGGGGGGCGTCACCTGTCAGGGTGGGGAGTGGGGGCACTAGACACCGGGGAAAAACATTTTTTAATTGAATTTGACTTGGGGTTGGGGAGCAGGGTGGGGGTACTACCTGTCACGGTGGAGGGGGTTGGGGGCCACTGGACACCAGGGAAAATAATATATATTTTTTATATGGCTCTGACTTGGGGCTGGGGGGCAGTGTAGGGGGGCCACTAGACACCAGGGAAACAAAAGCTTTATGCATCCTAAACCTAAAGTAACGCGAAGTACTCACAAAAATGGAAACTTCACGTTACTGCTGGACACATAGTGTTTTGCTTCGCTACCTGTAGTATGACCCGAAGTTCGTGTTATATGCGAAGTACTATGGGTAGCGAATTTAATGCACTTCACCCACCACTACTCGTGATCTCCCTGGACTGAAATCATAAAATGTGCTAGCATACGGGCATGTCACTGAATAGGGAAGTGGAGGAGATTGGGCTCTTGGCTCTATGGAGCCAAAATATGGCCCCTTCCCTCCCTAAATACCAGGAGCAACAAATTAAAAATGTATTCTGTACTGCATTAGACTTGGGGCTGGATAAACTTATTTGTACTGTATGTTTAAGAAGCAGAATTTTAAAAGAATAAAAAAAATCCTAGCTTTCTAGACTTAATGTTTCCAAAATTAGCACTTTTCAAAGAAATGTTCTGTATAAAGAGCTAACTTTGTAAACATTAGGTCTAGAAAGTAAATGTATTTTAAAATGAAAAGCCTGGAGTCGGGTAGAAATGGATTAGTTGTATCGATTTAGCTCTCAAGTGTACCTATACATGGATGAACAGGGAGGAGAAGAAGCACTGTGGGTAAATTTGGAGACAGGCAATGGCACCACAATCCGCACAGGGGTTGTATACAGACCCCCTTCTCAGGGGGAGGAAATGGACAAGGAAATGATAGAAAGTATACTTAGAATGGCAGAAAAAGGGGAGATATTGCTGATGGGTGATCTGAATATGCCAGATGTTAACTGGAGTGCAGCTGCAGCTGCCACTTCGAAGAGTGCAGTTATTCTAGATGCCCTACAGGGGGCATGCCTTAGACAACTAGTACTGGAGCCCACTCGAGAGGGAGCAATATTAGACTTGATACTCTCAAATGGAGATGGAGAGAGGATCACAGATGTAGAAGTGGGTAACCATCTTGGAACTAGCGACCATCGAACAGTATGGTTCACAATAAACACAGCAATAGAGTCAAGCCATACAAAGACAAAAGTACTGGACTTTAGGAGGGCTGACTTTGCCAAAATGGGTGAGTGCCTAAGGAATGCACTAGCAAATGAGGGGAAGGAGGGGTGGAAGAACAATGGGGAATAATAAAAACTGCCATCACAGAGGTAACGAGCCTTTGTGTGAAGCAAATAAACAAAACAAGACGATGTAAGAAACCACTATGGTTCTCAAAGGAAGTGGCAGTGAAGGCTCAAGAGAAAAAGAAAGCATTCAGGAAGTACAAGGAATCGCAGAAGGAGCAGGACAGAGAACTGTATCAGTTAAAGCAAAAGGAGGCTGGGAAGGCAGTCAGAACAGCAAAGGCCCAAACCGAGGAAAAGATAGCCAACTCAGTTAAGAAGGGGATAAACCTTTATAGGTACATCAGGGAAAAAAGGAAGACCAAGGGAGGGATAGTGAGGCTTAATAAAGGGAGGGAGGGTGGGCAGAGGGAGACTGTGAAAGGCAGAGATACTAAACAAATATTTTGCTCAGTATTTACAAGGGAAGAGGGGAGGTACATAAAACAAACAGTAGTAACACTCTGGATACAGAAGTTGATACCAGCCCATTTACAGAAGAAAGGGTTCTGAAAGAACTCTTAAAACTGAAGGTGGACAAAGCAATGGGGCCTGATGGGATTCATCCCAGAATTCTAAAAAACTAAGGGTAGAACTAGTGACACCACTGACTACCCTCTTTAACAAATCATGGGAGGATGGGGTGGTACCCGAGGACTGGAGGAGGGCAGATGTGATTCCCCTTCACAAAAGTGGGAGCAAGGCAGAAGCAGAAAACTATAGACCTGTTAGTTTAACCTCAGTGATAGGGAAAATGATGGAATCACTTCTAAAGGAAAGAATTGTCGAGTATCTAGAGGCCAGAGGGCACAGGACCCTAGGCAGCATGGATTCATAGCGGAAGGTCATGCCAGACGAATCTGATAGATTTCTTTGACTGGGTGACCAAAGTAGTAGATCAGGGAGGGCTGTGGACATGGCCTACCTAGACTTTAGCAAGGCATTTGACACAGTCCCACACAAAAGATTAATATACAAGTTAGCCAGCCTGGGAGTGGGTCCCAAGATGACAGCCTGGGTAAAGAATTGGCTGGAGAATAGGACACAGAGAGTAATAGTAAATGGAGTCCACTCAGAAGAAAGGAGGGTTACTAGCGGGGTACCGCAGGGTTCAGTATTAGGACCAGTCCTCTTCAATGTTTTTATAAGCGACATTGCAGAAGGACTGGAAGGAAAAGTATGTCTCTTTGCAGATGACACTAAGATCTGCAACAGAGTTGATTCACAGGGTGGGGTGGAAAGGATGAGAAGGGACTTGGCAAGGTTAGAGGAATGGTCAAATGTATGGCAGCTTAGATTCAATGCTAAGAAGTGCAAGGTAATGCACCTGGGAAACAAAAACCCAGGGAAGAGTACACAATGGGGGGTGAGATACTAACAACAACAAAAATGGAAAGGGACCTGGGGGTAGTCATATCAGATGACCTAAAGGTGGGAAGCAATGTGAGAGGGCAGCAAGGAGGGCTGGGGGGATACTGGGATGCATAGGGAGAGGCATCACCAGTAGAAAACAGGAAGTTATTATCCCTCTGTACAGACAGCTGGTGAGACCCCATCTGGAGTACTGTGTGCAGTTCTGGAGACCCAGTCTCCACAAAGACATAGACAGGATGGAAGCTGTCCAGAGGAGGGCAACTAAAATGGTGCAGGGTCTGCACGGAAGACATATGAAGAGAGACTTAAGGAGCTTAATATGTATGGCCTCGAGGAAAGGAGGGAGAGGGGGGACATGATAGAAACTTTCAAGTACCTCAAGGGAATCAACAAAGTCCAAGAGGGTAGCATCTTTCAAAAAAAGAGGTGTGCAAGAACAAGAGGGCACAATTTGAAGATGGGCGGCTCCGAGGTAATTTAAGGAAGTATTTTTTCACAGAGAGGGTTGTGGATGCATGGAATGGCCTTCCGGAGGAGGTTGTGGAGTCAAAATCAGTGGTGGAATTCAAGCATGCATGGGATAGTCATAAGGCAATTCTGGGGGTTGGGGGTAGGGAGAAGTAGGCTGCTGGTTAACTAGGATCTGCAGCTTATCCAGTAGGTAGGGAAATGGGCAGACTGGGTGGGCCAAGTGGTCCTTATCTGCCGTCAAATTCTATGTTTCTATGTTCTATGTTTCTATGTTACATCAGTACACTTTAAATAGTGTATTGCTATTTATCAACCTAAACTACTGCTGGCACATGAAAACTTTATTGTTACATCTTTCATCAATACATCAGATATAAGACTGTTTAAAAATTTGGTTTTAGAAATATGGTTCCACTTCAGCCTATTTTTTCACTGCAGTGTATTTTATGATATCTGTACTAGGTTTGACTTTCTATACCTTCATCTTGTACACTGAATCCTGTTGCCCTCATTTCATTTTAACTGTGGTAACCCCTAATATTCCTTCCTTTTGCTGGCTATTAGTAATTTCACCAAAGCAGAGTACTGGTAAATTCTCCTTTCCTATTAAAGCTTATTGTTGGCTCACGCTTGGGCACCAGCCAACATATTGCAGTAGTAGCAGATTTGGAGGTGTGGTCACTGTGGGCGAATGTAGGGCACATCAGTAGGTGCGTCCCTCATTCCCCAATAAGCCAGCATGCAGGCACTGACACCAGCAGTGCATAAAGTGGTCACCAGATCTAACAAAAGTGCTGCTGTAATGAGAGACAAATTCATCATGCAGCAGCACAATAACACGCCTCCCAACGTGCCTTTACTGGTGACGTTTTTCACCAAACATGGCAGCGCTAACTGCCACCGTTGACTTCAAGGGTGCCCAGTCCCACTGTCGGCATGCCCCGACCCACTTATTTGCCGATGGGGGAGCCCACTCCCTGTCGGCATAATATGCCCCCTCCCTTTCCAATTGTGTGCTGAGGGGGTGCTCAATCCCTCTTGGCATCATGCACCCCCCAACAGTCTTTCTTTACTGACGGGGGGGGGGCCCAATCCCTATCAGCTGCGGTCCCCCTCTCCGTAATACAGGTGGTATACTGGGAGCCCACCCCAGTGTACCAAGCAACACCTGCAAAAAAAGAGAACCAACCCTCGTTGTCTTTTGTTTCCCCCCCTGTAAAACAAGAAAACGGGCCCTCCCAGTCTCTTCTGCCCCTTCAATCAATCAATCAATCAATCAAATCTTTATTTATTCAGGCGAACATCATTGAGCATAGCTCATTTACAAGATGGACCTGATAAGGTCAAGGTTAATAATTGATACATATGCAGGTAAGTCAAAACACATATATACAGCAAGAAAAAGGAAGAAATTGATTAAACATAATAGTACAAGGTAGGACAATGAAAGCAGACTAGGGACCCTAATATATACAATACATATCAAATATGGGGTATCATGATATACAATCAACACATGGTTCCTAGAACTTCCAAGGTCCTGGGCAGGCCAATGAAGACAAGGAGACACAGTGGTTGAAGTGACTGAGGAGTGATGATCACAGCTTCTGGTGAGTGACAGGGTAGGAAGTGATTGGGGACTAGCACAGGGGCTGGGGCTAGTAAAGGGTGTGTAGGAATGATAAGGGCTAAGGTTGGGGCAGGAATGAGTGGGTGAGGAAAATAGCCAGGGGTTGAGTGATTCTGTGGAGGTAAATTAGTTGAAACAGAAATGTGATAATGTGAAGGCTGCCAGAGAGGGAGAGTAGTGGAGATAATGTCTAGTGAAGTGAATTGCCAAGTTACGGTGTCTGACAGAGGTAGAGGGTTGGAATGTGGATAAATTAGAACTTGTGAAGCAATTGCATTTATCTGGGAAGAGACTTAGGTAAAGATGTTTGAAGGATGCTAATGATATCCAGTTAAACAACTTCAGGGTCTTTTGTAAGGTATTCCATGATATAGCTAGACTATAGCTGATAGCAGATCTCCCGTGTCGGGTGTTGACTTTAGGCACCTTGAGCATGATGAAGTTGTGGCTTCTTAGTGCATAGGTACTAGCTCTGGACTGAGTGAAGCAATCTAGAATATAGTTAGGAAGCTTCTTAGTCAATGCTCTGTAAATCCAAAATGCAGCATTTCTGTTTCTTCTGAGATGTAGGGATGTCCAACCGACGGCAGCATAAAGAGAGCAGTGATGGGTGTTAAGTGGAAGATCTGTAATGAACCTTAGTCCTCTGTGGTATAGTGTGTCCAATTTACTTAAGTAGGAGATGGGGCAGTGACTGTAAAGAAAATCTGCATAGTCAAGCACTGAGAGAAATGTGGCCTGAACCAACCTCATCTTGGAATCTCTGGTTAGGAAGTGCCTTATTCTGAAGAATAAACCAAGTCTTTGGCGAAGCTTTTTTAGAAGTTCTTCAATGTGAACTGTGTAGTCAAGCCTACTATCTATCCACACACCCAAATACTTGAATTTCTCTACATAGTCCAGGTTTTCTCCTAGGATAGTGGATAGCTGGGGGAGGTTGTTTAGTGAGGAGGGACTTGTGCGGCTTTGGCTGGAGAACAGCATTGCTTTTGTTTTCTTTGCATTTAAAAGAAGTTTCTTTTCCAAAAGTTGATGTTGTAATAAGAGAAATTCTGTTAGAATTTCACAAGCTGTAGCAGGCGAGGGTTGCTGACATATAAAACAGTGTCATCTGCAAACAAGTGAACAGATGCTCTAGTAAGGTTTGAATCAATGTTATTAATATAAATGGCAAAAGGATAGGGCCCAGAATAGAACCTTGTGGAACTCCTCTTAAAAGAGGTTTTAGTGGAGAAAGATCACCTTCGGCTTTCACTTGTTGTGTCCTTTCCGTGAGATAACACCTAAACCAACTAAGGGAGGATGGATCCAGGCCTATGGAATGCAAGGAGGAAAGTAGCAGTTCATGGTCCACCGTGTCAAAAGCCTTGCTTAGATCTAGGAATACAGCATAAGCACTATTTTTTATCCAATTCAGTTTGCCAGTCATTTGTAACTTTAGCCAATGCAGAAATAGTACTATGCCTAGCTCTAAACCCAGATTGTGCTGGATTTAAGAGATTAGTTTCTTCAAGGTATTCTCTTAGCTGGATGCTCACTAATTTTTCTAGCAGCTTGGATAGCACTGGAAGGATAGAAATTGGTCTATAATTGTTAAGATCCATGGGGTCCCCTGATTTCAATAGGGGAAAAACTTGGGCTGTTTTCCATATAGCAGGAATAGAACCAGATGTCAGTGACAGATTAAAGAGATGTGTTAAGGGAGCTGCAAGGATATGTAATGCAATCTTTAGAAAGCAGGGGTCAAGGGAGTCTGCACCTGCACTTTTTTTGATATCCAACTGCGAGATTAGTTCCTCCACTTGATTCAACAGAACTGGTTTGAAGGAGAAGGAGGAAACCGGACTCTGAGACCCTGTGTACTGGGAGCTTAATTGTGCACGTAGCAGGTTAGCTGGGGAGGAGTCGAATGTAAGGCCAGCAATTGTAAAGTGGTTATTGAATGCATCAGTATTTCCAGCCTGTCTGAAATTATGCCTTCACTGTGATGCAGTTGGTTTGGTAGTGCGGTGCTTGAGTCTTGGCCTACTATACCCTTGATAGTGCTCAGAACTTGGCAGGATTGTGGCAGGAGGTCAGGCTCAGCCCTATAATGAGCAGCCTTTGCATCCCGTGCTTTCCTGGTACAACTATTTCTGGCTTTCTTGAATAACGTCCAGTCATTTGGGTTCTTGGTCTTCCTGGCCTTTTTCCATAGTTTATCCCTTTCCAGCAGTGCAGTTTTATGGTCAGCTGAGAACCAACGGCAAGATTTGTTTTTTATTCGAACACAAGTGATTGGTGCATGAATGTTAAGGGCATCTATAATTATGCTATTTAACATCTGATGTGCTTTTTCCACAGAGTCTGCTAGGTAGAACTCTTGCCATCTGGAAGAATGATTTAGATCATGCAGATAAGCCTCAATATTGAAGATTTTTTTGGATCTCCTCAGAAGGAATTTAGCTGGGGGGGGTTGGTTTGTTGGATGATCTTACACCAGCAATAAGGCAGTGGTCACTTATGTCACTGAAAAGCACTCCAGTGTGCGTGAATAGATGGGGTTTATTCACCAGTATGATGTCTAGTAGTGTGCTGTTGCTCAGATTCTTTTTGTTGATTCTTGTTGGTTCGGTTATCAGTTGTGAGAACCCATATGTGTCTCAGAAGGATACTCCTCCATCCCATGCCCGCCTTCTGTGTACCCTGCCTCTCCACATCCCCCTCACCCCATACTTACCTCCGGAGCTCGGTGTGATGATCTTTGGTGGACCAGGAACACATCTGCACTCTTCAAAGCTGACTGCGAACTGAAGAAATGTTGGTAAGCTGTATACTGTCATAAATAGGGTTTTTTCAACTTTGGTGCATATCTCAGGCATTTTGGGGAATTTTTGCACCAAATTTTCAACATGGCAGTATTGGGACCCCTCCTCATAAATTCAGTCACTGTCATGGAATTATTTGGTCCCAAAAGGTGATTTCACGGTCACTGCGTGGAATCACCTTTCGGGACTGATTAATGAAATGAAGTGCCACTGTTAATGAGGTGGACTCTCAAAAAGCTTATGTTGCAAATTTGTTGAAAAAATCCAAAAAATGACTGTTTTACGAGCGTGCATTGAACAGTTTTCACGCATGCTTGTAACTTCGTGAATTTGTAATATTTTCACTCCAGATTTTCAACACTGGCATTTTTCCACACCTCCTTTTGTACAGTACAGCTGTCATTTTACATATCCTGGCTGAAATGTGTTTTTGCACTTCCAGCGCAGAATAGCACAGTTGCTGTGGGAAATCAGTTTTAGGGACAGATTACAAAAATGACAGCAACACTGTTCATGAACAGAAGTCCTAAAATGCCTATGTTGAAAATTTTGTGATGAAAGTCCATAAAATGACTGTGTTACAAGCATGCATTGTGCAGTTTCCACGCATCATTGTAACTTTGCTAATTTGCAATATTTTCATGCCAGATTTTCAACACTGGCATTTTTTCAGACCTCCTTATGAACAGTACAGCTGTCATTTTTTCACATCCTGCCCAAAATGTGTTTTTGCACCTGTAGCACACAATGGTATAGTTGCAGTGGGAAATCAACTTTTGGGACAGATTAATAAAATCACAGTGCCCCTGTTCATGAGGGGAGGTCCCAAAATGCCAGTGTTGAAAATGTGGTTAAAAAAATCCCCAAAGTAATTGGGTTACGGACATGTGTTGTGCAGTTTCTATGAATGCTCATGACTTCACCAATTTTTCATATTTTCACTCCAGATTTTCAGCGTTGCCATTTTTTTACACCTCCTCATGAACAATACAGTTGTCATTTTTCACATCCTACCCAAAATGTTTTTGTACCTGTGGCGCCAAATGGCATAGTCACTGTGCAAAACCACCTTTTGGCTAATAAACTGATAGTGCTGCCCTTCATGAGGTGGGGTCACAAAAAGCCCATGTTGAAAATTTGGAGTGAAAATACCAAAAAACACCTACGGGGTTAGGGTATACAACTGTAACACCCCACCCTCTAGAGACTGACAGACATCAGGGTTGTGACTTGGGATCATTGGCTGTAATACTCACGCCATTCCACCCCAACCCCACCCTGTAGCCAGTGACAGGCATCGAGGTGTGCCTTGGAGTGTTCAGCCCTAAAGTTCACCCCATTCTTCTATACTGCACCCATCTCAGCATATTTCCTTATGGAATGGGGTAAGTATAAGGTCCAAAGACCCCAAAGCACACCATGACACTTGTCAGTGTCTACAGGGTAGGGTGAGGTAAAATGTCATGAGTGTTATAGCTGATGACCCAAAGGCACACCTCAACGCTTGACATCTCTGCAGGGTGGGGGTGGGGTTGGCATCAGTTTAATATTTCACTGCCATTCCTATTATGCATCTCTAACTCCTGCACTACCAATGTCAATGCCAGCGATACAACATTCAACATTGACAAATGCTTGTTTATAATCTACAATGTGTACTGATGTGCTTTACACTATTATGATTATGCCCCTATTGATATACTGTATTGCTGTAAATGACTTCTGTTTTGTAATGCTATTAATACTATGTATTTTTTCTCCTCTTAAAACTATCTCACTTAACCTCACCCCAGGGACACATCTGGAAACCAGCTGTTGTCAGCTTAGCATATCTTTCTTGGTGAAACTTTTTAAACAAATCAATCAAGCAAGCAAGAATTGGACGATAAGTACTTAATTGAGTCAGATGTGTGGATTCAAAGAGAGTAAACACCTACAGTAAAGGACATTTTCAAGACCAATATACATATTACTTATACAGCTTAATTTAGTTCAATGTCGATTGGCATCCATCTGTATCTTCCCTCCCCAAGGGAAGAGGCTGAAAATAGGCAGAATTGTCTAGGCCTCCTTTACTGGTCAGCAAAAACTTACTAACTAACTTCATTGCAAAAACTGCATCAATGCACAAGTCAGGTTGCAGCACAAAGTGTAAAAAGTAGGGAAATGCAATGGTAGGAGGAACTGACACTTTCTTTCCGCCTCTCTTAGAGCTGCCCTGGCACTTGTTCCTATCACTGAGTGAGGCTCTCCCTGAACTCTTCTCGAACCAAGTTACCCTTGTAAGTAATACTCTTTGTTGTACAATTATATTTATTGTTACATATGATGCCACTGTTCTGTGAATTCCTTATGTCTTCTGCCACTGTGATGTGTACATTGTATATCAGTGCTTTGTTAGGTAAATGTATGGCTGTTGTTCACTTGTCGTATCCATGTATTTTATTGTTGCTTTTTACCCTATTCTATGCAACTTCCTTGGTCATGCCTAAAAACAGGCAGCTCTGCTGTCTAGAGCATCCACCTGGTCAACAAAAACTAAATAAATAAATAAAAAGATCACAGAGCCTTAATGAATCTGTGACATTGCATTCCTCGGGGTATGAAAGATCATGCAACATACATAACATTGGTGACCTAATTTTGGCACCATAACTCCAAGCAGTGTGTCTCTACCTGGTCAGACATTTCTGAAGTTAGGGCAACAACAACACTGTTGCGTGGTCCTTCGAACCACAGGGAACACAACACCATAGACTAAACAAGGCTCAGTGAACGTTTTACCCTAAGGTATTTCATTTCCATACATCTTACCATTTTTGTTGCAGCTCTAACCTGTGCATTAACATTTGTTTTTGCAATGAATTTTCTCTCTTCTTAACAGGCAGCGTCTATGCCTGTACAAAGCTGGTAACCCATGGGGTACTGCTGTGGACCTATGGCTTGTTTCACAGACGACCCCGTGGGCCATATGCTAAGCAGCTGCCCTATCCAGCATGGCTCTGGCTCTGTAGCATGCTTGAAACTGAAGTGGGAAGAAAATCACATCCATCTGCATGAGCTGCTTGAGATTTTTCAGAGGTTTTCAGTTTTTCCCGCCTGATGTTTCCCTTACCCAGCTTCATTCATTAGGTGGCAGATGGCAGAGGTGGATAGTAGGCTGTGCAGGTTACCTGCTGAGGGACTTGAAATCTCACTTTTCTGGGTGAGTGTGTGTGTGTTGGGGGGGAGGATGGTGGGTACCAGATGGTGCTGGGTGGACATTTATAAGTACTGGTGGGAAGGGAGAGAGACAGAGATACAGTGATGTCAACAGTGATACTGGTGGTAATGGTCTCACAACCGCCACTAAAACAGTGGGTAAGCACCTTTGGTGGGGGAAATGGGTGGGAGAGAGATGCACACCAGTGACAGTACTAGTGACAGAGATTGGTTTCTGACCACAGCTCATGGGAGTGGAGCAATGGCAGCTTCACTGTTAGCTCCAGAGCTCTGATAAGGGCAGTTCATGTGCCTGTGAGTGTCGTGCGCATGTCAGAGGCAGTGGCATGTGGATTGCTCTTACTTTCAAAAAAATGGGTAATATTCTTGTTTTGTGATACTGTTCAGCCCAAAGAATTCTGACCCAGATTTTGCCAAAATTGGCAGATCAAGAGATCCTGTGCCGGAATACACCCTTGAAAATTGTGTTATAATCCCTCAAGGAACGGCTGAGATATAAGCTTTTGAAAATCATGAATGAACATTAAAATACCTACCCAACCCTAACTGTAGTGGCACTACCATGGCACTGTAATAAAAAAAAGTAGCTAGCATTAGGGGCTATCTTAGTTTAGTTCCCTTCCTGCAGCTTCCTCCCCAGATCAGTAGTACTGGAATTGTAAACAAGTTTATTTTTCCTGTCTTTTCATGTGGAACTTTATTTGTGGGCAGGCAGCAAGAACATATTTCATCCAGATGTAGCTGACAGTATTCTGTACACCAGTACAAACATTTAGACCATTCTTTAGCCAACAATCTGATTATGGCTTCTAATCTTCTTACCAGATTTCCTCTAAAGAGCTTGACTATGTTTGACCTTCCTAAAAGGACCTTCACTGATAACATTTCCAGAAAAGGTTTAGATCACTGTTTCTCCCCTTGTAGTCATTTAAAACACAGCATGTTCAGTCATTTTCTAATTATTTCCTTTTGACCTCCGAAATGAATGCTAGTAATCAAAAGTGATAGATTGTATACCTTTAGAAATAGTAACTGACTAAGAAAAATTTAGGGCACAGGACAATAAAATGGGGCTCAATTTTTTTGTGTGTTTGTCTGTTTGGGAACATAAATGCACTAGTCCATATTTATTTAATTTTGTATTTGATATATTTCCTACAGTAAACTATGCTATACTATGTGCACTTTCAAGAAACTAACTGTAATGGATTCTGTCTATGATCGACTACTGACTCTGGGACTCCCATGAAAATAAGATGCTGAACCTCATGGAGCTCACCTCGTTGGCAAATTTTGTTTATCTGCAAGGATTTTCTTCATATAATTTCCTTTTTTGTATTTCATACATTCTTAAATTCATCATCAGTATGTTTTGATTCCCTCAGATATTTCTAAAACAGCTTTTATTGCCGGGATTGTAATTAATGATTCAAGATAAATGTTGCTGTCACTAGCAGTTTTTGTGTTTGCCATGTCCACAAGTGGAGTGAACACGTTGGTATGAGAGTGAGCCTTTGAGGGGTGTGACATTGTCTGTCAATGCAGAGTAGTGTTGTAGGGGCCTGACAGTGCCACACCAATCAGCACCCAGTCTGACTATGACAGAGTTTCTGGCTTTCTGGGGGGATGGCACCAACTTCAAAAGAAGTTGCCGCCACTGTGATCCACGTTGCACAGCAAGATAGACTTGATCTGTTAGAAATCTTCAAGGCTGATATATGGCGAAAGAAGAGGCGGACAGGTCGGGGTGGCACAGGAAGGCAGTGCTGGGACTTAGGAGAGACTGGGAACTAAGGGGACTGCTTGGAGTTGTTGGTGTGGAACAGATTGCAGTGGTCGCTTCTCCTCCCACCCATATATTTCACCCCTCCCTATTCAAAATACAGGTGGTAGCAGGACTGGAGCTCTGAAACTGACCAGGGAACTGTTCCTCCACATTGCTGAGCACCCACACTGACCCCCGTGGTCCTGGAGAGTGGCTGCAGCAGCAACTTTCCGAGCTGAGAGAAACTTTTTCTGCGATCATGTGCTGCTGAGTTCTGGGGTCTCTCTATCTGTTGCTGGGATCCATTCACTCTCCGAATACCACTGGAGGAGATATCAATACCTGGATCTGGTTCTGGGGGGAAGGCAACAACAACTGACTAGCTCGCATTTCATCCTTACCCCTCTGAGTTTAACAAGTGGATACCAAAGTCATTCACCAGCTTGGGACATTGGCGGATTTGGTGTTACTGGAAGATCAAAACCTTCTCACCATCTTTTGGGAAGTGCATCTGTGTGTGCTGCCACCTGCGGTATCGAACCCAGGATGGAGCACTGGGGACCACCTTGTTTGGGACCGTGAGTGTATTTTATGGAAGAAGAGGTACCTTCTTTTGTTACTTTCAAAACCAGTTTGAATTTTGTAAAACCAGCACTGAAGTATCACAGATTATTTTAGATGCTTGCTGATCCCCCCTCCCCCTCGGTGGTGCTGCTATGGGTTCTGGTCACTGAATACATCTGAAGGTGGGCTAGCAGATTTGAGACCTTGCGCTCCTTTTATTACCTGCATTTTTATTTCCACAAAGTTTTCTCGAGCCTAAAGGGACGGATGGGTTAATTTTTGTTCTGGTGCAAGAACAGTGTTATTCTCAATTTTTAGAAAACTTTTCTTTTGTGAGAGTGGGGCATCCAAAAAAGAAAAGTTTTCTCAGATAATATCAGGAAACAAGGAACAGTTCTTTGTGCTGGTGGCAGGGTTCCCCATTTGGTGCATTAGGTGGGGTATTGGGTGTCACAGGAACCTGATCAACCTTCTGGGTATAGGAGAGCTGTTGTTCATTTGTGACTCCTTGATGTTGTCCCACAGGTAAATAAAACAAACACAGATAATCACCCCCCCCAATTAAACAATTAATGATTTTTGACTATAAGCTGAACATTTATAGCCAGCTATGATGGAACAGCTCATGCTGAGTGGGGTGCTAATATTATATGATGTTAGTGGACTGAATCACTGAGAGGTTGTGTGACTTGCTCAGGCCCCCACAGTAAGTGGCTTGGTTGAGATTTGAACCCAGATCTTTAGCAGTGGTAACATTATTGTATTTGAATGGATGACATGGGGAGGGGGAGTAAGGTCAGGGAGAATGACCTAGGGGAGGTGGGAAGAGTGAGCACTGGGGAATTCACATAATAGTAGGTAGGTAGGGCCTGGCAGACTAGATGTAAAAAAGGGACTGTAGGTCCATCACGCTCACTTACCCTCTCCCCCCCACAGCTTCGCTTCACAACCAGGATGTGCCATGCAGACCTGTACTAATATATTGGGATTCTCTGCTTCACCCTACTGCTGGGTACCCTTTGGTTCCCTTGGTCAGCAGGAATCTGTCCAAGCTTATCTTGAAGGCCTGTAATGCCTTATCTACTGTGTCTACCTGGAGGCTGTTCCATAGGTTCACCCCCCCAGGGAAAGGATTGCCTCCAAATGTTAACCATGAATTTATCATTTCTGCAAGGATGAAAAGTTTAGTCTTGCAGCCACTATCCACCTGGGCTACTGGATGAAAAAATCTACTTGCCCAGAGACATTCATTGCACTAAGAAAACCATCCATCTATGTCTGATGCTGGTGGCCCTTACTGTCCCCCAAACTGACCCTCCCTGTTAGTGCCCCCCCACACACAAACAGTAGTGACACTGGGGGTGCTCAATCCCCCAGTGTAGAAGCAAACTGTCCATCGACCTCTGTTGCTCGCCCTCCCCAAACATAACTCAGTGACACTGGGGGTGCCCAATCCTCCAGTGTCCTCCATTAATACAAAACTCTGAAATAAAGAAAACTCCCTTATCATTTTTTTTTCCTGAAAAAAATAAAACCGCTCCATCGTTGTTTTCTGCACACTCCCCCCCACCCGACCCTCCCACTCAGGACCCACTACCCCAAACCTCCCCTATCCCATACTTACCCACCAGAGGTATGTTGCCATAATCTTCCTTGGACCACTGACATGTCTTCACTCTTTAAAGCCCAACCACAAACTGAGGTAAGTGCTTCAATGTATTTCAATGGGGTTTTCAGTTTCAGTGTATTTCAGTGGGATTTTCAACTTAATGCCATAACTTGGCCATTTTTTAATATTTTTGCCCCAAATTTTCCACATTCCTTTTTTGGGACCCCACCTCATGAACAGTTAAGTGACATTATGAAATTCTGTCCTGAAAAGTGATTTCATGGTCACTGTGCAAAATCACCTTTCGAGCAGGAGTTAACAATTTACTCCACCTTTGCACATGAGGCAGGGTCATAAGAAGGCTATGTTGAGAATTTGGTGTAAAAATATATAAAAAAAAAATGAAGTTATGAGCCTGCATTGAAATTTGTGAACGCAGGCTTGTAACTTTGGCAATTGTCAATATTCTGACCCCAAATTTTTAACATAGCCATTTCTTCACAACACATCATGAATGTGACAGCTGTCATTTTTCAGATCCGGGCAAAATTATTTTTTTTTTGCATCCTGAAAGGTGATTTCGCAGTCGCTGTGCGAAATCCCCTTTTGAGCAGGAGTTGACATTTTTCTCTGCACTTGTTCATGCAGTACGGTCACAAGAAGGCTATGTTAAATATTTGGGGCAAAAATATTAATAGACAACAAAGTTATAAGCCTACATTGAAATTTATGAATGCAGACTTGTAACATTGGTAATTTTCAATATTTTGACCCCAAATTTTCAACATAGCCTTTTCTTCACACCACCTCACGATTGTGACAGCTATCATTTTTTAGATCCTGGACAAAATATGTTTTTGCATCCTAAAATGTGATTCCACAATCGCTGCATGAAATCATCTTTTGGCCAGGAATTGAACATTTCCTCTTCACTTGTTCATGAGGTGGGGTCATAAGAAGGGTATGTTGAAAATTTGGCAAACAAATATTAACAAACAAGACAGTTACATTGCCCAACATCACTTCTACTTTGCATTCTTAAATGCTGATAAAATGATTCCTTCACTGAAGCAATTTTCAAACACACATCCCCTATGACACCAGTGCACACGGTGAACATTCGGCATTGACAAATGCTTGTTATTAATCTTTTCCACTGAGGTTACTTTTGAGCTGTACAAACTAGAGTCGTACTGTTGATGTAGTAGGACAGTGCTAGCATGTGTTTCTAATGGTAAACAGCACAGCACCATCAAGATGTTTAGTTTCTTTATGGTGAGTATGGCAAGAAAGCAGGAACTTTTGAAAACATCAAAACCACATATGTCAATGCATGAATAACATAAAATGAAAAGCAAACTGGGTATGTTGAGGTCTTTGTCAGAAGTGCATTATTAAACAAACTACATGATGGTTTGTGCAGACTAACAAATACTGTTGATAATCAATCAGTCAGTCAATCATGCACTCAGGAGATTTTGAGGGCCTAACAATCAGCCAAGTGGACTTAAATGGTAAAGATATATCCTGATAAAATGGCATAAGACAATGGCAGGATTTGACTGGATGAACATGAACACAAGGCTGTGTAGTAAGATTTGCTATTTTACAGGACAGTGTAGTTCATTTTTCAGTCAGAATAGAATGTAAACATCAATATAATATAGAATAAAATAAGTCAGTCTTGAATAGGCTTACTGTCTTTTATAACAGGTTTGCTCACTTTGTAATACATGCACACCATGATAGCCGCAGTTAACACTGTACACTATATAGAAAATTGAAATAGCTAGATCTAATTGACTGCAGTTATCTTCATCTGCTGCATCTTATGTACAAATCTACTGCTAGAAAGGTGCCAGACTACATTTTGGCCCTGTTAGAGCCTAGACAAGTCCAGGAGGGGTTCAGATCTGCTGCAGGACTTAAATATTGTCTGCCCCATGAAAATCAGAGTAGGTTTAGACTGCTTTTCTCATACCGGCCCTCTAATTTGGAATAATCTATTGGTCTGTGTTCAGTCTCGTATCCCCACACATTTGGCTCCATAGACATGAGAACAATCTGTGTTGCTCAAAGCCAAGGCCATGCTGTGGCTGAATTAAGTACTGTAGAGTGTCAGTATGACTGCATGACTACTGTATATCTTGTGCTGATCTACTCCATATGAATATACTGTTGTAGTTCATCTCTCTAGGAGAGATATATGTGGGATGTAACTATGTTAAAACTGTATAGTATGAACTTAAGCTATACTGCCTAACCATTATATTCTAACTATAACTGGATCCTGCTTTGCTCTGAGAAGAACACCAAGAGATCCCCACTCCTTTTGAGATAAAATCAGTAGCCAATTAAGGCAAAATGAATTTTTATTTTGAAAATTATTTTTATTAGAAAAATGTTAGTTTAACAACACATAACGTTACTAGCATTTCCAGTTACAGAGTAAGGGAACAATACACAATTCCTTGAAATAAAACATAATATATACAGTCGGTTAGATGCTCTCTTTGATCGATGCATAAAATGCTGGCACAACCAACAAACAAACACTATGACCACACATAACAAGACACACAGGTATGTTAGAAAATGCACTTCAAGTTCAGTCTGCTATTGGCAGAATGAACATTTTGACATGTGAAAGATTTGCTGGGGGGATATGCCCTGAATTCTCTGTTTTACCTGATTTGTGTCATAAACCAGTAGCACCCTTAATGAGAAAAGTGATTAAAAGTTTCTGGATGAGTAAGCGATGAGATGCTTGTTTTGTGCTTGCTTAATATTTGTGAGATATATGGCTATCTTAGCAGGCTCCCCACCAATCACCTTCACATGGGTGGGGGATTGCACCTTACTTAAAGGAAGCCAATTTAGGCAGTTCACCTTTTTCAACAGAAGTCAACTCAGGCAGTTA